>OV884057.1:128697283-129297283 GCA_930367215.1 Pollenia angustigena | reverse complement strand
CTCCTATTTTTATTTCAGAGTATGAGAGAGAGAGAGAGAAAGGGAGAGATATAGAGAGCGTCAATTTAAGAATTAGACAGATATGTTTTCATATATATAACATTAAATAATTGTTTCAAGCACATAAACTAAAAACTAAATTATTTAAGAAATAAATTACAAGAAACAAAAATAAAATAGAGAAAATAATACATTTAAAAAATACATATTTTGAGCAACTATAAATATATTTTTGTATTCAGTTCTTATTAAAAAATATATACATTTTACAAAGTTATTATTTCTTGTTCAGTTTTTGTTCGATTTGTTAACATTATATTTTTATTTTAATATATTATCGTTATATTTTTATTAATATGTGTATGTATGCATCAAGTATTGGATTTATACTAATTTGTTTTTCGAGTACAATTATTGTATTGGTTATAATTTTTTTTTGTTTTATTTTCTTTTTATGATTTTGTTTTATTACATATATTGAATGAATGAATTATACATATACATACTTATATGTATATTTATAGAATTGACGAGTTATATAGTTTTTGTAAGTGGTTTATGAATCGATATTTGTTCCTAGAATTTGCACATTTATACTTAATGAAAAACAGAAACTGGGAATTATTTCCTTCCGAAGGTTACTTTTATATTATATTCAACATTTTTCATTTTTCGAAAAATTGAAGGAATAGAACTATTACAAAAAAGCTTTATAAAATACATAACTGAAATTTAGCTCATAGAATAAATTCGAAAAATGAAAAATGTTGAATACTTAATGAAAAACTTTAAACAAAGAAAGGATTTTGTTATTTGTGTTTCCTTACTACACCGAAGTAACCCAAACTTACCCCTACATAAAAATTTTGTTAGGAGAATTTTAGAGGGAGTCAAACTGATTATCTATTTTTTCCTGAACATACCATACATATCAGTTGATTTTGTTAACATTAGCAGCCTGTTCATCGATTTCGAACGTTAACGTTCGCATAGAAAGTTACATTTCAAGCAAAAACAAATTTTCGAATTTTGTTTTTGTTTTAAATGTAATTTTCTATGCGAACATTAACGTTCGCAATCGATGAACAAGCTGTTAATTTTTTATGTATGTAAGTATTTATTTCGGTTAAGTCTTCTACATTATATAAAAAAAATAAAACAACTTTATATTTTATTTATATAAATTATTATCACCGATATTTCGGTTAACTTCATAAACGTGCTATATATAAAATCTATACATACATATATCATATCATTTTATGTTATGAATTTGTAAATTTTCTGGGGTTTTCATTATTAGGTACGCCCGGCGGTCGAATTTCGACCACTTGACATTTACAGTTAAAACAAATTTTTATATGTACGTATGTTGATTTATGCGATTCTTTCTTCAAATAAGGGCTACTAAAAGTTAAGAAAAATAACAAATGGCTTTATATATTACTTTCAATTTGTTATCACCGATCTAGACCAAAGATAAATATTATAGCAATTTGGCAATAACGTCGGCAGAATAACAGAGCAATATTTCTTATTAACTCATAATTGGAAAAAACCAAGGAAGAAGTTGTTGCAGTGTAAAAAGTTACGCCATTGAGGACATGATTATATTCTCAAAATATATATTAGTTGTTTAAGCTTGAGCTTCTTTTTAAATACAAATATTAATTTTATTATAAATTTTTTTTTTTGTTAAAATAAAATTACCTAAACTTTTTTTTCAGAGAATGTTTTCTGATGATCCGGCCTTAGCAACCAGTGAACCAATAGAAACTAGCTTATCCCCCAGCAAAAAACGGCAGTGTTTTTATCTAGAATAAAAATTGGGAATTTTGCACGACAAAAAAAATCGTATTAAGGGTATTCACTTCACAAGTTGCACCCTTGCAAAAAAGCAACACATGTGCTGCAGCAACATGATCATTTGCATCATCTCTAAAAATCTCATATCTCTGGGAAGTACCGTTACGAAATAAGAGCAAAAGCAATTTCAAACGAAACACTAGACTTGAAGCAAAAATATTAAAAAAAACCTTCTCCTGTAAAATTTTATTTTTGTTGGTTACATCATTTTTGCTATAAGGGCTCGATATAGTTACTTAAATCAAGTTTTCGTTGATTTTTATTTACAAAATTAAGAGAAATGCCTGAATTTTTTTCATAAAAACGTGTAGTTTAAGAAAACTTAATATAAAAATAAGAAACTTTTAATTGATATGTTAACATATCGATCTTAATAAAAATTAATTGAATTAAACCAAGTTTTCTTGAGCATTTTCTGAAAAGTTTAAAGAAATCGTAGCATTTGTTTCTTGATGCAAGAAATTCGATTCTATTAAAAGATCAAGAAAATCAGACTAATATTAAATAAATGCTGAAAAAAATAAAAAAAAGTTTTAAATTAAAAAAAAAAAAACAAAAAAATTTTTTTTAAAAAGATTGATCAAATAGCTATCGAAGCTACTTGGGACAAATTTGTCTAACACCAATAGGTAATAAGTTACGTGGATGAGAAATAACACCTGTATGGACAAAATGCAAAACTTTGTCCCCCTCTAACTCAGAAACTTTTTGACCGATCTTGTTGAAAATTTGTGTCTAAACTACTATATAATAGGACTAAGCTTGGTGCTAATTTAACCCAAATCGGAAGACATCGATTTAAAAATTGGGTCACTTGACATGAAATCCCCCATATGTTTGTTTTGTTTTCGCAACAAGTTTAAGATATTAAAATGTTTATGTATAAATATTAACTAAATGCTTAAGAAACCAATGTATTTATCTTTCATTTTTCTTAGTTCAATTAAAATTTGTATTAAATAAATTATTTAAAATAGCAATTCCCTTTATAAAACTAAAAGTGATTTTATGGGTGTTTTTTAAGCTAATAGGGCCTAAATTTCTTCAATGTAAATAAAATTCAATTTTTAAATACGATTTTTGTTCCCGACGTTTCGTCGATTGTTTATCGACTTTTGGTTTTATTCCGAAGTAATTTCGTTTTCGATCTGAATGGAATTCTGTGACATACCTGATAAGAAGAATTTACAATTAGTTGATAACTTTTGCTTTAGTTATAAATGTGTGCGGGAAAAAGACACTTTAAAAAATTAACACAATAATGAACAAGTGTTGTTAAATTAAAAAAAACACTTCGTTTTAGATACCTCGAAGATAGTTAACGAAGTTAACCAAATTATTAGAGATAATAAGTAAAAAATAAATTAAAAATTGCTTAATTTTTATTTTATAATAATAAAAAAGATCTTTAGTCGAAATATATACAGTAAGTCAGGCAATTCTTAAAAAAAAAATAATTCAAAAAATTTATATGAATTTTCTATTTTACTTTTATATTAAGGTAATTCACGTCACAACCTGCACCCTTGCGAAAAATCAAATATGAGAAAACATAACAACAACCACATAGACAATTAGTTGTATATTAGTTGCTTTTTCGTAAGGGTGCAAGTTGTACGAGCATAACCTAATTGTAAAGTTAAATTAAATAAAGAAAAAAAAAATATGCAAAAAAAATATTTTTATTTTGAAAATAAACGTTTGACTAACTGTAAATAATAACACATCAAAAAAAGAATTATACACCAACAATTACGCTTAAAACTATGAATAGTGAAGACATTTTGTAGGTATTAAATTACTAGAGTATCAGCTATTAATTTATCTTTTGTTTCATAAAAAATGCCTCATAATTAAATCGAGTTTCTTTGTTTGTTTAAATTTTAAGTTAAGTCATTTTAGTGATGTCTATAGTAAAGAATTTTTGTGCAAAAATTGACCATGTCGCAGCAATGTTTCAATATTTCGTTAACAACTTGCTCTGCTGTGTGCCCGTACTTTTGTTAATTTTTAATCTCTTCTGAAAGAAATTTGCGTTAACTTTTAGAATTCTGAACTTTGTACAAAAGGGAAATGAATATAACTAATATAAAAGTGCAAAAGTATATTTTGCATAATATAAAATGTATTTGTGAAAATAAAAGTACATAATTCAGTGCAGTTAATTTTGGAAATTAAAAGCAATATTTCTCAAATGATATAGAGTTGACTGTAGACTACAAAATAACCGTTAATATATAGCCATATTTCTGGAAATAAATTTTTGTTTTAAATACACTTTCTGAAATAGAACCGAGCAATTTTTTAACATTCTTAAAATAATATTTTGCAATACTCAATCTAACATACAACCTGTACTATTGCATCGATAACAGCACTTCAAAATACCGAAAATACTACAAATTCTTAAACTAAACACTTAGATACACACAAATAATAAGGACAATTTTTTTAAAAATTAAATTTTTATCAGGGAATAAATCTAACTGCTTATTACCCAGTACTTAAAAAATATGCTTAAAACTATTTAAACAAAGTTGTCATAAAAAATATACAAAATGAAAAAGAAAGATTGGGTTTGATAACTTACCTAATATTTAAAAATATCATTTTACTAGATTTACTAAAAAGGGAAAATTAACGCCTTGGCTATGCGTCGATATACCATTCATTACTTGTAATTTGTTCATTATTTACGCATAAGTATGTACTCGTATTTGTCTTTTGTTAAATTCCTTGTTTTAAATGACTCGCACCACAAAGATTTCTTGTTAGCCGAGATTATACACTGGCAACGCATCCTCGATTGCACCTTGTCGAGCTTGTCTCGCGGCTGCTGCTGGGCCACCACCCACAACTGCTGCTGTAACGCCACCACCTGTGGTTGGTGCTGAATTACCTCTTGATGGTCTTGTATAGTGTCTATTGTTAACTTGATACAAACGTGGAGGGTACGATATTAACGTTGAACCTAATGCCATACTAAGCGGTGCTTTATAACGTCCTGGCAAACTTACAAAAACCGTACCGACTGCTGCCAAATTATCCGAAGTTGGCTCGATGGCAATTAACAATACCTCGGGCAATTGTGAATGTGTGATATTGTGGTGTTGATGACGTGATCGAGCTCCAGTAGCACTACGGACAACTCGATTCGAAGACGATGTTGTTGGATGTGGACTATCGGTAACAAATGAATTTGAAGCTAGGAATACATAGGCAAAAGGGCGCTTGGCTAAATGCAATAATTCTACTACATGTTGACGTCTAGCACGTCTTATGTCGGCTGTTTGTTTTACTTTCCAAATTACCACACAAACAGCCAAAAATAGGAAAAAACAAGAGAAGAATACGGAAAAGAAAACAAACAAATCAATGTGCAATTGATCCTGACGAAATACCACAGAACCGTAACTTGGTTCAGGACCCGAACTAGCTCTTAAAGCTATAAAGAATCTAGTGGCGCTAAGATTGTGCGCATGTTGTGGGAGCGTCAATACAAGGCGATTTTTTAAACCAAATAATCTCAGCAATGTATTGCAGTGATTTAAGGTAACATGGGTGCTTAAATCCTTGGCATGTTGATCTTTAACTGAGAAACTGTGTCCACCATGACTCTTACAATCTTGTAAATGGGGCATATAGTAACTATTGCGTTTATCAGTCATTACAAGTTTTGAAAAACTGCTAGACGTGCTGGAGTTATCGTACTTTGGTTGCGCTACATTTAAGGGGTGTGATCGTTTCATTTTTAGACCCCAATTGTAGCGATTGTCCAGATATATTTCATGATATCCCGTTGTGTCATTTGTTTCTACAATAAACGAGTCATCTTGTGGTGACATATAAACATCCAGTTCGCCTTGGGTAACATCGATTATGACTCGTATGTCAACGTTCATGAAACGCGGCTGAATGACAAAGAATACTGTTTGCCCTGGTTTAAGAGCTGCTGGTTTTGCTTTACACTCCTCTGTAAAATAAAACATAACAATAGTTACATACATACATACATTAATTTTCAGCTGTGGATAACTTAATATAAATTATGTAATTAATAAAACATGTGCTTGAATAATAAATATATCGCTCATTTGCTACAATTACATCATAAGTTCAAAAGATTTTGTTATTCGTGCTTAATTCCCAGTTTTTATTCTTGATAAAAACACTTGAAATTTATTGTTGATGGGATAAGCTATTCCTATGCATTTCACTGGTTGCTTAGGCCAGATCATCAGGAAACTTCATCCATAAAGATTTTAGAAAAACTAAAGATATTAAACCAAATAAAACTGTTAAACGTATAAGACTTATAGCAACAGTTTTACTTGTAACAATATCAAAGCTTTAACAAAACACATCAACAATAAAAAAGTGGGTTTATCTCATCTTACAATCCCCACTACAATTAGTTGAAATTCTCTCAACATTAATTGTAGTTGTAAGTAGGTTAAGAAAAACAAAATAAAAAACAAACAACAGCTTACAAAAGATGTTGTCAATTAAGTGTTTTTTTAGGCCGTGCACTTGCCTGTTTATTATCAAAAAGTAATTTAAATTTTTGGGAATACAAAATTTTAATTTCAAAAGATTTTGTTATTCGTGCTTAATTCCCAGTTTTTATTCTTGATAAAAACACTTGAAATTTATTGTTGATGGGATAAGCTATTCCTATGCATTTCACTGGTTGCTTAGGCCAGATCATCAGGAAACTTCATCCATAAAGATTTTAGAAAAACTAAAGATATTAAACCAAATAAAACTGTTAAACGTATAAGACTTATAGCAACAGTTTTACTTGTAACAATATCAAAGCTTTAACAAAACACATCAACAATAAAAAAGTGGGTTTATCTCATCTTACATTCCCCACTACAATTAGTTGAAATTCTCTCAACATTAATTGTAGTTGTAAGTAGGTTAAGAAAAACAAAATAAAAAACAAACAACAGCTTACAAAAGATGTTGTCAATTAAGTGTTTTTTTAGTCCGTGCACTTGCCTGTTTATTATCAAAAAGTAATTTCAATTTTTGGGAATACAAAATTATTAGTATTGTGGTTATTTTGTTGAACTATTTATGGTTTTTAATCCAAATTTTTAATATTTTTAATTAGGCTTAAGTTCATGAAATTTAATTTTCATTAAATTATTCTTATGAAGAAAGGAATTTTACAACATGAAAATTGACTTAATTGACAACATCTTTTGTAAGCTGTTGTTTGTTTTTTATTTTGTTTTTCTTAACCTACTTACAATTACAATTAATGTTGAGAGAATTTCAACTAATTGTAGTGGGGAATGTAAGATGAGATAAACCCACTTTTTTAATGTTGATGTGTTTTGTTAAAGCTTTGATATTGTTACAAGTAAAACTGTTGCTATAAGTCTTATACGTTTAACAGTTTTATTTGGTTTAATATCTTTAGTTTGTCTAAAATCTTTATGGATGAAGTTTCCTGATGATCTGGCCTAAGCAACCAGTGAAATGCATAGGAATAGCTTATCCCATCAACAATAAATTTCAAGTGTTTTTATCAAGAATAAAAACTGGGAATTAAGCACGAATAACAAAATCTTTTGAAATTAAAATTTTGTATTCCCAAAAATTGAAATTACTTTTTGATAATAAACAGGCAAGTGCACGGCCTAAAAAAAACACTTAATTGACAACATCTTTTGTAAGCTGTTGTTTGTTTTTTATTTTGTTTTTCTTAACCTACTTACAACTACAATTAATGTTGAGAGAATTTCAACTAATTGTAGTGGGGAATGTAAGATGAGATAAACCCACTTTTTTATTGTTGATGTGTTTTGTTAAAGCTTTGATATTGTTACAAGTAAAACTGTTGCTATAAGTCTTATACGTTTAACAGTTTTATTTGGTTTAATATCTTTAGTTTTTCTAAAATCTTTATGGATGAAGTTTCCTGATGATCTGGCCTAAGCAACCAGTGAAATGCATAGGAATAGCTTATCCCATCAACAATAAATTTCAAGTGTTTTTATCAAGAATAAAAACTGGGAATTAAGCACGAATAACAAAATCTTTTGAAATTAAAATTTTGTATTCCCAAAAATTGAAATTACTTTTTGATAATAAACAGGCAAGTGCACGGCCTAAAAAAAACACTTAATTGACAACATCTTTTGTAAGCTGTTGTTTGTTTTTTATTTTGTTTTTCTTAACCTACTTACAACTACAATTAATGTTGAGAGAATTTCAACTAATTGTAGTGGGGAATGTAAGATGAGATAAACCCACTTTTTTATTGTTGATGTGTTTTGTTAAAGCTTTGATATTGTTACAAGTAAAACTGTTGCTATAAGTCTTATACGTTTAACAGTTTTATTTGGTTTAATATCTTTAGTTTTTCTAAAATCTTTATGGATGAAGTTTCCTGATGATCTGGCCTAAGCAACCAGTGAAATGCATAGGAATAGCTTATCCCATCAACAATAAATTTCAAGTGTTTTTATCAAGAATAAAAACTGGGAATTAAGCACGAATAACAAAATCTTTTGAAATTAAAATTTTGTATTCCCAAAAATTGAAATTACTTTTTGATACTTACATCATAAGCAAGTATGGGCACCACTACATTGAAAGCTTTGCATGTGTGGCATTGTATTGGTTTGTTTACGTTTGCATTTGTTGGTTTTATGCTCTTTTGCTCTTTGTTTTTTGTGTATGTATACAAATCGTTCGCTCTTTTTGCATTTTCATTTTGCATTTGCCCATAGCTGCTTATAACCAAGTATGGGCACCACTACATTGAAAGCTTTGCATGTGTGGCATTGTATTGGTTTGTTTACGTTTGCATTTGTTGGTTTTATGCTCTTTTGCTCTTTGTTTTTTGTGTATGTATACAAATCGTTCGCTCTTTTTGCATTTTCATTTTGCATTTGCCCATAGCTGATCATAAGTCAAACATTTAATTTGTTTTCACTTAATACATATAACTAATGCATAGTAAATCAGGTGTTTTAAAAAGTAATTAAATATTGTGTGCGAGCTTTTAAGATTTCATTAAAATTTTCTTGTTTTGCGAAGCACTAATAGCACAATTTAAGAAGTAAGCGCATATTAATGCACTACGCAATAAAACATAAAGAGATGCAGTAAGGTAAGTGAACGAATTCTCAATTAAAAAAAAAAACGTATGTATATATATAACATTTTACTGAGCGCGACCAATCGGGCCTGGGAGGGCCGAACGGATTGCCGGGTATCGCGGACGCTGTGGCCGGTGCTTAGTAAATCCGATTCGGTATCGCTGCTGGGCAGGAGCATGGTCTGCGTTAGGACCATGATAGGAATGATCACGGGCCACTGTATGATAGGCAGGTTGGCGGTGAGGATGTGATCCGACTTGTCGGATATGTGCAGGTTGTGCGAGGACCCTGAGGAGTTGGAGACAGTTGAGCACTTTCTAAGCCACTGTCCCAGGTTGCAGGGTAGCAGGCTGAAGTGGCTGGGCGGTAGATTCCTGGGCGAATTAGGGGATGTCTCGGGTTGCGGACTCGAGAATCTGATAGGATTTGTAATGGGATTGGCCTGGCTGCGTGAGAGGAGACTAGGTGCTAACCGCACGTAGGGCGAATTTGGTTTGAGTAGGATTTCTCTCGGGGTTGGTCCGTAACCTTCTCTTCTTTCCTTTCTTTTCTACCTACTTTCTTCCTTCATATAGCTATTTCTAATTAAGGCGCCACAATGGACCATATTGGTCTCTGGGTGAAGGTGTGAAGGAGACTTCACACCGACCTTTCTACCTACCTACCTATTAAAGAATAATAGTAATTGCAGCAACTTTCCAATAAAAAATTGAGCTTCAAACGAAGCAGGTTTGTAAGTTACCAGCTTACGGAAGGCATGAATTTTATATGGTGAGTTACCACTTTGAAGCTATTAATTTTTGGCACAAAAAGCGCATATAAAAACTGTTGAAAGTAGCATTCAGCTTTACACACTAAATGTTTTTTATACAGTTATTTATTAGTATTCTCCCTTACAAACCTGCTTCCTAGTAAGGGAGTAGCATTTTTCGAGTTATGAAGACGCACAGAGGGATTTGTTCATACAATGTTTGGCAAAAAATATAAGGAGTGCTCGTAGAATGTTGAAATTTGGCACAGAGCCTTTGGTTAGCTTAATTAAGAAAAATATAAGGTTTCATCAAAGTTGGCCACGCCCTCTACCTACCGCCCATAGAACCCAAAATTTATTTTTGGGCCAAAGTTTTTGAAATTTGGCACAGAGCCTTTGGTAAGTTTAGTTAAGAAAAATATAAGGTTTCATCAAAATTGGCCACGCCCTCTAACCACCGCCCATAGAACCTAAAATTTATTTTTGGCCCAAAATTTTTTAAATTTGGCCAGAGCCTTTGGTTAGCTCAATTAAGAAAAATATAAAGTTTCATCAAAATTGTCCACGCCTTCTACCCACCGCCCATAAAACCCAAAATTTATTTTTGGCCCAAAGTTTATGAAATTTGGCACAGAGCCTATGGGTAGCCCACACTGTTGCCAGAAAATGTATCCAAAAAGTCTTCAAAATTGGGTCAAAAAATCTCGAAAATCTGCAAAAAAAAATGTAAAAACCTGCAAAAAATCTGGGAAATTAAAATACTTTATTTTGGGATTGATTTTTCTTATTTTCGAATTCATACAACAACTAAAAGGTGTATTTAACATTTTGGTACGTTAAAATAAAAATTTAGTATATACAAAAGAAAAACATTATATAAGTATATAAACGATCAGGTATTTGATGGAAAACTATTTTTATAATAAAACGATTTAAATCCGATAACATCGTTTTCTGTATCTTTTAAAAATTATTTATAATAAACTTTTCTCTTACTTTCTTTGTATATTCTTGTTAGATAAATTTTTGAACAAAAAATAAAGACTTATTCAGAAATGAAATTAAAAATTGGTCGCAATTCATCACAACTTTTAAAAACCATTGTTTTGAAATCGATCAATTTTAATCACATACCTGAATATTTATAATTTTTTACATAAAACATAAAAATGTATATCCAAATACATTGTTCATATATCGTATTTAAAATAATTTATGCATTTATGTAAATTTCAGAAGTCATTTGCCGTAAAATTTTATTTTGTATCGGAGTATTAAAACAATTTGATTTATTTAATTTAAGAAAGTCTTTTGTGTACAAAATTCCTTCAAGCGATTCTTTATCTAAACGATTTCTTTGGTTTGTTTTATTAATATTTACTTGGCTAAATATTCGTTCCACATTAGCTGATGAATATGACAAAACAAATATTTTTCGAACAAAAAGGCAAATTTTTGGGAATAAAAGTCTTGAGTCAAAACTTTTATATTTCCAAAAGTGTATGTATGTACATATATATATACATATGTATGAATAAACGAAAAGGAAAATAAAGAAAAGTGATGTCTACACAATTAATTTAAAAAACCTGCAATTTGACAGCAAAAATCTGCAAATCTCACTTTGCTATTTTGGCAACGAAAAAATCTGCAAAATGCAGAGAAATCTGCACTTCTGGCAACAGTGGTAGCTCAATTAAGAAAAATATAAAGTTTCATCAAAATTGGCCACGCCCTCTACCCACCGCCCATAGAACCCAAAATTTATTTTTGGCCCAAAGTTTTTGAAATTTTGCACCACTCACTGCCCATATACCACCACTATTTATTCCACCACTATTTATGGATAACAATCTTGAAGCGATGTGGTGGCTTAAGCCCTGGCTGTGGTTCGTGTCTTGGCCCGGGTATTTTGCCAGCAACTGGTGTTTCCCGAGGTGAAGACAGTGAACTTAAAGGCCTTGGCAACTAAAGGTTATCCATCCCCTAAACCGGGGTGTCATGCGACCCGTGCCTATCGGTTGGTTTGCAGTCAGGGGTGTCCGACTGTATTATCACGGAGCTTTGCTGATACCTGGGCACCTCAGCAAATAGACCACGCCCTTACCACGTTTATGGGGGCTATGACGTGGCGGACCTTTTCAATTCCCCTACACTCGTGGGACCAACAAGCAAAATTAACACTCCAAAAAACAAACAAAAACAACAAAAACAATTAACTGAAACTGATGACGAACAAGCGAGAATAAGGACAACGATTGACAGTAAGACGACAAAGCCAGGGACTGTAACAGTCCAGGCCACCATGGAAGATCAGCCTAGGCTGATCGGAAGTGGTAAGGCAGCTCGACCGGAAGGCAGCTGCTCCAAAAACGGCGGCGAGGTACCCCTGAACTTCTCTCCAAGTACCTCCAAAGCCGCAAAAGCCCTTTCCGTCGGTGGGACGGATAAAACCCCTGCTTCGGGTGCTGCCAAGTTGGGAATGACAAAGTCGTCCAACAATGCAGCTTCCCATGTGCCCATTGTGCAAGGAGGGATGGTGATGAGAACATCATATCCCAAATCTGCACCTCCCCCCGCCAAAAACGGCGACCGTAAAAAGTCCCCAAGGCATAAAAACCCTACCAAGAGGGCAAAAAATACAAGGCGCGCCGCCTTGCGCTTCATTGAGCTACTTGGCTCCAAAAAAGCTGAAGAGCTTTCCAATGAGCAGAAAGCTAAATTGGAATGGGCTAAGGTCCACATAGCTGGGCTGCAAAGTGTTTCACCTCCTGTCACTGGAAAGGTGACAATGCCTAAACGGCAACGTTCTGAGGAAGAAGCATCAGCCGTAAAACAGCAACCAGGGACTAAGCGTCCTAAATTAGCACCGAAGCCGATGAACAGGTCCTTCAGTGAGGTGGCCTAGTGAGGGCTGTCATTGACAGAGGTGCTGAAAACGGTGCCATTTCCCATACCAAGTGGGATCTGGTTAAACAGAAATTGATGGGCGTGTTCTGGACGATCCTCAAGGAGAATCCAGGTCCTCCCCCTCAATGTGATGATGCTGGCTGGTATCAAGGCCATGTGAAGTTGATGGCTTGTGTGGATGAGCGCTCAGCGTCGTTACTTAAGCTTGCCATCCAATCAATAGGAGAGGTTTGGGAAGGTGCAAGGCTCGATGTGGTGTTGGTGAGCGAGATACCGCGTAGGCCTAGATCGATTGCAACCATTCCTGCCGAACCATCGAAACCTGAGGAGATCTTGAAGATCATTCAGTGCTGTAATCCCCAACTACCCACACATGATTGGAAGGTAGTGAAGGTTTCAGCTATTGAAGGGTCATCAAGGACGGCGATTGTGGTAATAAACCAGCAATCCTTGGAATCACTGAGAAAGAAACAGGGTAAGATCTACTATGGTTTTAGTACGATATTGCTCCGTGTCTACCGAAGTGATAACAAGGGCAATCCAGCTCCTTCGGTAAATGAGGCTGCACATACTGATGACAGTATGGCTTGTGGTGATGCCGTTAGCTCAAGCGACAAAGATGACACTCAGTCGGTCTCCGAACTGGTGGGTGACTTCTTTGACCACTTGGGCGAAATGGTTGACGAGGACGTACTCCTGGAATCCGACCATGAGGACGTCAACGTCACAGTAATCGCCAACATGGATCATGGTGAGGGTGACACAAATCAACCTACACCACTCTAAAGCAGCATCCGCTGCACTGCTCCTCCGACTGGCGGAAAGAGGGGAGGAGCTCGTAATGGTCCAAGAACCATGGATTCACAAGAATCGGGTTTGCGGACTGAAACTAAAAGGCTACAAGCTATTATATGCGAAAGGTACAGGTAACATAAGATCTTGTGTCTTAGCTAAAAACTCGTTGAATATCTTCATTCTTTCTGATTAAAGTGATGAAGACACAACAACGGTCGCTCTGGAGACACCAGACGGAATAGTCTGGATGGTCTCGAGCTATATGGCGCACGATCACGGACATGACCCACCCAATAGGCTCATCCGTGATGCTGTAACAAAGGCTGCGGGCACTGGAACGCCAATTGTAATCTGTGCCGATGCTAATGCGCACCACACTATCTGGGGTAGTACTGATACAAATGTAAGAGGTGAGTCACTATTCTCCTTTATTATTAATTATAATCTAGGAGTAGTTAATAGGGGCTGTGAGCCTACGTTTGTTGTTGCGAATAGGTGTGAGGTTCTTGATGTCACGCTGGTTAGTATAAACCACGTTCATATGATTGAGAATTGGATGGTGTCTAATGACTGTTCGCTCTCTGATCATAGGTATGTGGAATTTGATTTAGGGCTTAGGTCCCCAGGACCGATGGCTGTGGTAAACAGGAGACGTACGAACTGGGGGATTCAACATTCCTCTCTAGTTCGGACTCTATCTGATCCTCCTGATGTAAATGATATCAGTGGGATATGCTTTCGAACTCACTGCAGTTAGCGAATTCCTTGGCGTGTAAGCCAATGATTCGCAGGGGTAGGGATCGGCCACCGTAGTGGGATCCTGAAATTGCGCAGGTAAGAAGTGCCTGTCGTAGGTTGTTCAATGAGGCTAAGCGCCTTGGTAACTGGGTGGACCACAAGTCATCATTGAATAGGTTCAGAAATTTGGTTAGATCGGCGAAAAGGAACGCTTGGAGGAACTTCTGTAGCGGCGTGGAGGGATCCTCTGAGACGAACCGTTTACGTAAAATTATGGCTTCGAGCCCGGTTGTCCCAACCTATGTCCGAAAATCGGATGGTTGTTGGACTACAAATAGTCGGGAAACACTTGAGGTGTTGATTGACACTCACTTTCCTGGAAACTCCCAAGGGATCTTGCGGGATCGGGTGTGGGAGTCGACACCCATTCCTATGTCCATTCCTTTGGACTATGATATGATCAAGTGGGCTGTCGATAGCTTCAGCCCATATAAATCTCCGGGTATGGATGGTATAATTCCGGCGAACCTGCAGAGGAATTCGACCCTGATCATACCCTGGCTGATGGCCATATACAGGGGGTGCGCTAGATTTTCGTATCTCCCGGTTAGTTGGACCTTGTGCAGAGTGGTCTTTATACCCAAAGGGGGTAAGGCTTCTCACACTGAAACGAAGGACTACAGACCGATTAGTCTTGCATCCTTTCTTCTTAAGACTCTTGAAAGAGTTATTGATATACATCTTAGGATGACCATCCCAAGAAGTTTACTCTCTGCCTCCCAACATGCCTACACAAAGGGCAGATCTGTTGAGACGGCTCTTCACTCTCTAGTGGGAACTATTGAGAGATCGCTCGAATTTAAGGAGTACACACTAGTGGCCTTTATCGATATTGAGGGGGCTTTCAACAATGTCAACCCGGACTCTATTGTGTCGTCCATGAGGAGCCTGGGGATCGACGTTGGCATATGTAGATTTGTGGACAATCTACTCAGGAATAGGGTCATTTGCTCTACGATAGGTGAGACCAGTGTTCAAAGACTGGTGAACAGGGGTACTCCCCAAGGGGGGGTTCTATCCCCACTATTGTGGCACCTGACTATGAATACCATGTTGACGAAGATGGACAACATGAGGATCAAAACAGTGGCGTATGCTGATGATGTTGCGGTAGCTATCACGGGGAGACATCTGAACATAATGTCTCAGTGTATGGAGGCTGCTCTGAAGGTACTTAGCACCTGGAGCGCATCATGCGGGCTGGGTGTTAATCCGTCCAAGACGGAACTGGTACTCTTTACGAGGAAGTACAGGACTGGGGACTTTAGGCTTCCGAGGTTAAATGGAACCGAGCTTCAGATCTCACGCAGTGCCAAGTATCTGGGCGTGGTTCTGGATAGTAGGCTGTCATGGGGACAAAATGTCCAGATGAGAGTGGAAAAGGCAATAGTTGCCATATATGCGTGTAGGGGTGCAATCGGCAGAAACTGGGGCATGAGCCCGTGGTGTGTCAATTGGATCTTTGAGGCTGTAGTAAAGCCGACTCTGTATTACGGGGTCGTGGTATGGTGGCCTGCGTTGGATAAGAGCAGGTATAGGGCAATGATTGAGAAGGTATATAGACTTGTCGCGTTGATGATAACGGGATCAATGCGATCTACTCCCACGAGGGCGCTGTTCACGATACTGAACTGGCTCCCGGTGGACATCATGGCCAGACAGATGGCTCTTTGCTCGGCGACACGGCTAAACGCGGCGCTTTGTTGGTCGGCCCGTGACTATGGGCATGCCGGGATAACCAGAGGTTCTACCGTCCCTGATAGTGTGGACTATTGCACTCCGGTGCCTTTCACTGGCGCGGGGTTTGTGACAATGATGGCGCATGCCAATGCGCTGTCAAGTACTCACCACGAACTGAGCCTAGGGGTTTATACTGATGGTTCGAGGAAGGGTGTAAGAGCTGGCGGAGGTTTCTACATAGAGGAACTGGATGTGAGAGTTTCCTTTCGTCTGCCGGATGGATGTAGTGTCCTGCAGGCGGAGATCTCGGCTATAAGGCGGGCGGCAAATTGGCTGAGGTATCATCGCATATCGGGAGATATACGTATATTTACTGTCAGCAAGGCTGCCCTTGCTTCCCTAGCGGGTGTCTATACGACATCTAGGTTAACTTTAGAATGTCGGATGTCTTTGAATGAGATTGCGAAACATTCAAGGGTAACGCTAATATGGATTCCGGGTCACTCAGAGTGCCCGGGTAATCTAGTGGCAGATGGGCTGGCCAAACAAGGTGGTCGCATGGATGATATATTCATCGATCAGTTTGTTGGTCTTCCAATGGCTCACTGTAAATTAATTATCAGGCGCGAGTCTTATAGAGTCGCGCAGATGCGGTGGACTAGTGAGTCCACCTGCTTCATATCCAGGCTATTATGGCCTGGTCATGATGAACGGAGGACAAGCTCTCTACTTAGGTGGGGACTCATGCTGAAAGAATGGGTCTGGAATTCAATGACTACTGTAGAAGTTGTCAGGATGAGGAGGAGGAGACTGTGCTTCACTTTCTCTGTCAATGCCCTGGGTTGCGGGGTATTAGGGAGGAATGCCTGGGGAAACCGGCATTTGACTGCCTTGAGGATCTATCCAAGATAGAACTGAGATCGCTGATTCTCTTCATTAGGAGGACGAAGTGGCTGGATTCTGCAGTGACGCCATCTGAGTAACTGCTCTAAAGGATGGGCATTGGCGCTGGGTATCACAAAGGGACCAATAAAGGACCCAAGTGAGCTGTCTGTTGATAGCTGCCCATGGAACCTAACCTAACTGACCATATAACCCATATTATATTTCTTCCCCCAACTTTTTGTTTCTTTACCAAAACGTAATTATTTTATAAATAAATTTCAATATATGCATTTAAATACAGACTTTTATTCATCATCTATCATTTCAGTAACTATATCATCAAGTTTCGCTGGCCTTTCGTACCTATTGTACAAATTTAAGAATAATTTTATTTGAGTATAAACAAAATGAGTAAACTTTTAAACTCATTTTAAACTTTTTATTCATCAATTATCCATTATATTCAAAGTACACATTAATTATTTTGTTTTGAAACGTACTTTTTAGCCAAGCATAATTTTTCTTAAAGAAATATGATTTTTTTCTGTGAGATTCGGCCCAACGTTTAAAAAAGAACTAAGAAATCGCTTCTGAACTGATTTTTTCACAATTTGAATTTCATTATTAGTAAGCACCATGTTTTTTGTTTTTATGAAATCAGTTAATAAATCCACATTATTATTGCAATTTATAAGTTCCTTGCACAATTCACTATATGCATTCATTTTATAAATTAGTTACGTTTAATAATTTTCTTACACTTTTTTTTGGCAAATATTATTATTTCAAATAATCATATGGTTTTGTTTTTCTTTTTTGTTATGCACTTTTTTGATATTGCTGTCAATCAATTAATAAAACGTAAAAGCCTAAAAGTATTCAAAACCTTTTATTGTAAATATGCATTGCAATTTATTGAAAATATTCATAAAAAACACATGAGTTTTATCACAAAATGTATAAGTTTGTTCAGCGATCGCAAAAAGTCTCAGAATTTTTTTATATAAAATTAAAGAAAATATTCCAAGCTTTCATTTATGCCCGTAATTTCTACAAAAAGATATCTAGTCGTGTTCGTACCTAACAGTTATCTTTACCTATCCGGTACCAATTTTTTGGTAATTTAAACGGTAATGTTACCTACGTGAACTAACTATCGAAAATCTGTGGTGTAAAATACATTACAGTTTAACCCGTAGGTAAGAAATACGTTTTAAAAATTTGAAAATCATAGATACCTATACACAGCTAGATATCTATTTGTTGAAATTACGGGCATTAGTAGTAGTACTAACACGGAGGTAGACCGAGCTAACTTATTTTTTTCTAATGAAAACTGCAAATGCTAAATTTTTTGGAGTCATTTTGATTTGCTCAGATCTCTTAAACTATATATGTAATTTAAATATTTTTTCTTTCCTATTAAGTTTAATATACTTTATTTTAATAAAAATGCTCTAAAAGTATTGGTAGTTGAACCATATTTATTGTATAAACAACTGAAATGTAGTAACATTTTCATCAGTTTTCGTTGTATAATATTAAGATAACTTTACCACACTCTTTTTTATACAAAATTTAATTTTTTTCGAAAACAAATCATGGTTTTCTTCTAATGAAACATTTCTCTACAGAATTGCATCATTAGATTTCTAAAAAATAACTGTAAAAAAATTGACTTTTTGCCAAAAAAAAATACCACTGTGCGACGTTGCAGCAAATGAGCAATTTGCACATAGAATGTTAACTGTGGGATGAGGAAAAAAGTTTTGACTTATATTTCATTAATATGCATACATAATACATACATTCATACATAAATACATACATTGTACATACATCTATAAATACATACTTACATACATGCATACTAGAGTGGCCTTAGTGGAAATTTTTTTGAAAAGTTCAATTTTTCGCACTGAAAAATATGAGGTTGGGGATAAAAATAATTATGCATGTTTTAAATTAATTTTTTTTTAGTTCCGAGTACCTCCGGGTTGAGCCCAAACTTTTATTACATTGCCCATTCATCACTATTTTTGTTCCTGTTTATATTTAAATAACAACAAAACCTGACTGTATGTTTCCAACTGAATTTCTTTGATACCTATAATAATTACCTTTCCAACGAGTCTGCAGATAAGCTACGGATAAACTTGCCCGGAATACCCTAAAACCAAAGTTCCAAAAAATAGGTGAATTTTTTAATTCTTTTTTATTTTTGAGAATATTATACTAATAAAGATTTTTGTGGGATGAAAGATTTTTCTGTAGTGCTCAACAACTTGAAGCAAATACTGCTTATCCTCTTCTTCGTATGTCAATGCCCGATTCAAATCTGTAATTAGTTTTATTGCTCTTTCTACCGGGTTATTTACATGGAAAAACCCTTGGTGCGAGGAGTGACGAAAGAACTAACATCTTTATTATCAAACGATTTCACTTGGTCCAGCGTTCAGTTTAAATATTTATTTATTTTTAGTTATTAATTATGTATACATAAGGTATACACAAGGTATACCTTGAATTCATCTATGATCTGATTCGCTTGTCTGCGGCATTATTCCCTTCGTATTGTTTGAAACGATGTTCGGTTAAAGACGAAATCTTCCAATTTTATATCGTTCGAGTCAGGTTTCATTTCCTGCAACTTCCGCAAGACGGCTGTAATTGTAGCAGATGTAAAATGTATTGTATCGCGATCACTAATGCGGCATTTGTCCATGCTTGCTAACATTCGATAATCAACAACAAAAGAATTTCAAGCGAGATCCCTGGATTCCTTGATGTTGGTCCTTCAGAAAATCAACTTCCGGAGCTGAATTGTTCATTTCTACGCCTTCGTATACAATACTTTCTGAGGTATCTGTATCAGACGCATCCTCATCTTTGAACAGAAGGAATAATTAAAAATGAAACTTTCAAATGAATCATTATGAATCGCTTATAAAACAAAGAAAGTCTTAAAATGTGCAACCACAAAAAAAAAATACCCAGAACTTCTTGTAACTCTTCTTGATATTTTCGCTTGCGCTTTTCTGCTTCTTCCAGTAGCTTCGCTTTGCAGTCTTGTTTTCGTGGCAACTTTAAATCCTGGCCTGACATTGCAACAGAAGGAAATCTTTGTCCTCTTCAATAGTCATCGTTTCAAGTGCGTTTCAAGGGCAGCTGTGATATCAAATACAGTAGAATCGCGATAATTCGTAATCGCAAGGGACCGGCCATTTCTTACGAATTATAGGGGTTTTCGATTTAGCGGGATTTCGATTTACCGGGGTTTAAATAAAATTAATACGAATTAACGGGGTTTTTCAATTTATTTACTTAAACAATAAAAAACACATAAAAGACAATTGTTTAAAATAAAATATACCTATACAAATTATTTATGTAACAAATTGATCTTAAGAAAATAAACACACGAACAAGCAAAAGCCCATGCAAAAAAAAACGGTAAACAAAAAATCATTATTTCCATGTTTCTGTTGTTTTTATTACGAATTATAAGTGGTAGTTAGCAAACAATTACGATTTATAAGATGTAAAGACGATTTTCTTCGAAAAAAAATTACGAATTATCGAGGGGACCAAAATGTATGGAAATTTTACGAATTAACGAGATTTTTTCAAGGGACCGACAGTTTATTACGAATTATCGGGAATTACGATTTATCGGGGTACGAATTATCGGGATTTGACTGTATATAATTTTCGATCTTTTCACAGAATTCTTTCTCATCGTTTCTAAATTTTTCATATTTGTCAAATCTGTTCTTGGACAAATTTTTCCATTCGGCATAAAGTAAGTTAAATTTTTTCATGCAGTAGGTTTCGGTCATTGTTCGAATATTTGCTTTTTGTCAAAATTCAAGAGTAGAATGTATTGTATTTTTTATTCTTGCCTTCACAGGGAGTTTTTTCACTCGGGTTTTATAAAAAAAATAATTAGGCAACTTTGCGCTTTTCAGTTCACTTTCAAATTTTCCCACCAAAAATATATCATTATCGTATCGTAGTTTCTTAGATGAGCTTGGCATTATAACTGTTTATTGTTTTATTTTATTTAATTTGTCTTTACTTATTATTTATCTTCTGGAAATACATTCTTAAAATACAGTTAAAAAAAAAACAGAAATTAAGGTGCTGAGCTTTGTCAGGATGAGTTAGAAGTTGACCTGACAACGGAAGAAACTCTTGATAGTAACACAACAACAAAATTAACCGAAACAATTAGAAGTGTAAAGCATTTAAAAAATTAAAAGAGGACTCTAATGGCATAATGTACGATTAAAATGATTAAAGGAAAATTACTGAGAAATTAGATAATCCGTATTATGGGTTGCTTTCGATTTCTCCAACATCTTCGAAAAGTGAAAGAATTTCTTCCAAGTCAAGTTTTATCAAAACTAAAGAAAAGAATCGCTTCAATCCTAAACATTTAAACCAATTTATTTTTATAAAACACTATGTTAATAAATAATTTTGAATTTTTATTTATTGAAATTACTAAATTTAGAAAAAAACTTTACCGGTTAACCGATCAATAACAAAATTAACCGGTTATTAGCCGATTAAACCAAAACCTCGATTAATTAATCGAGCGATTAGCCGATTAAAGCAAAAGCCCGATTAAATGAATACCCTACTAATAACAAAAAATTTTTTAAAGGGTGATCAATGGGTAATATAATAAAACTTTGGGCTTAACCCGGAGGTACTCGGAACTAAAAAAACAATATTAAAATATGCATCATTATTTTTATCCCCAACCTCATATTTTTCAGTGCGAAAACCTTTGGATTTAACATTTTTTAATTTTTCCATATAACGCTATGGCCAGTCTAATGCATACATAACAGACCTACATTAATACGCCAAATTGCATGCTCTGTAGGCCTAATGCAGTAAAAAGCGATCATACCACAGGAGCTAGGTTATGCACTTTCTTTGTTAAAGCACTTCAAAACTTAAAGTAACACTTATGAAATTGCTCCAATTAAATCTTAATCACTGCCAAGCTGCTCAATACCTATTGGATCAAACTGTACGCGAGTTAAATATTGACGTTGTTCTTCTTAGTAACATATACTGCTTTCGTTTCCCCAAAATGGGTCAGTGATAATCCAGGTACATCTGCAATCTGGTCTATACAAAAACAAATGCCTCAGAACATATTCGTGTTAAACGAAGATGGGTTTGCTAGTGCAACTGTAAATGGAATCTGCATATACAGTTACTATATATGTACCAAGAAATAGTGGAGGTTACAATATATATAGCTTTTGTAAGCTCAAACATAGCTAAATGGTTCACCTACAAATATGGCAAAACAATTTATTTATAAAGCCTCAATGAAAAGAAAGAGACAAGGCCCAAAAAAAAAACCAGTCTATTGATGGAATACTGCCAAGTGGGATAAAACTGTAGAAGTGCTAATTCGCTCAAATGTTCCAAGCTACTTGATAGCGATAATCAGGGATTGTTTTAGGGACAGAAATCTAATACATACATAAATGACACAGGTGATGGCGTAAATGAATATAAAGTTACAGGAGGCGTACCGCAAGGCTCGTTTCTTGGTCCAATACTTTGGAACATAACATACGATGAAGTTCTACGAACAAAACTACCAAAAGACGACGTGAAAATCGCAGGTTTCGATTTGTGATTTTCCGAACAACACAAAATAACACGTGTGATTTTAAAAACACGTGATTTGAATTAACGTGATTTTCAGAACAGGCCTGTATATCGAATAGTAACATACATGTAGTCCGCTCACTCAGTGGGACTGACTCTAGCCGAACATAAAACAAAGCAGTTGTCATAAGCAGTCGAAAAACCAGAGAAAGTATTACTCTCACGATTTGTAACTTCACGGTTGAAACCAAACGGCATCTGAAGTATCTTGGTTTGTTTATCGAGGATCGCCTCACCTTCAAGAAACACCTATAATATATAGGGACAAAAGAAAGAGGAACATGTACTGCACTTTTCCGCATAATGCCCAATACAAGGGGCCCTAAGAATATGCGTAGAAAGCTTCTTGTATGGGTTATAAGAAGTACATATTATTATGTATGCTGCTCCTATATGGGCAGAATCAACAAAGTTTCGTTCATATCGAAATAAGATAGCTTATATGCACAGATTGGCATGCCTTCGTGTTTGTTGCGTTTTCCGCCGAACATTTTCAGATGAAGGCGCATTTTCGAGAGCTCCGAAGACAAGAGGATATTCGGTGAAGAAATAAGTATAAGATAGCTAGTGTCTGGTGACAAGTATAATGATGTTAAACGTTTTGGCGAGTATTTAACCAGTAATTGTGCGTTTGAATAAATAAAATATTTTTTGTCCTACAGCTAACATTCATTTATATTAAACTGGCAAAATAATTTTTTAAATTATTTGATTCTTCCCACTGTGCATTCATTATACGAAAATAAAACATATTTTTACTTACCTATGGGTTTAGCATCGAAACACATGCGTGATTCTACTGTTATTTGCTTATAACACTGATGACCATCAATTGGATTGCCAGCATAAGAATCGCGGCATTTGGAACACTGAACACTCCAACAAAGATGAGCAGAATTTTTACCACCACCAGCCGTACATGTAGCATCGCTTTCCGTATTATTGCCACAATTACATTTTTCTCCTGTAACGGGATCACATATATTACCATGACCATGACACTGACAGGGTCTGCATTCCTTATGATGATCATCGGATCCACGAAAATAACCCACAATGCAAGTATCACAGCGTTCGCCGGCAGTATTGTTTGCACAACGTAAACAAGTGGCATTTGCTAAAGGACCTTCAGGAAGATTCAGTTCCAACTCTGACCGTGTCATATTAAAAAAGCCAGGATCTGAGTCCTGAGCTATACAGGAATCCGTGTGTCCATTACAATATTCATGACATGGTACACAAGCTCTGCCCTCGCGGGGATCGCCAACAAACAAAGGCTGACATTTTTCACATTGAGTTCCCATTGTATTGTTGTGACATTCAATGCAATCATCAAGACGATTGGGACCCCTACAGTTCGAGTGGCCATTACAAAGACATTGTATGCTGCAGTTGGCTCCAACATAACCGAAATCGCATTCGCATTTATTGGGTGAAATACAATTTCCACGCACACAACCCTGAATACACACTGGTATGCAAGTATCATTCTCTGACTTGTAACCCTTACCACACTCACAGCGATAGCTATTAACCGTATCTATACATCTTTCAGAAATGGAATGACAATGATGATGGCCATTTGTACATTCATTTTCTATGGGACATTTTACGTAATTCCAGGTTACTACATCAGCCTGTGTTAATTGAGAATCATTGCGCAGAGAAGAATATATGAGATCACACGTTGAACCTGACGGATGTTCTTGTTTATTTTCCAATGAACCTTCAGTACAGATGCCATCACCGTTCAAACCCTCTCTAGCACACCAGCCACAATGGGCGTGTTCCAAACAAGTAGAACATTGTGTATAAACGTTGCAGGGTTCAGGGCAATGGTCGGTTTCATTTGTTTCCAACACTAGACCACATACCCCACCGGCACATAATAACGGCTGAGTTTGTGGTGAGAGACACGTATTAAGCATAGTGGACCATTTACAGTCCTTGGGTTGTTCGTTATCTATGTTGGTTAGACAGTTTGAACAGTTATAATAGTGATGACAGGGTTGCGGACACTGCCCAATAATCCTGTATTGATTTTGTTCTACCAACTCTTTCGTAATACATTCTATAGTACCCAATTCATTTTGTGCCCATTCACAGTTTTCATTTAGTATGCAGGCCTCACAGTGCAAAGTATGGCACTGAGGCTGGGGACACAAATTTAAAAGTCCAACGCTGACTTCTTTGGTACACCACGTACTGCGCCTCTCGCAGTCGACACCAGCAGGAACACATCTTCCTTTAATTCCGCATTCATCACACCATTGGCAGACTGGGGTCGTTTCCACATGAGAAGGCCATGAAGCTAAGCAGGCAGTGCAAGTAGAAAAACTGGAACAATTGCGTCTAGCCATCCACGCATCGTCACAAGCTGCACCATGATTGTATACTAAAGTACCATTGCCATTGTTGCAAATACTACTGTAGCCGTGAGAGAAACAGAAAGACGTTGTGACAAAATTTGATGATACAGTGCAAAAACTGCAGCCCATGTAGTGGCGACATAAATATTTACCGGCACTCCACAATTGGCAGATGTCGTAGGGGAGCATAATTTTTGTAACATGACTTTGAGCAGCGCTACCATCCCAACCACCAATAACATAGATCGCATTGTTGTCATGATCCAAAGAAATGTCCTCGGCATATGTGGAGGTCTGCAAACTTCCCACAATTTGAACATCCTCTGTCAGTCGTATCCATTGATTGCAGTTGAACACGTAAGCAATGAGAACGTCACTGGCATTGTAGGGGAAATTGCGTCCCCCATATATTATCATATATTGATCTGTGGTCACTGCAGAATGGAAGTATCTGGCTCTGGGAAGTAAGGAATCCGGTCTATTTAGATCTCTAAAGGTTGGCAACTCGGTCCATGTCATCTTTTGTAAATGCAAGGCGTAAAGTTTATTCTGTGGCTCCGTGGAGTAACCACCAAAAATGTACATTATATGTTTTTCACTGTGGTACACTGTAGTATGACCGTACAATACAGGCATTCGAACGCCCAAAGCCAATAACTGCTCCCACCTAAAAGACTCTAAATTGAATTCCCACAACTCCAACTGCCGGGATTTATTCAAAGTCATGCCACCAATTAAAATCAGAGATTCTCTTTCATTATTACGCGTGTATGTCAAAGTATGACCAGCTAAAGCCGGAGGTTTGACGCGATGTGCTGTCAAATCAAATTCGGACCATCTTTGATTTTGTATAGAAAATTGCCAGAAATCGGCCAATATTTCAGGTTTGGGCGCAGAAGACAAACCGATGGTCGTAATGCCACCATAAATAAATATAGTTTGTTTTTTAACATAAATTTCGGCCGCATGAAAATAGCGACCCAAAGGCATTTTATCTTCTGGTGTTGATTCTACGGTCACCTGCATCCAAGTTCCATTTTTCGTGTCAAATTGACGAAAGTCATTAAGGGGACCATGAGAGGGAGAATAACCACCAAACATCCATAAGGAACCTCGGCGATCAGCACACACAGTATGACCAAAACGTGGTATGGTTTTACGCAAGTGTTCGTATGACTCTGAAAGCAGCATGGTGTTAAATAGTTCTGTAACAGTTATTTGATTTAATTTAATGGATGCGCCACAATCTTTGCCACCCCATCCTTGATTACAAATGCATCTGCCATAGTCAGTATCGCAATAGCCTTGCATACGTTTGGCATTGCAATTTCGGGGACAAATTTCAATTTCACACTTAGCCCCTACATAACCAGCTGAACACACACACCTCTGTTGATCATCGCAAATGTGGGGATGTAAACAAGTATTGGCTACACAATTTTTCACCGTATATAAAGCATTAAAGCCAAAATGTTTTCTAAGGCCACCTCCTTGTTTATAGTACACCGTTACATGACTTGATCTAGCTTCTATGATGTGTGAAGAAGTGTAAGGATTACACACTATCGATATAAGTTGATTTTGCTGGGAAACTCCAGTCAAGTCAGGTAAGCTATCATATATGTAAACTGCATTATCATCGCAATCCATGGCTAATGAACTCCATTCAAATTCAACTTGAAGTAAAGATTTTTCGGCATGCAACGTTTTCGGTTCCAAAATCCACAGACATTCTTTTACTTCCAATTTTGCACCCCAAGGAGATTTATATGCCTTGTACGATCCAATACCACTGCGCCCTATGTCGCGCAACATGCCACGCGATTCACAACGGTAATAACATTGGCCACCATCTTTGGGATCTCCATAAAAACCAGGAGAACAGCGGTCACATTTAACACCAACCGTATTATCCTTACAAAAGCATTCACCGTTATTTACATTGCATATTCCTAAATCTTGATTACCATGACCGTTGCACTCACACGGCGTACAGCCAGCTGCCGATGTAGCATTACCATAACTTCCTTGCCTACAGCGTTCACAGCGCTCTCCCTCCGTCCAGGCCTGGCAAGAGTCGCACTTGCCCACCCGTTCGTTACAGGTAGAATGGTTGTGGCAACCACAATTTATTGAACAATCTGCTCCCGTCCAGCCCAATTCACAACGACACACATAATCTGGAGCCCCCGAACAATAACCATGAACGCACGCCTCGAAACAAGTACGCAGACATGTCAAACGGCCATCTCCAACAAAACCACGGCGACAATGGCAATTAAAGGACCCATGGGTATTTGTACACTTGGCTTCTTTGTGACAATCATGGAGACCTAAACCACATTCATCGACATCTGGACACTGGGCATAGGCCCATTCGGCATCATGGGCTGAGGTGCTGTTCAAAGCTAAAGAACAATTACCAAAAGGACGACTAAAATCACCCTGCATACACTTGCCTTCGATGGGATTGTCTCGGTCGAAACACCATCCACAGCTTAATGTACGTAAACAAGTTGTACAATTGTTATATTGGGCACAAGACTTACATTGTTGTTTGGGTGGCGTTTGTTGGTGTATAGGTATCAGAGCAGAAGGTCTTGAATGCTGTAAATTATTTGTTTCCTCGGACTGGTGTAGATTAACCGACTGGTCTAACCATTCTCTACACATGCCAAATTGATATTCACTGGTATAAACAGCAAAGCTGAAGCAAGCTGAGCTTGCCTCACACCAAACGCAACGACCTCTTTCATTTAAACAGTCATGACAGTTCGTACGTAGTCTGCATTGAACCGGACACTGCTGTAAAGAACGCACACTATTCTCTGACTTGCCTAAACGAGCACAACGTGCCTCTTCCGCCCACCATTCACACAAATTTGATTCAACACACTTCTCACACGAAACATAATTCGAACAATTTGCACAATGACTTGGCTGATTGATTAAATATTCCCACAAGATTGTGTTATTTTCATCAAATTCTAGGCCATACACACTACAAGCTTCGGTTTCATTAACAGTTTTTGACATACACTGGCCTTTCAGCGAACACCAGGCGCAAGCATTATCAGTTAGGCACTGTAAACAGTTCGTGTATTGACTACAATTCTCACCTGAGAAGTAGGGTTCTAAGTATTCAAAGGTAAATGCATTCAAGTTGCCGTGGAAGATATGTTGCAATTCCATTTTTGTTTTTTGATAGGTGTTGTAAATGTTATTTAAACCAATTCTGCGACGTGCTTGAAAATCAATAAGAAACGGCTGTTCAGTGCTGGGTATTTCTACATTACTGCAATAGGATTGATTCGAGGATTGTTTAGTCAATTCCTTTAGCGTATTCAAATCTCGTCCAAGTCCAGCTTTTAAGACGGCATTTGAGTAACTGGTACATATTTGTATTTCTGTTGGTTCTTCCTCCCATTGCTTTTGGGGTCGCACAAAACCCAACAATCTTGCCAGCATTTCACCTTCCAATTTCTGCTCGTATTGAGTTGTAGGAGTGGGCGATGAAAAATCCACCATTGTGGCATTTACAATCGCCACAAAATCGGGCATTGTCAAATTCACGGGATAATGATACTTTATGTATGTTAAACCTGGTCTCCGATCATTTTGGGTACACTGAGAGGGCTGGCGAATTTCCGTGCCTTGTTCACCCCACCAGCCCGGACTATGCGAAGGCGTATCTTCTCCACATATGCCATAATTGTCGTCCCGATGATGACATTTTGCATTCTGCACACACCAGGTGCATTCATTCAAGCCCAACTTGCTAGCCACCGAAAGATAGTTGTCATTTCCCTCTGATGCTTTCAGCCACTGAGTACCGTGTACAAGACAGGAATGGCAGTCTCCCAAAGAGGGACATATACCCGGGCAGCGCGAGGTTTGTAAATTGCTGGTGCAATTAGCACCTATAGTACGTCCATAACAACTGCTATCAGCGGAACACCAACCACATTCCGGATTCGATAAACAAGCAGTATGCGAATTGTGATAACGACAAGCCATTTCGGGATTATATCCGAAGATACCATTTGCTCTTAGCACTTGAGGCAATTCGTAGGCAAACAGATCTGCATTAACATTGCCATGATAACCGCCGACTATTAGAAGGGTGTTATTTTTACGCAAGGCAGCAGCATGGGCAAATACACCCTGTTTTTTTGGATAAATGTTGTCCTCTGCAGAAACTTCTTGGTTTATCCATATGTGACAGGATAAATGATACCAATACATTTGATTGTCATAACATATTTCATCCTTGTTATGACGATGTGTGTAGCCTCCGAAAACAATCATATAATTGCCACTTACAGTAGCTGTATGGAATGCTCTTTCTCTAGGTATATTTGTATCTCGTAGTGCAGTGCGCGGATATAAAATTTCCGTCCAGTGCAATTTATCCAATTGAAATGCAAATATGCGATCAGAAAGTTTAGAAAAACGTGCCAAGCTAGTCATTATACCACCAAAAACAATTAAAGAATTGGTGGCCTTATAATACACGGTTGTATGAGCCGCTAAGCGTACATCTAACTTCTTGCCACCTCTAGGATGCACCAATTCCCATGTAGCTTCAATATTAACATCACTATCAGGTCTGATAAAAGGCCATCGAATGCGATATATACTAAAAGGTAATTTAAAAGAAACTGTTTTTGGTTCTAATTTAATAAAAAAATACTTACTCTGATGAAAATTCCCCTGTTTGCAAACTGCCTCCAAACAGATATAAATAGTCTCCTGCATAAGTGAGTGTATGTCTGGCCACAGGGCTTGGTTTTAGTTTCGATTTCAAAGCCATCTGTTTCCATTTACCTCCATTTTCGGTGTGGTTATAAAACCATAAATCGTTAAAGAAACTTCCATTTGACTGTTTACCCCCAAAAATAATAAAACCACCTGGAACTACAGCTGCAGCATGACCATAACGGCCATGGGGTTTATTATCCGTAACTTCTTCTAAAATATCCTCTAAATATTCGGACAATTCTTTATCGGTTGAATTAACGTTAACTGTTGTTAACAACTGTGAACTACGCGTACGACGTTGATGCAGATTTGATTCAGCTAAAGTGTAAAGAATACTACGAAAAAAAGAAACGTCATTTTTAAGTCCCCACAATTTAGCTTCCTCTTCGTTTTTGTGCTGTAATACGGCTTTCAAAAGAGTATGATCTATTTTTGGTTGATGATAATAATGGCGTCGACTTTGTAATGCTATGCCCCATTCATCGACCCATTGACTTGTTTGAAAGCGGTATATCTACACCAATTGTTAAAAATATGACGAAAATTTAGTTTCGAATGGTTATAAATAGTTATGCGGTAAAACATACCTGCAAAGTACTAATTACATTGTTAAGATCATAACCACCAAACACATATAGTGAATCTTCTGCTTCCACATACACAGCAGTGTGGGCAGCACGGGCCGTCATACCTTCAGCTTCAGTAGTCATCCAGCGCCAATTTCCACCTGGAGGATTTTCATGTAAATCACACAGTCTACCGCTGTAACCCTAAAAGATCAACATTTTAATTCAAGCTTTATTTTAAGTAGCGAACATAATAATCAGAGTATATCGATGGCTTCATATGTATAAAAAAAACCATAAAATTTTAAATTAAAAAAGTTTTAATGCATTTTTATTAAAAATATGCAACAAATTTAATACAAGGTTAGGTTATGTAAGGTTAAGAAGGGTTATAGAATCCTGGTTGCCCCTGCGTCCAAACCGGGCCATAATGCCCTAGACACCCTGCAATCCGTTCTATCCCTTCAGGACCGGTTAACGGCAACGCGGAACCTACTCCGTATTACCTTATAGTAGTGACACAAGGGGGTTATACCGGGGGGCCCGTCCCTTACTTCTATGTCAAGATTCGAATCCTCACTCACGAGTACGTCCGCCACTTCATTACCATCCACTAGTGCTGGGATACTATCGATATTTTCTACTATCGATATTTATCGATAGTTCCGAGTTCACTATCGACTGATTGTGATTGTGCAAATTGTGATGCTGATCCTTAAGGAACCAAAGTAACAGGGACTATTAGAAATTTTATATCAACTTTAGATAATGTTCTAAATTGGACTTGATTCTCAACCCAAAAGGTTATCAATCTAGCGCACTTTTCCTCTTATGCTCGTTCATTGTTTTATGCTATCCTCGCAATTGCAATTGCATTTTTATTTGATTTTTTTACAGCATCATAAAACTATCTGACATTTCAGTCCCTACGTAAACATATAAAAATTTCGGCATAAAGGCCTTAAGTTAGTAGTAAAAAAAGCACTGCTAAGTAATTTATACCACCTGCCCTTCTTGCTATTTGTATTTATTGCTGTAATTCTGCGCGAATTAATAATAGCAAGTAAAAACTTGGGGCAAAAAACTGTGTCTCTCAAATTTGTATGCTCTTTTTTCACTCTCTCGTTGCAACTTTTTCTAGTTCGTGACCACTTACCATGTAGTAACAATTATTAAAAATAATCAATAATTATCTGTAAATGAACACACCTAATATTTTAACTAATGAAATAAAAGAAAAGATGGGAAATGAGTACGAGGAGCGAGTTGCGAAAATGAGAAATCCAATAAAATTATTGTTAAAGGCGGAGTACTGAAACGTTCACTCATTTTTCAATCATGGGCGAGCTTGAAAAACTTACTACTTTTTCATCCTCATGAGGGTGAGGAAAAAAATATTTGTAATTTCCTCATTCATGAAAAATGAGCAAACAAAAAAATTCATATGTAAAAACACGATTTGCTCAACCATAAACAGCGGCAAAATGAAGTATTAAAGAGGCCTTATAGAAGGCCTTTTTGGTTATATAAAGATTACCAGTCGCATTCCAACTGTATTTATAATTTACACAGTGTGACCTTGGAGACCAAAGCCTTGGCTTCTTGCATCTACTTTAAAGGCCTTCTAAAAATAATTAGAATAAAGCTTTATCCCGTTGTAATTGTTGTTAATAATCATGCGAAGTGAGTAAATTAATAACTAAACTTGCTACAAATTCCAACATAACTACTAATAAAACGATTTCGACAAGCATTATTTTAGAATAGAAAATTTGAATTTGTAAAATATTTTATAAAAACCATTCTAAAACCACATTTAAAATAAGGCAGAGTGGAATAAGTAAAAGTTTATTAAAAATACAGTTGTAAGCCTTCTTTAAGGCTTGAAAAATTAAAGCGCTGGCAATTTTTCCCGCTGGGCAACGCGATAGCATGTGTGTGTGTTTTTTTTTTTTTGTAAAATTATTTGTTGGCTGCTGAACCAAAATGTATGCGTTGGTTTTTTCACAGGAAAAAATTATTAAAAAAAAAACTAAAAGAACTGCACATATCGTCATCTTAAATGCAGAATAATGTAACATCACATTTCATAAGTTTATATGAGAAGCAAAAGACGATGTAAAATGGAAAATATTTGAGATTTAAAAGCAATTTTAAATATTTCAGCTAAAAATGCGATATCCGACATATTTTTGAGGAAACAATATTATTTTTTAAGTTGTGTGTGGTACGTTTTATAAATTTGTAATTTTCAGAAATAAAAAGACTTATCATCAACTAAAGTATAGTAGTATCAAGTGAAACAAACATTTAAAATATTAAATATTTGTGTTAAATTACCGGAAAAATATAAAATATAAATGTTAATCACACGATTAATATGTAGCATCATTAGGTTTGCGTCGACATGGTAAAATAAGTTGGCTTTTCTGGTGCAGCGCAAGCACCTATTATACCTATTATGTAACATTTTTTATTGATTATAATACCTAATCACCCCTATCGTGAATTACAAGTGGAATTTTTGTTCCCATGAAATTTTTATTCCCTTCGAAGGGGAAAAAGCAATCGTGAATCTCAGGTGAAAAATTTTTCATGCTATCAATTCCATGGTGGAATAAGCAGGCGGCATCGTTACGGCAACAAATACAACATTACAACAAAAATGTATATCACCGTTTACGCCAAAAAATACTTTAAACAAAAATCAAAGCGTGCCGCTGAACGTGATGAAATAAATAAATTTTTAGCCAATTTTTTGTTTAATTATGGTCAATATCTTATTTATTTTAATTTAAAATTATCAAAAACTTTAATAAAAAACAACAATCACAGCACAAAACTCGGACTTTTTGTAATAAAAAACAAAACTTTGACATAAACCTAGACAAACAATGCGAGAGCAAAAAATCGTCATCCGACGTAGTGCTGCCAACTGTTTATTTCACCATGATCAATTCCAGTTAATGTAAAAAAAGAAAGATTAAAAAATTAAAAATCAATGAAATTTTTGTTCAAAAATATACACATATGGGTAATTCCATGTCAAAACGACCAAGAGTGGGACACGACCCCTTCCGATTTTAATGAAATTTGGTGAGAGGGTTCCTTTTATCTTATAAGGAACATATATGAACGAAAAAAAATGTTAAAATTTGTTTTTCGAAAGTTATGTCATATTCAAAATGTCATAATTTCGCAGAATTAGCCGAATGTGTTGAGGCTATTTCTTCAATATCTCGAAAACTATTGAAAATCCCTAGATGGGTCAAATGTATGGGGTCGTGTCCCAATCTTGGTCGTTTTGACATGGAATTACCCATATGTATATATTTTAAAGAAAAGTTAAAATAATAAAGCAAAATATTTAGCATTGGAGAGATAGTTTGATTACAATGTTAGTTTTTTGCAATTTTTTAAATTTTATGTAGTAAAATATTTTCCAAAATTCTGCCACCACGTCTTTTGAAAGCTTCACTAATCAGCAGACAATCGATCTTTTGTATTGCATTTTGTTGACCAATATATCTGTTTGTGCCTTATTAACGGAACTAGCCCTTAATATTCGATTTATAGGAGGAACTACTTACATACATGTTCTGTTCCCTAGCAAAAATAAAGTGAGAAAATCTAAGGGAAACGTGAACAAACTACGTGGGAAAAAACTTTTCACGATAAGGGGAATTTTGCTCCGTGAACATTTTTTAATGTAATGTAATGTCCCTTGAAAACCATACAATTATGACTACACACAATCAGGGTTGTCAGATCGATTTTGACCTTTTTCGCCAAATTCAATGTCAAAAATCGCCAAAGCCTTTATTTTTACCGTTTTGACAATAAAATATAGATAATTTAAATTATTCAAAATATTTTTTATAAATCTTATAAAATAAATTTTATTCCAAGTCGCTAAAATCCGCCAAAAATTTAAAAAAAGTCGCCATAATATATATTCTGTTTAGTTTTTATTTAGAAGCAAGTGAAAATGATTAGTGAAGACAAAAAAGGAAATTGCACTATTAAATAATTAATAGTAGTCAACTAAAAGCAGCAAAGAAAGAATTTTTGTGGTTAGTTTTAAACAAATATTGGATTTATGTATGTATGAAGTTGGAGTTTTACTATATATCTACACTTCAGCGCCAAAACTCTCTTTGATCTTCTTTTTTGAAATACATTGTAAGTGAATTAAATTTTTTCAACGAAGGTACAAAAGAAGTGCATCATGTAGTATTAACATTCATATACAGTAGACGCTCGCTTATATGATTAATTTAGACAGGGCCTGTTCACTAAATGGAAAAGTTCACATAAACGAGACAATATAAAATAAGTATTTCAAATCAATTTTAATATGTGTACATACATAACCTATATATAGTTTTTATTTTATATTAGTTTGTTAATAATAAATGCACATGAAAGTAGTCGGTTATATTTTTTTTGCTTTAAAAGATTTCTGTAATGCCTTGTCCCTGCATTTTCACAATGCCAAATATCATTATCAGATATATTATTTTCACTCCAAGCAATAACTTTACAAACGCCAACCATCTTATAAATTTTCCTTTGCATGCGTATAAACACATTTACTAGCTTTTTTTTGGGGAAGAACATATTTATAATAAAGAGTGTTTTTTATAGAGTATCACAAGTTTAAATCATAATAAAAAAAGAAAATATATTTTTAATATCAATTAAACGGCTTTATTGGAAAGAAAATTTTATGAAATTTAAATATGATTCCAGTCATGTGGCTGGCGTGTAGAAGGTGCCAATTTTCAACAACTTTTCTCATTTTGATCATCATCGTTTTTGAAGACATGTGGGCCAATGACTCCGCCAGCCCATAAAGCGCACCAAACAGTAATATTTGCGGATTTGATGGTCTTTCGACAAAAGCTTGTAGATTCTACTCACTCCAAATGCGTCAATTCTGCTTATTTACTTACCCATTCAACCAGATATTGGCTTAGTCGGAAAATACAATTTTGAGTGGAGATTCAAAATCAATATCAATTTGTGCTTCAGCCCATTTGCCGAATTATTTGATTAAAAATGTCAAATATTTGCGCGTTGCTCGGTAAGTCGATTCATAATGAAATTTCAAAGCAAATTAAACAAAAATCAACTATCAGCTGTTAAATGGGTGCTCAAATATAGTAGTGATGCCAACTCAAAGTTGTGTTACTTAAAAAAAAACACCCTTTACAACAAATAGTTTCAAAAAAATCAACGGTTGCAAGTTGTTCAAAAAGCAGAGATAGGTCGTGTTCACTCTTTAAAACCTCATGTGTAAAAATTTTGTTGTTCACTATTCTGGCTGTTCATATAACTGGGTATTCATATAACCGAGCGTCTACTGTAATTTATAACTCGTAACAACGCGTCAAGAACTGCATTCTACTTAGAAGGAGAGTTTTAGTGAAGTTCATTATTGAAAATACATTTTTAGCACAGTCATTACTAGTTGGATTTAGCACCATATAATGAACAGCCAAAGCAAGTTCTTTAAAATGGTACATACCTGACGTGTCCTAATAGCATAAGCTTTTGGCCAAAACTGATTTAAATAAGATGAAGTATCATCCAATTACAAACGGTCATTTTGTCCATTGTGTTTTATAAACATCCAAAAGTATTACGATTCATTAATATCTTTAATAACAACGAATTTGGTTGTGATAATAATTTGCCACATTTTATATAGGTAATGGAGAAATGTTCGTAAACTTGAAATCGCTATATTCATGCTTTATTAATTCTTTTTTAAATATGAAAAACAATTTTCTCCTGGATCTTCAATATATTCATCAGCCATTTCAACATAACATAATTTAGTTTCAAATACATACTGACCATAAAAGCCTAAAATGTCATACATAAAAATACTAGAATAAAAATAATATAATTTTTTCGTATTGAATTTAACGAGTTTTAAAACAAATGCATGGCTCACCAAAAATAGCCAACAAAATCGCCAACTATTTTAAAATATCGCCAAAAAATCGCCATGTCGCCAAATCGAAAATTAGGTCGCCAATCAAGTTTGAAAATCGCCACGTTTGGCGAAAAATCGCCACATCTGACAACCCTGCACACAATAGCAAATGGCCCTCAATCTCCGGTAACACGAGGGTGCTAAGAATCCCCGGAGGTAAAACAAAACAAAAACTCAATATCGGTACATGGAATGTACGAAGCCTTTATAAAACGGGAAAACTTGCTAATACAATAAAAGAAATGAACAATCTTAAAATCAATATTCTTGGTATAAGTGAAACGTGGTGGCCAGAAAGTGGTGAATATGTTTCTCAGAATGCAAAAATGTACTACTCGGGAAACATTAATAAAAATCACAGAAACGGAGTGGGAGTTATAGTAAAAAATGATAAAGCAAAATGTGTCACTGGATTTATCCCAAAATCTGACAGAGTCTTACTCATAAAGTTAGAAGCCAAACCAATAAATATAAATATTATTCAAATATATGCACCCACTGCGGATAAAAGTGATCAAGAAATGGAAGTTTTCTATGAAGAAATTAAAGATGTGATGAAAGCTACAAAACCTCAAGAGATAACTATCATTCAAGGTGATTTTAATGCAAAAGTTGGAGTAGACAAATTGCCTGGTATAACAGGGCAATACGGATTAGGAGAAAGAAATGAAAGAGGCGACAGACTCATCCAATTTTGTCAAGAACACAAAATTAAAATAGCAAACACGCTCTTCTGCCTTCCGGCAAGACAACTGTATACCTGGAAATCCCCCCCAGGATAGAATAGGGAATATCGTAAGAAATCAAATTGATTTCATTTTGATAAACAAACGTTTCTGCTCATTTATTACAAAAACTTTAACATATCCAGGAGCAGATGTACCTTCGGATCACAATCTTCTAATGGCAAATTTGTGCGCAAACTTACCATAATTATAAAGAAAAAACATATAGGAAACTTGATACAACGAAACTTAACGAACCATCTACTCGCACAAATGTAAAATAATGTATTAATAGAGAGTTAAATAATGTTAATAGAGAAGATGTTGAAAATATATGGAATTCTGTTAAAAATACACGCAGAAAAAAAATGGTTGGGCATGGTTACGGCAACAACACTATGTTTAATGTAACAATATATTGTTGTCGTACAAAAATAATTGTTATTTTTATTTAATATCAACAATATTATAGTTACTGTAAACATATCAATGTTTATCGCAATTATGAATTTGAGTATTGTTGACCGAAAAATAATTATTTTTCTAGCAACTTAGTTATGATAACTTTCTAAACATATTATATTACTCACAACCATTTGATAGCCATAACATGATAACTTTCTATACATTTATCGTATTATGTTAAAGATGCAATCAAACTATTTTTACTCTAATCATATTATGTTATCGCCATTTGTAAAATAATTTTGAAGCAGTTGTGTCGTTTTTTTTATTTGTGAGCGGTTAAACAATTAAAAGATAAAATTCCATAAAAAGAATAAGTTTAAAGAAATTAAAAAATTAGCGGAGTTCATTCAAGTATTAGTGATGTAATAGTGCAAATGCAAAATATCATAGTTTTTTTGTAAAATCCAACAACAAAACACACAGAGATTTCGGTATATTTTATAAAAGTGCTACGATATTTCATCAACATCCTAAAATCGAAAAAATCGACACACGCGGTTGCCCATGAAAACCACAGATTTTCATTTGCTCTTTTGCAAGATTTATATTGAACTCCGCTTTTGATTAACATTAAGAAAAATTGTAAAAAGCCACAAAATAAAAAATCGATGCAAAAATATTTTAATTTATTTTGTATTTTTATGACAGCTATGAAAGGTGCTATATCATAATATGATTGCTTCTAAATTTATTATGATAAACATGATGATAATATGATTACTTCTTAGCTTATTATGATTAACATGACAATAATATGAATTATTTCTTAGCTTATTATGATTAACATGACAATAATTTGATTACTTCTTAATTTAGTATGATTAACAGAATAATAATATGAATAAGGGAAAAATATTATGATGTAATAGTACGAGTATATTTAGTCATAATATGAATTTATTTATTATTTATGTTATTACAATACAACAAGAACAAGTCTTATATTAAAGTATTGCTTAGTTATTTGGCATATTTATAGATATGTAAATATTATCGTAGATTTAAACAATAATAATAATTATAAAAAAAAAACAAAATAATAACTAACAATTTTAATTTATTTATAATTAACATAAAAAAAAAGACAAAAATTAAGGTAAAAGTGCTTATTCAGAAAGTTAAATAATAACGTAAAGTGCCTAAATATGGCAGACTTGAATTGACTTGAATTGATTGATGATTCAATAATAATCTTAATATGGTGACTACAATCATAATTCTTATCATAATATGTTGCTCTTAGAATATGTTTACCACAACCATGTTTTTTCTTTGCGTGTACTCTAAAATCAATAGCAGACAATACTCTTGGAAACAACAAAAGACCGGATGACAAACGAAATTTTGAAACTAATGGATAAACGTCGAAAATATAAAAATTCAAATTATGAGATGTACTATGAATTAAATAGAGAGGTTCAAACGGCGATACGCATTGCAAAAAACTCACACCTTAATAGTCAATGTCAGGAGATAGAAAGACTACAAGAATTACATGACGATTTTAATCTTCATAAAAAAATAAAGGAAGCCGCCGGGATATACCGCAAATCAACTCCAAAATTGCTATACAACAATAACAACGAAGCTGTTTTAGATATTAAAGAAAAAAAAAAATATTTGGAATGAATATATTAAAGAATTATTTACTGATGGCAATCGATCAAGTTTTGAAACGTAGACACCACAATCACATACAGGAGTTGCGATCACACAAACAGAAGTTGAGGTAGCAATAGCATCCCTGAGAGACAAAAAAGCCTGTGGCCCTGATGAAATTCCTTCTGAAATACTGAAATTGATAGACAGTGGTAACATCCATCTTCTTACAAAACTGTTTAATTTTATTTACGATACTGGCCATTTCCCACAAGATTGGCTTAAATCAATCTTTGTAACCATCCCCAAGAAAAGTCACGCAAAACATTGTAATGATTCTAGACTCATTAACCTAATGAGTCACGCTCTCAAAATATTTCTCCGAATAATTCACTCCAGAATTTATGAAAAAGCCGAGAAACATATGGGTGAGTCTGAGTTTGGTTTTAAAGAAGGCATGGGCACCCGTGAAGCACTTTTTTCTATACAGATGTTAGTTCAGAAATGCAGAAATGTACAGAAGGATGTTTTCTTATGCTTCATTGATTACGAAAAGGCTTTTGACACTGTGCAACATGATAAACTGATCGAAATTCTAATGTCCATTGGTATAGATAACAAGGAAATCCAATGTATTAGAAGCCTGTATTGGCATCAAACAGCACAAGTTAATGTCGATGGAGAGATGACTGAGAGTACTGCAATCTCTAAAGGAGTCAGAAAGGAGTCAAGGATGTATACTGTCACCACTACTATTTAATATCTACTCCGAAAGAATATTCCAAGAATCAATTAACAAGGTTCGAAAAGGTATATATATAAACGGTATATTTCTCAACAATATTAGATATGCTGATGACACCACCATACTGGCCGATAGTATGTCTGGACTCCAACATCTACTAGACAAACTAACGGAATATAGTGAAACATATGGCCTAAAGATTAATATACGGAAAACGAAATATATGATTATCAGTAAAAAAAAATGCCTACAACACAGCTTCTTTGAAGATAAAAAACTCCTACGTTGACAGAGTACATAGTTTTAAATATCTCGGGGTTACAATCAATGACCAGTGGGATAGTTCAAAGTAAATTAGATGCCGTATTGAAATGGCAAGAGATGCATTTTTTAAATATAAAAAAGTTTTTATCAGCCATGATATTAATCTTGAAACTAAAATACGATTCGCTAAGACCTATATATGGTCTGTTCTTCTATATGCAATGGAGGTATGGACCATAAAAGCAGTAGACGTTAAGAAGCTTGAAGCCTTTGAAATATGGATCTATCGAAGAATTCTTAGAATACCATGGACCCACTTTGTATCGAACCGAGAAGTACTCAGTCAAATGCACCGAAGTAGAGAGCCAATAGTCATCATAAAGAAGCGAAAAACACCATACCTGGGCCACATTATGAGGAACCAAAAATACAAGTTATCACGCGAACAAATGTTGAAGTACGGCCTAGTAGAGGAAGAAAAGAAATAACTTGGCTAAGTAACATACAAGCGTGGACTGGTATCCGTAATGCAGGCAACCTGTTTAGCGAGGCGAGAAATCGAGAAACTTTTTCAGAGATAGTAAAAAACTTATGATATGAATCATTTAAAATAATGTAAAATTTAATTGAAATGGTCGCTAACATTCGGAAAACGAATTGGCAAATAAAGAAGAAGAACATTTTTTCACGTTATTATTCTCCTTTGAATTACCTTTTTTTATGGTAGTTTTTCATGATCGCAAATATGTGAAAAAGGGAAAAATTATTCACGATAGGGGTGAATAAGTAGTGGTTTAAACTAAAAAATGTACTTCATTAAATTAAGCTATGAATTGATTTTAAAAGGACATATTTTTCATTCTAATTTAAAAGTATTTTGATCTCCTTAAAATTAATTATCTCAATGAATTTTTTTTTACAATAAACAAGTTTTGCAAATAAATATTTGGCTGATAAAAAAAAACACACCCAAAAAATTTACCTACTGTCACATTTGCTTTTTTTTATAAAGGTTATCTACACATAAATTGTAGCAAAACAAGACTTTTTTAACTTGTTTTTCAAATATTTTTACTTACTAAAGAAAGGTGTTTCAAAGAAAAAACTCACCGACGCGATTGGTACAGAAACCAAAATATTTTTACAAGCACAAAATACCAACAAGTTTTAATGGCTATTTTTTCTAAATAATTTCTGCCTTTAGGTACGTCTTTTTAACGAAAGAGAAACACATATCGTTAGATAAAATGCAAAACAATGTAGATATAATTGGAAAAATTTAAATTGACTGGTTTTGTTTTGTTGATTACGATTCACGAAACATATTTTTATAAAGTTTTAAACTTCTAAACTTGAGTTAAAGAGTGGAATGACCCGTGTCCCGTCGATACTCTGAACTGGACGCCATTTGTCCCGTTTTTTGGATAACATTTTTATTACCTGGCACAGCAAATCAAAAAAATCGAGAGATTTAGCACTTATTATAGTGCTAAAAAAAATTTTTTTAACAGAACTGGATTTTTTTAATACATAAGCAACCAAAGCAGATACATTTACTATATTCCTTCCACAGCTGATTACTTTTTTTTATTTGTAGCTGTCAATTTTGTATCTCAATACACAAGTTATATTGTGTATGTATGAGCAAGACGAGTACATGTAAAGTGAATTCGATTTGTCTTTAATAATTTGACATCTTTAAGGAACTGCGACTACCTGGTAAATAATTCTCGGCGGCACACCTCCGATGGTCCAAATTTTCGATGACGCTGAGGCATAATTGAGGTAATATGCCGTTAATCTGCCGAATTATCTCATCCTTTAGCTCTTGAATTGTTGCTGGCTTATCTTTTCATTCAAATAACCCTAAAGAAAGAAGTCCAACGGTGTCAAATCACATCATCTTGGCGGCCAATTGACATCGCCACCACGTGAGATAACACGGCCATTAAATTTGTCGCGCAAAAGAGCCATTGTTTAAAGGCCAGTTTAAGTGGAGTTCATTATTAAAGAAACTCTTAACACATACATTACAAGTTGGTATTGCCAGCATATAAAGCCAGCAAATTCTTTAGAATGGTACGTACCGGTCGTATCCTTATAGCTTTAAACTTTTGCAAAACCGATAACAAACTGTAAATTTGTCTGAGTCTCAAAACAAATAAATGGTTTATCTAATTGCCTAAAACCATAATTTTTCATCAAAAAATATGCAAAATTCTACATTAAAAATATCTATCCAAATTTAATTACTCAAGCTGAGTAAGGATTAATCACATGTTTGTTATTTTAAACAACAAATTAAAAATTTATTGCTTGACATGTTATTTTAACTATCAAGGGTCTTATTGGAGATTTACAAAAGATTAAATATTGAAACTATTAAAGATATTTATGCATTAGTACATATAAATATGTACGTATAACGTATATTTACATATTATTTCGTGTAAAATCAGATGACATAAGTGCGGCGATATTAATGTGTCAAGAATGTGTGAACAAAATTCCAACTAATAAATCTATTTCCACACGGTTCTTCCATGAATGGTTGATATATTTCGTTTATCAATGCAAGAAGGGGAAATAGTACAAGCATAAGTGACAATGTAAAGAAATTTCCACCGAGCTAAAAAAAATCTGCAATTTTAAACCAAAAATTTTCAAATCTGCATTTTGGCAATTTTGGGTATAAAATCTTCAAAATGCAGATAAATCTGCACTTCTGACATCTCTAAATATGGCAGCACAGATTATATTATGAAAATGTTTAAGAATATCTGGGAATGAGTAAAAGAAGCAAGTATATTCCCTACAAGAAATGAATGAGCGAGTTGTCACATTTTTCATTTTGGTGCTAAGAAAATGATAGAAAGAAATTACCGAATGTGACCGAAAACTTCATTTCGGTCATTTCTTTCTATCATTTTCCTAACACCAAAATGAAAAATGTGACTACTCGCTCATTCATTTCTTGTAGGGTTATGTTATAACATATCAAATATAACAAGAAATGAATGAGCGAAAAGTCACATTTTTCACGTTGGTGTTAAGAAATTTACTATTCGCTCATTTATTTCTTGTAGGGTATAGACACTAATAATATTGTTGTTTCTTTTCAATCAGTTCGGTAAAGAATAAGAAATCAAGTGAACATGCAACTGGAGTAAATGAACTCAAAAGACTGACTAACGCAAAAGACCCAAGTAACTAAAAACGAACTGTTTAATTAAAAGGAACTGTCAGACTGAAAGACCGTTCATCCTTCATCTGACTGACTAGTTCAATTGAACTAGTTAATTCATGAACTACCCAACTCTAATTGGAACTCAATGAGTGGGGTATCCCCAAGGAGATTATGAAGCTTTTGAAGTCTTTTCTTGATAATCGGAAAGTAATGGTTTAAGTGGATAGACATTTTTCTATGACTTACTCGCTAGACCAATATATCGGTTTGTGCCTTATTAACGGATCTAGCCCTTAATATGCGATTTATAGGAAGATCTACTTACATACATGTTCTGTTCCCTAGCAAAAATAAAGTGAGAAAACCTAAGGGAAACGTGAACAAATTACGAGGGAAAAAACTTTTAATGATGAGGGGAACTTTTCCCGTGACCATTTTTTCACGTTATTATTCTCCTTTGAATTACCTTTTTTACATGGGAGTTTTTGATGATCGAAAATATGTGAATAGGAGAAAAGTTACAAGTGAAAAATTATTCACGATAGGGGTGATTACTCAAAAATCTAAGGGCCTGCAGATGTTGCCATTTATTCTTGGAAATTCTTAGCGTTTGGTAGTGCAATGCGGTAGGCTGCAAAATTTCAAAATAACTAACGATTCGGTTCTTATAATTTTACAGCACTTTTTTATTTTTTCTTATGCAATACTGAAAATTATTATTATAAATTATCAAAATAATTTCTGGGAATACAAAATTTTAATTTAAAAGGTTTTGTTATTCGTGCTTAATTCCCAATTTGTATTCTTGATAAAACACTGAAATTTATTGTTGATGGGATAAGCTATTCCTATGCGCATTTCACTGGTTGCTTAGGCCAGATCTTCAGGAAACTTCATCCATAAATATGTTAGAAAAACTAGAGATATTAAACCAAATTAAATTGTTAAACGTATAAGAATTATAAGCAACAGTTCTACTTGTAACCATATCAAAGTTTAAACAAAAACATCGACAATAAACAGTGGTTTATCTCTCCTTACATTCCCCACTACAATTGATTGCAATTCTTCCAACATTAATTGTAGTTGTAAGTAAGTTAAGAAAAACAAAATGAAAACAAAAATAACTTGCAAAAGCATGTTGCCAGTTAAGTTTTTTCAGGCCGTGCACTGCCAGTTTATTATCAAAATAATTTCTGGGAAAACAAAATTTTAATTTTAAGCGATTTTTTAGGTTAGCTCTGGTTTTCGAGATATGCCGTTATTTCAAAAATGGAGGAGGTTGCACAACATATGTTCTCGTAACTCAAAAACGGGTTAGTTTATTAAAATTACTAAAAAAACCGAAATTCCGCAATAAACTTTTTTCTAATATGCGCAGTCGTCTTAGAAACATAATTTTTTTTTGGATAAAAAAATAATTTTTTTATCAAAGTTTTGAAATTTCTGTTTTTTAAAAATTCATAAAAAATTGGAAAATACACTCGGAAAAATCGTGTAAAAATTTGAGCAAACCGGGTCTGTAGGAGATGAGAAAACACCAGTGCATGCTCGTAGAGCTCGTTCTGCAGAAAATATTGCTGCTGTTCGCGATAGTGTGGCTGAAGTGCCATCTACCTCAACTCGTCGTCGTGCCCAACAATTGCACCTCTCACATAAAGACTTTCATTTGCACGCTAACAAGGTGCAATTGACTCAAGAACAAAAGCCTCTTGACCATTCCAAATGGCTAGAATGGTGGCAAGAAATGGCAACAGTGGATGATAAATTTTCAAAGAAAATCATCTTCAGTGATGAGGCACATTTTCACCTCAGTGGATTCGTCAATAAGCAGAATAATAGAAGATTGATTGTCGAAAAACCAAGACACCCACATAGAGTGACTGTTTGGTGCTGTTTATGGGCTGGCAGCATCTGGCCGTATTTTTTCCAGGCAGTTACTGGGAATGGTGTTCGCTATCGTGAGATCATAACAGACTTTTTATGGCCCGAATTTGAAGATATGGATGTGGACGATATGTGGTTTCAACAGGACGGTGCCACTTGTCACACAGCTAACGAAACAATGGCTCTTTTGCGTGACAAATTTAATGGCAGTGTTATCTCACGTGGTGGCGATGTCAATTGGCCGCCAAGATGATGTGATTTGACACCGTTGGACTTCTTTCTTTAGGCTTATCTTTTCATTCAAATAACCCTAAAGAAAGAAGTCTTGGCTTATCTTTTCATTCAAATAACCCTAAAGAAAGAAGTCCAACGGTGTCAAATCACATCATCTTGGCGGCCAATTGACATCGCCACCACGTGAGATAACACTGCCATTAAATTTGTCACGCAAAAGAGCCATTGTTTCGTTAGCTGTGTGACAAGTGGCACCGTCCTGTTGAAACCACATATCGTCCACATCCATATCTTCAAATTCGGGCCATAAAAAGTCTGTTATGATCTCACGATAGCGAACACCATTCCCAGTAACTGCCTGGAAAAAATACGGCCAGATGCTGCCAGCCCATAAACAGCACCAAACAGTCACTCTATGTGGGTGTCTTGGTTTTTCGACAATCAATCTTCTATTATTCTGCTTATTGACGAATCCACTGAGGTGAAAATGTGCCTCATCACTGAAGATGATTTTCTTTGAAAATTTATCATCCACTGTTGCCATTTCTTGCCACCATTCTAGCCATTTGGAATGGTCAAGAGGCTTTTGTTCTTGAGTCAATTGCACCTTGTTAGCGTGCAAATGAAAGTCTTTATGTGAGAGGTGCAATTGTTGGGCACGACGACGAGTTGAGGTGGATGGCTCTTCAGCCACACTATCGCGAACAGCAGCAATATTTTCTGCAGAACGAGCTCTACGAGCATGCACTGGTGTTTTCTCATCTCCTACAGACCCGGTTTGCTCAAATTTTTACACAATTTTTCCGAGTGTATTTTCCAATTTTTTATGAATTTTTAAAAAACAGAAATTTCAAAACTTTGATAAAAAAATATTTTTTTTATCCAAAAAAAAATTATGTTTCTAAGACGACTGCGCATATTAGAAAAAAGTTTATTGCGGAATTTCGGTTTTTTTTAGTACTTTTAATAAACTAACCCGTTTTGGAGTTACGAGAACATATGTTGTGCAACCTCCTCCATTTTCGAAATAACGGCATATCTCGAAAACCAGAGCTAACCTAAAAAATCACTTAAAATTAAAATTAAAATTTTGTTTTCCCAGAAATTATTTTGATAATAAACTGTCAGTGCACGGCCTGAAAAAACTTAACTGGCAACATGCTTTTGCAAGTTATTTTTGTTTTCATTTTGTTTTTCTTAACTTACTTACAACTACAATTAATGTTGGAAGAATTGCAATCAATTGTAGTGGGGAATGTAAGGAGAGATAAACCACTGTTTATTGTCGATGTTTTTGTTTAAACTTTGATATGGTTACAAGTAGAACTGTTGCTTATAATTCTTATACGTTTAACAATTTAATTTGGTTTAATATCTTTAGTTTTTCAAACATCTTTATGGATGAAGTTTCCTGAAGATCTGGCCTAAGCAACCAGTGAAATGCGCATAGGAATAGCTTATCCCATCAACAATAAATTTCAGTGTTTTATCAAGAATACAAATTGGGAATTAAGCACGAATAACAAAACCTCTTAAATTAAAATTTTGTATTCCCAGAAATTATTTTGATAATTTATAATAATAATTTTCAGTATTGCATAAGAAAAAATAAAAAAGTGCTGTAAAATTATAAGAACCGAATCGTTAGTTATTTTGAAATTTTGCAGCCTACCGCATTGCACATCTGCAGGCCCTTAGATTTTTGAGTAATCACCCCCTATCGTGAATAATTTTTCACTTGTAACTTTTCTCCTTTTCACATATTTTCGATCATCAAAAACTCCCATGTAAAAAAGGTAATTCAAAGGAGAATAATAACGTGAAAAAATGGTCACGGGAAAAGTTCCCCTCATCATTAAAAGTTTTTTCCCTCGTAATTTGTTCACGTTTCCCTTAGGTTTTCTCACTTTATTTTTGCTAGGGAACAGAACATGTATGTAAGTAGTTCTTCCTATAAATCGCATATTAAGGGCTAGATCCGTTAATAAGGCACAAACCGATATATTGGTCTAGCGAGTAAGTCATAGAAAAATGTCTATCCACTTAAACCATTACTTTCCGATTATCCAGAAAATACTTCAAAAGCTTCATAATCTCCTTGGGGATACCCCACTCATTGAGTTCCAATTAGAGTTGGGTAGTTCATGAACTAACTAGTTCAATTGAACTAGTCAGTCAGATGAAGGATGAACGGTCTTTCAGTCTGACAGTTCCTTTTAATTAAACAGTTCGTTTTTAGTTACTTGGGTCTTTTGCGTTAGTCAGTCTTTTGAGTTCATTTACTCCAGTTGCATGTTCACTTGATTTCTTATTCTTTACCGAACTGATTGAAAAGAAACAACAATATTATTAGTGTCTATACTAGGCTGTTGCAAAAGTACAAAAAACAAATACTTAAACACATTCCCTTTTTTTCGTGTATTTGTTTTATTGTACCTTCTCTTTAGAGAGACAATTGCTGTTCTCTTTTAAAAGAAACAAACATTGTGTTTATTGTTTTTGAAAAAAATAAATAAAGCAAGTCTTAAGCATGGTAAGAAGTAAGCAAAATAAAAACAAGAACATGCACATGTTTGGACTTAAGACAAGAAGTTCTTAAACCATTTACTAAAATACTTGAGTATTTTTGTAAGTTTTATTTTGTTTGTATGAAATTTCGCTTTTGTTTAATTTGATGTTATGATCAAATTATCAACATAGCAATAGTTATATACATAGGTATACCTAGATACGTATGTACATACATATGTATATTCCATAAAATTAACTGCTAAATAAATATTTACCTACATATCGTCATTTAAATTTACAAAAGCCATAAGTTGCGTTGGAAAAATTTTACAGGAGAAGACAAAGACTTAAATCAAAACTAGAAAAATTTTTAAGTTTTCTTTTCGTACCCCCTGCAATTTTTCGCATGTTACTTTTTTTATCTCCTCTAGGGAGAATATGGCATCCACAAAGCGCCATCTGACACGATTCAGCGATGCTTTGTTTACGTGTAAAATATCTTTTTTACAGTAACTTTTTTATTGAAACTTAAACACACTACCTACACACTACACATACCTATGTATGTATTTTTAATAATTTAACTTACTTGATCATTTTCCATTATTGTTTTTAATTTAAATCAAAGTTTTTATAGGTACTTCAACTTTGATCTTAACAATACAATTGTTTCAAATATACTGTATTAAAACTATAAAAATTACCAAAAGAGACAAAATATAAATAACGGTAACACAAAGTAATAGTTTTTATTTTAATAATTAGTAATAATCTGCAAATAAGACAAATTAAAAAGCAATAACCATTGCTTGCATTTAATGCTTAAAATACCCACATTGTAAAATAAGAATCTTGCAAAGTACTTACAGAACATTAGCAAAAAAAATGTTTACTGTAATTTATTTATAGTGAGTAAGAATGAGTAAATACAAGAACTCTGAGCGTATAAAGAGAATAATTTCTTTTATTTGTTTTTTTTTGTTTTGAATTTATTTGCTTTGATTCCCTTTTGTACTTAGCTTTACTCTGAGAATTTTTAAAAAAGCAAATGTTTTTGAATTTAAATGTACTTAGTGCAAAAGCCTAGTCTATACCCTACAAGAAATAAATGAGCGAATAGTAAATTTCTTAACACCAACGTGAAAAATGTGACTTTTCGCTCATTCATTTCTTGTTATATTTGATATGTTATAACATAACCCTACAAGAAATGAATGAGCGAGTAGTCACATTTTTCATTTTGGTGTTAGGAAAATGATAGAAAGAAATGACCGAAATGAAGTTTTCGGTCACATTCGGTAATTTCTTTCTATCATTTTCTTAGCACCAAAATGAAAAATGTGACAACTCGCTCATTCATTTCTTGTAGGGAATATACTTGCTTCTTTTACTCATTCCCAGATAACCTTAAACATTTTCATAATATAATCTGTGCTGCCATATTTAGAGATGTCAGAAGTGCAGATTTATCTGCATTTTGAAGATTTTATACCCAAAATTGCCAAAATGCAGATTTGAAAATTTTTGGTTTAAAATTGCAGATTTTTTTTAGCTCGGTGGAAATTTCTTTACATTGTCACTTATGCTTGTACTATTTCCCCTTCTTGCATTGATAAACGAAATATATCAACCATTCATGGAAGAACCGTGTGGAAATAGATTTATTAGTTGGAATTTTGTTCACACATTCTTGACACATTAATATCGCCGCACTTATGTCATCTGATTTTACACAAAATAATATGTAAATATACGTTATACGTACATATTTATATGTACTAATGCATAAATATCTTTAATAGTTTCAATATTTAATCTTTTGTAAATCTCCAATAACACCCTTGATAGTTAAAATAACATGTCAAGCAATAAATTTTTAATTTGTTGTTTAAAATAACAAACATGTGATTAATCCTTACTCAGCTTGAGTAATTAAATTTGGATAGATATTTTTAATGTAGAAATATTTAAACATTATCAACCATGTTCTGAAAACCGCATTCGAGTGAAATTAAAATCGAACAAATTTTTAAAACTTTTCTGTGTTGAAAGTTCAAAAAAATATTTCCTTTTTTATACCTCGTACTTGGAGGACCACTACCATCGATTTCAAATTCCAGAACATTGGCTTTATATTTTGAATTGAATTGTTAAAACGTTTTTTAATTAAAAGGAATTAAAGGTGTTTTAAAGATTTTTTAAATCTTGGCGCAGATTTTGCATATTTTTTGATGAAAAATTATGGTTTTAGGCAATTAGATAAACCATTTATTTGTTTTGAGACTCAGACAAATTTACAGTTTGTTATCGGTTTTGCAAAAGTTTAAAGCTATAAGGATACGACCGGTACGTACCATTCTAAAGAATTTGCTGGCTTTATATGCTGGTAATACCAACTTGTAATGTGTGTGTTAAGAGTTTCTTTAATAATGAACTCCACTTAAACTGGCCTTTAAACTACAGTGCAATACAAACTTTTTGACACGTTATTACGAGTTATAAATTATGTGAATTTAAAAAGCAGTTTGTAACTTAACAAGATATGTTGAATAAATTAAATCCAATAAAATTGTTTCCAATAAAAAAAAAAATAAAAATATATAGTAATAATTGCCGTGCCGATGAAGTGTATAGCGTTTTAGACATCCAATATTTGTTTAATAACAAGGCGAATTTATAAAGGTGACCGCATCATGAGATAGAGTTATGCTAGCTATCCCTTTCTATTGAAAAATACTATGTATTTGGCTTTTGTAATAAGTTAGAGTGAATGTCAAAAATATTTGTTGAAAATACAAAAAAGGAAATTTGTTTGTTAATAAAATATACACAATTGCTTTAGAAAGTCCTCAATTGCAAATTAATTGTGGCTCCACTTATTCCTTACGGATTTTTAATTTCTTGTGTTTAAATTTTATATTCACTTTTTTATTTAATAAGATTTAAATAAGTTTTTTTTTCAAATTTTTACATTTTTATTGAATTTTAAATTTGAATTAATTTTTTCACAAAATGTAAACAAAGCTTGACATTTATGAATTCGCCTTGGTTTAATACTTACCGCAAATTCGACTATTGACAACTATTTCATAGTTTACATTGTACGTTTTTGAGTTCAATAATTATTTATACTTGTAAGCGGCTCATACCCTTGCAATAAAATTGTTAAATACGTTTAATCTGTGCCGCTTCTTTGTTCATGTTTGATGTTTTTTCATATTGTGCATTCACTAAAACCGCCCTCTTTTCGAAAAGAGGCCAGTCAGCTTTGCCATCTTGAAAACTTGATTGGATTTTATTTTTCACTGTATCAATATTATTTGTAATCTTGGGGATCCATCGTTTAAAATTACTAAGCCCGGATCATCAGCATAATCTTCAAAAATCCTACCATTTGGTGAATTTGAAGCAGAACCCCATAAGACATTCTGCGAATTGAAGTCTCCCAAAAACAAATTATACTCATCCTTTGCTTTGTTAACCATTGTGTTTGTTAAGTTCACTTTCCTTGTATACGTTTGTAATATGAAAGTCCACTTCACCACCAATCGTACTAGTTTGGTAAGTAAGTTTCCAGTAGATATAGTATGCTAAGTTATATTTAAATTATTTCTTACCAACAGAGCTTTACCCGATTTCGCATAGTCGTAGTGGTTGTTGTGATGGTAAACTTTAAAACCTGGCAAATGTAGCATATGTAGGTTCCACTGTAGGAGAGTAATGTTTAGGCCACTAATCATTTGTTATTTATTTAGATTTTTTGCCTCTTGTAGACTGAATTTTCTTTAAAGTTTTAGGAGTAATTATAACATTTAGCTCAGGAAAATTATTATATAGTTGCGAACACGGTGTGTCTGCATTATTTGATGTATATAATGTTGTTTTTGTTGGTGTGTTCAAACCTAGACCTTCGGTTATTTCCTGAATAACCATATCCTCAGTTAAATTTTCATCCAAATTCGATTTAAGACAATCGTCAAAAGAGTTATTTGGGGTATCTGAGTTGACATCACTTAAAGAAAAGTCACCTTCTATGGTTTTGTTGATTCTTTACTAAGTGAGGTTATTTGCAAATATGAATTTTGTATTGATGTGAGAGTATTTGGAAGTGTTGAAGTAGAAATTTTATTTTCTTTGTGCGTAGATATATATGTGATTGAGTTAGACGAGTTTATTTAGTTTTTTGCTGAAATTTGGAGATGAGTTATCTGATGTTGGTGGAATGTTTTGAATTTGTTTTGTGAGGTTAGAAGTTGAATTTGCTGCGGCTTTGTTTTGATCGTTTGTGAAATTTGTTTTGCTTTCCATGACTCCGCTACTTTACAAGAAAATGCAACTCTGAAAATTTTCATAAACATTTGCAAGTCGGACAGACTTGTCGAAGAAATCGGTCACTTAATTAATTTTTAAGCCACACTATCCTACTTTATGAGCACACACGATTTTTTTGACAAATAGTACGACTGAATAGGATAGTGTATCGCCAGCTTTAAGAGTGTTTAGGGTTGGATTTTCGTTTAAAATTGACTATGCCTCACGTTTTGTACATCTTCTAGAAATTCTCAAGTAATTAACAGATTTATGCTTCCCCAGAAAGTAGGACATTCCGAGTCATAAGATGTATGATTTTCTGCTTGTCAGTAACACAGTGCTTACGATTACAAAAATCATGTTCTCCAGCATAACCACATTCTTTGCATTGTTTCACACTTTTGCACCATTTTTTTGTGTGACCTAGTCTTTGACAGGTTAAGCATCTCATTGGATTCGGTATATATTCTTCTACGTTTACTCTTTCCTATCCAATTTTCAATTGCTCTGGGCGATAGATTAAATCAAATGTGATGATTGCCGCAACTGTTGCTACTATTTTTTCCCCTTCCTTTTTGGTTGTCATCCGTACGTCTACAACTTTTTGATCTTTTAAACATTCGAGCAATTCTTCTTGAGTTATATCTACCATTTTCCTGGAGAAAATACGACCTTGGGTGGTATTCAATGTTCTGTTTTGAATTATTTTAACAGGAATGATGTCTATGTATTTGGCTTTAAGAAATTTGTCTGCTGTTTTGCTATCTGGCACCTTTAAGAGCAGATCTCCTTTCATCTCCTTTACCTCTAAACGATCACGAGATATATAATCAAGCCTCTTTTTCACATGGAAAACGTTGTAAGCAGCTTAGCTATAAAATCTTCAGGTCGTTTCGTTCCTCCCGGCAGCTAAACTCCCGGAGCCGGTTGTAATATGGGGGATGAACCCCGTTCATTGTTCAAATATATCAAAAACCTTATCCTTTTGTTATTCAAATGTTCAATAAAGAAAATAAAATATTTATCCCGCTAAACAAATTTTCCTTATTATCAAAAGAAAATTAAAAACAAAAACACTCGATAAGTCCATCGTTAATCGATAGCACTAAAATCAACCGTGCGTGTTCTCTCTGCAATTGCCTGACACAGACTGGATAATATATTCTATTTTTCCGGTAAAAACATGTCAAAATTTTACGTTTGTACAAATAGTTTGTGTTGTTAATTGGGGTGTTTGCTGTTTGAACAAACATTGGAGCAATGTTTGCAGAAATATTAAAAATTTTTAATATTTGGCCGACATGTTGGATATTTGTCAAGCTTTTTGTGGCGACTAATGCTAAATGTATTCAATTCAATTAATTTTTAATATTAAATTAAATTTTTTAATAGTATTGCTTGCCGCAAAACAGCTCGTTGTATAAATCACTTTTTACTTTAAATTTTTTGTCTATATTTTATAATTTCTTCTCCGTTTTAAGCTAAAAGCAACAAAAATTAAAATTAATGTTTGTACGGAGAATATTTGTGTTGTTTATTGGCAAACCCCAAACGGAAACAATGTGTGTGTTTGCCAAGCATTTTGTGTGGTTTATTATGCCCTTTACTCACCATGAGAAATAAATACACAGATTTTATTACTTTTTATTATAAACTTTGTGTAATTGGAAAAAAACTGCCTTAACGTCATCGTTCGCATAGGAAATTACATTTAAATCAAAAACAAATTTAAGAATTCTCACGATAGCGAACACCATTCACAGTAACTGCCTGGCAGGTCTCATTTTGGAAAAAATACGGCCCGATGATTCCGCCAGCCCATTAACCGCACCAACGAGCTGTACGATTTATCGATGCTCATCGATTTCGAACGTTAACGTCAAAATCAACGGGCGGTATTTTTTCCAAAATGAGGACGGCCAGGAAGTAACTGTGAATGGTGTTCGTTTTCGTGAGATGATAACGAACTTTTTATGGCCGGAATTGGAAGATATGGATGTGGACGATATGTGGTTTTAACAGGACGGTGGCACTTGCCAAACAGCTAACGAAACAATGGCTCTTTTGCGCGACAAATTCAATGGCCGTGTTATCTCACGTGCTGGCGATGTCAATTGGCCGCCAAGATTATGTCATTTGACAGGAGGACGTCGAAAGCCAGCAACAATTCAAGAGCTAAGGGATGAGATAATTCGGCACATTAACGGCATAGAACCTCAACTATGCCCCAGCGTCATCGAAAATTTGGACCATCGGATGGAGGTGGGCTGTCGATTTGGCCGATATTTTGTTCCATACATAATTGAACCATATTAATATCAACATAAAAAAAGAGAAATTACAATAATTTCCTAAATAATTTGTGTTTTATTCGAAATCCATATCGGGCCTTAAAATTTAACCACCCTTTAGTTATAATTTGTAATCTAAGTTAGGACCCCGCTGGATCCAAACGCAAACTTATTGTTATTCTTCATTTATCATACATTCATTTTTAATAAAAGTGAACCAAAAAAAATTAATTGATAATTGCCTTTTTTGAACTGATGACTTTAAAGGTTTTTGTTGAAAATTAGTGTTGTTATTAATTTTTTCTTGCGAAAATGACGTTATGAGTGAAAAAAATTTTTAATATAAGTTTTTGAAAGCATTAAAAAAATATGCTAGTTAAATATGATGAAACTTTGTAAAGTTAATGTTTGAACAAATATGTGACTTTCTGTAAATTACTTTAAACAAATTTGTCCACACGAGGTTTTGAACTTTTAAACTTAAACAATTAGTTTGATTAAATGTACTGTAGATCTATTGATATTTGTAAAACTTTCAGCTCAGATTTTTTTTATTTTACTCAGACATGCCAAACAAAAACAAATAAAGATAAAAAGTTAAATAGCACACTGTTTTATTATAAAGAACAGTAAAGACTTGCTCACTACCGATAGTCTAGCTGGTAGTGAGCTAGTCTATCAGCGTTCGCTCCAGCCAAATACTCTGGTTTCGTTCCTGCAGACAGGCGTAGGGCTTCCAGGAATTAGATAAGGGAATTTAAAAAATAGTACTTTTTAGAGCCAAAATACAATTGATATTCAACTACCAAAGCGCTCTAATTCGTCCTAAAATACAGACACTAAGTAGATTTTTAATGTAAATATTCCCATAGTGGGACACTTCTTCCCGAACGTTGTTACTACTTAAATAAGAATTGAATAGCAAAAGCGATAGATTTTTGCTAAATGGGGAAACTATTTAGATTATTTTTCGCTCGAAATTGTTTGCAGGGCATATTCACCTCATTTACAACAACTAGTTGTATATGTATCAGAGAACCTCAAAATTCAATTGAAAAAAAATCGCATTTAATTAACAGCAACAAATACACTCGCTTGCGGTCATACAATGAAATTTCCTCAACCGCAAATATTCGCTGCTGGTTTGCAGTCATTCAAATAACGCACATCGTGCTTTGTTATTTATACAATCGTTAGCTTCGTTTTTTAATAAAGATGTTTTTGTGTTCGGTTCGAAAATGATTGTTTTGGTACAAGAAAAAAAATACAAACAAAAAAGCCAGAAATCAAGCAATCTTACTCATGGATTTATTCAGCATTAACTATGTAGTACAAGAAAAAAAATTGAAATCAAACTAAACACACATACATATGTAGGTACACACAATTTCCATAGAAACAGACTTTTTTTTCATTTTAAAAAGTACAGTAGTAGTAGTAGTAGGTACCCTGCAAATAATAGGACCAGTCCAAACACGCGTGTAAAGAGTAGTCCACAAGGGACCAGGACTAGTCCACAAGTAGCCCAAACGTATGGAAAAAACCTGGTCTATTTAACATTACGATGTCCTAGGAGAGGACCATATAACCCACCTTTGGACCAGTAAGGAGTAGTTTTAAAACTACTCCATGGTATACTCAAGAGGATTAGTTTTGAAGTCATTTAAACACGAAAGCATGTCGTTAAAAAACGAAGACATGTCGTCTCACTACAAACACTTTTTAACAATGGCATGGTCCATGCTTGCATTACATCGGACTAGTCCATGGAGTAGTCCATTTTATCAAAATGGGTCAGGTGGTCCAATTTTATTTGCAGGGTATGTACAATGTATTGTTGTTTTTATTGTTGTTAATTTAGAAAAAAGCGTCTCATCGAGTGGTTTATTGTTGTTGTTAATGTAAACAAAAGTATAAGAATGTGTTCTTTTGAATTTGCTCAGTTGTGTTATATTGCGTAAGCAACAAAAATGCAAATAAAGCACTTTCAATAAAAAACGAATAAATGCAAAAATAAAATGTGTACGAAAGGATGTAAAAATTACCAACGTTGAACTTTGTTTTGCATGTATAGAGTTATTGTAAATTTTAGCGTATGAATAAATGCACAAAAATAGTGAATTTTGAGGTTCTCTGATATGTATATGTTAATTCTGTGGATCTGTGAGTACAGTTAACCATCTTTTAACCAGCAACTTGATCTAATTTAAGAAGTCTTCAACCAAACATTTGTTAAATAAAGGTCTCGATGTCATTAAAGTAGCCTCAAAGAATACTATAAACTTTATATATAATGTTACAAATATTAATACCGTAAACAATTATACTTTATATTAAAAAAAGCTTTCAATGTTTCATTAATTTTCAAAACAAATATTTTAATTGAATTTGTTATAACTTTTTAATTTTGTTAAAGAAGTCAACTGAAATACACAAGGCGAATTTATAAAGGTGACCGCATCATGAGATAGAGTTATGCTAGCTATCCCTTTTTATTGAAAAATACTATGTATTTTGTTTTTGTAAAAAGTTAGAGTGAATGTCAAAAATATTTGTTGAAAATATAAGGAAATTGTTTTGTTAATAAAATATACACAATTGCTTAAGAAACTCCTCAATTGCAAATTAATTGTGGCTCCACTTATTACTTATGCATTTTTAATTTCGTGTGTTTTTATATTTTTTCACTTTTTTTGTTTAATATAATTTAAATAAGTTTTTTTTCAACTATTTAAATTTTTATTGAATTTTAAATTTGAATTAATTTTTTCACAAAATATAAACAATCAACAGATGACTGGAAAATGTCACCTTTATGAATTCGCCTTGGAAATACACTTAAATTTTGAAGAAGAATTTATACATAGAATTTAAATAAAATAAATTTACTCTCAATATTAAAACGCCGACTTTTCTTTGAAAAATCTTCAAAATTGTATTAAAATGTTAAAAAAAAACACCAGTTCATAAAAGGACAAAAAGCTGTGGCAAATGCGAATTTGTGGATTCAATGGAAATGGTCCAATGCGATAATTGTGATACATGGTATCATTTCACATTCGTAGGAGTAAATCAATCCATTGAAGACCATGACTGGATATGTTAGAAAAAAGGAAGAAGGAGAAAGTCAAAAGATAAAGCATACAAGGGCAGTTTCAGCATCTGTAAGTTCCCCACGAAATGATAACACCGCAGGAATTGTAAAAGATTCAGCAAGGATATCTATTAAGTCTTCTCATCATTTAAAAATCAATCTCGAGCTTATGCGATTTTTCGTTTAATCGCCTTAGAGAAAAAATATTTAAAAAAGAAATTTGAAATTATGGCAAAATCTGAACATGGTTTTCAAAGTGTATACAGCGAAGCAAGTCATCGTAGTGTAAGAACGCGACAGTGGGTCTCAAAATTGCCTGATACGATTCAACCTGCTAAATTCTTATCAAGGGTGTTGTGATGAAAATGAAGATGACAAGCACTTGACGGGTTCAAAAATTGCGGCACGACAAGTTTTAGAGAGAGAATTACCAACATTCACTGCTAAACCGGAAGAATGGCCAGTATTTTTCAGCTGCTTTAAAGAAAGTACGAAGATATGTGGATTTTCGGATTCAGAAAATCTGTTAAGACTACAGAAAGCTTTAAAGGGGAAGGCCTATGATTTAGTGTTTAGTCAACTTCTACTTCCGAAGAATGTAAATGAAATTATAAGAATTTTAAAAATGATGTTTGGTCGTTCTGAAATTACAATTAACAGTCTCATCGAAAAAATACGTATGGAACCCCCAATTAAAGCAGAAAAGCTGAGAACTCTTATTTCATATGCAATATCTGTAAGAAATTTATGCTCTTCCTTAGAATCTTCTGAGATGACAAGTCATATTTAGAATCCACTTTTGGTACAAGAACTTATTAGCAAGTTACCAGCGCAAATAAAGTTAAATTGGTCATTGCACATTGGCGAAAGTGAGACCGATATTTCCATGTTTTCAAATTGGCTTTTCGGTTAAGCAGAAGCTGCAACTAGAAAAAGCATTACGCGCTCAACTATTAAAGGAATTACAAATATACATACCCAAGAAGAACATAGGGCAAGTGATAATAAACTTAAGTGTTAGGCTGCGTTCACAATCAAAAAAACATTTTCACTTGGTGTTCATAATAGACCAACAATTTATTTTGCAACCACACACATTTTGCATTAAGAAACCTTTTGCAAATTTTAGCCACAACAATATTATGCATTTATTATTATTTTTTACAAGATAATGTTAAAATTTCATTCAAAACTAAATATAATTGTTTTAAACGTCAGAAATAACTTCATACAAATTGTTGCTGAAGTTAAAGTAGACTCAACTTTAATTAAATTTAAAAAAAATTTTAGTTACATTTTTGTTCTAAAAATTAAAGGAAAATATATGAAATACTTTGGGAAGAAAAAAGATAGAAGAACAAACGAAATTGTTGCTCTGATTGTGAACAAAGCTTTATGCTTGTAATGACCCAATAAACCATAGAACGATATGATAGCGAAAACGATATTATATTTTACGGCGTTTATATTATTCACCCTTATTGTGTTTGGCGTATTTAAAATACGCCAACGACTGTTTGATAATAGATTAAAGAGAACGTGAACTTTTTTCCTTTAATCTGAACGTGAACTTTTTTCCTTTAATCTATTACTAAACAGTCGTAGGCGTATTTTAAATACGCCTAACACAATAAGGGTGATTATGTTCTATTATTCAAAAAAATAAGGTATGTAATGGAAAACGATTTTGAAAACAAAACGATTTGAAAACGATAATATCGTTTTTGGTATCTTTAAAAATTGATTTCTAATACATTTTCCTCCGTTTTCATTTATATATTCTGTTAAATATATAAAATATATTAATTGAACTGTATTTTGAACAAAAAATAAAGACTTTACTTCAGAAATGGATTTTAAAATCGGTCGAAATTCATCACACCTACTAAAAACTATCATTTTGAAAACGATAGTTTTTCATCACATACCTGAATATCGTTACGACATCACTTTTCAAAATATTTTTTCCAATTTAAAAACAAACATTTGAAAAAATCTAAAATTTTTTAAACATAGAAAATTATTTAAACAAAACATATAAAAATTTTAAATAAATTTAAAAGCTCTTTTCGAACTCCCGATTAAATAAAGACACTTCAACATATTTTTGACAAATTCCTTGTTTCTTTCGAATGAAATCACTAAAGTAGATGTTGTTACTGCCACAAAATGCTTATGTATTATTTTAACAGTAAATTTGTTGTTATCCCTTTTATCCATTAAGATAATGAAGCGGGTAAATTCAAAAGACTATAATATTTTTATGGAAAGCGATGAAGAAGTCTGAAGTGAAAACCGAAATAAGAGAGGTAAGATATTATGCCTAAATTATAAAGAATAAAAATGTTTAGTTCAACTTCTTATTTGCAGATAAATTAGACCTTATTTTAGATAAAATTTCGAACATGGATAAAAAAATTGAAAGTAACAAAAATTTATTATCACGGTTAACGGGGGATATTGTCATTACAAAAAATGGAATAAAAAAATTGTTATCCGAACTTGAAACGAAAAATTTAAATATTTTGCCAGATACGCCTTTTAAAACTATAGAAGAATTTTCAAAATACGATTCGGAAACAAATCTTATCTTATCTTACTTTCTTCTTTATTTCTAGACAAATAATTTAAGAAAAATAACAGCGACTTCTAGTAGGGAATACGTTAAAATGGAGGACCATTATGGAGGATAGCGTGGCAAAAAATTTGTGCTGGGCAGGAACAAAGCAAAAAAAAACTGTTCAAGAATTATATTGTACTGCCGCCATTAAAGGTTAGATTATAGAAAAAAGTCAAATGGTTTCAAACAAATATATGTGTGTACAAACTTTTTTTTAGATGCATTCAAGGCGAATTTACACAAGGTGAACTTATCTTGCTTCGTAAGCAACAGCTGATTACTAACCTTGTGTCAAAATGGTATACCGTCCTGTTGGTTCTGGGGAATCTTTACTAAATTCTTTAATTTTCAATTAAAATTGTGAAATTTAAAACTTTTTTAATTTATAAAATTTCAAACAAACACAATTTAATATAAAAACAAAATAAATATTTCTTTGAATTTTTGACACAACGTTAAAATGTTTAACAGTGTTGTAAAACGTTTTCAAAATAAGACCACCTTGTATGAATTCGCCTTGGATGCATTCCTAAAAAATATCGACATGAAATTATTGATATTTTTGCTGAAAAGTGTAAAAAATTATTTTTGTATGAGAGCGACAGAATAAGCAAGCAAGAAAAATATAAATCAAAATTAAATTAAATTATGTTTTTATTATTTTAAAAAATGTTTCACATTCAAGAAATTTAAAAATGCGATTTCACTATCGTTATTATTGGAAATTATGATATCGAAAACGATATCATGATTTAATGAAAAAACGATAGTATAAGTAAAGGTACAATTTAGTCCGTAAAAACTATCGTTTTCGATTCGAAAACGATTATCACTTGTGATACTTTCTATCACCTATATAATATCGTTTCGATATCGTTACAATATCGCTTGGTTTACTGGGGAATATCATATATTAGAAGATTGTGACAAGTTCAAGATACTGAAGTTAAATGAGAGGTGGGATATAGTTTAGGACAATAAATTATGTCGCATTTGTTTAAAAAAAAACATGGAAACTTCCGATGCCCTGATACTAGACTTGAAGGTGTAGCAAAGACATTGTGTTCAAGATGGACATTTAATACAACACGTCAAGAAGAGAATTCAATGAACGTTATTATGATGATTTTGGGACATAGTAAAGACGCTAAAAATTATTATTTATCCAACGTTCAAACCGTAAAACAATTGTTGCTACCAACTCAAACTCTAGACAAAAAACAAGCTAAGTATTATAAAGATTTAAAGAATATTCCTATTAAAACTTACGCTAATGCTATTCCAAAAGTTCTAATCGGTCTGTATAATGGGCATCTTACTAATACCCTGAAAATGGCTGAAGGTAACTATAATGAACCTTGTGCTTCCAAAACTCGATTGGGATGGGTTGTTCACGGTGGAGGACCACCTTTAAAAATTAATCAAAATGTGTTTCATATTAACACATGCGGCTGCAGTCATGAATTAGAAAAACTAAACCAGCTAATGTCAGAGTATACTTCAATGGAATCTGTTGGAAATACATATAATTTAAAATCTGCTGAAGAGGAAAGAGCTAATTTTATTCTGGAATCTAAATCTAAAAATACTTAAATCTAAAATCTGTAAATATTACCAATTAATAAAAGCTGAAGGCCCTGACAATCAGTACTAATTTTTTCCCCAAATATTCAGCCTTATTCCGGTTGTCGTTTTCGCAGTCGCTCAATTCACTTTTTGTAAGAGATTAAAGTAACACACAACCAGTGTTCTTTAATCCCTTACAAAAAACGACAATTATAAAACAATAAGAAATAAGTATAAAACAAAACTCGAATATGAAAAAAATAAGTTTGTTAATAATAAAATAAGCAATGCCAAAGACCAGAAATAAATGTGGAAGGAAATAAAAGACTAAAGGCCTTATTCATAAAAAATATTTCTGGTTTACAACAGTTTTACAAAAAGAATTTCCTATGAAAATCTGTTTAATAAACCTTTTATAAATCAAAAATAATTTTTATGAATATCGGGGTTAGTACTTAATAAAAACAAAAATGTGATAAAAACTGTGATATTTAATAATATAGAATATAAGGAAACCTACCAAATATCCAATAAATTTAATAATTATTTCGTGGATAGTATTAAGACAATTAGAAATTCGATAGTCCAAATGCATATTAATCAAATACAAATTTAAATTTTGTCCAATAAATATACAAGAACTTAAAATTATATGCAAAGATATAAAAAATAAATCTGATTTTAACAATGTTTCTATGAAAAATATTAGATTGGAACATTATAGGAGAAATCATGATGAACGTTATAAACCAATCTCCTGAAAGCTGAAAGATATCATCCGTAACACCAATAGAAAAAATTGTAAAAACAAAAAAATGCGAAGAAGTCCGTCCCATAAATACCCAGCAAAAAACTTTTGAAGTTGTTCAAGTAGAAGTGATATTTTCATGACTTCTTGAGCACTTAACTACTTGAATGAATTAACAATGCGTTCCAAAATTCGAATAAATTTTAAATAAGTGAACCCATGACAAATTACATGCTATGCACCCATTAAACTCTTATGTAGGAATTACAATTTTTCACTATATGTAATTACGTATTCTTTTAGGATTGAAAGGAGACGAATATTATATTCAATTGACTTTAATGATTGAGTTAAATTATTTTTAATATATACATATCGCTCATTTGCTGCAAGACCGGCATAACTCAAAAAAATCCATTTCGAGATAAACGCATTTAAAGTTTTTGATTTGCACTAACTACTTAGAAAAAAAGAAGACACATTCTCTTCAAACTGGGAAAGTATAAAAGAAATAAAGATGAATTTAATACACAATATAAAGAAAAACAAAGCGAAAAATTCTGCATCATTAACTCCAAAATTTCATTTTTTGAGTTATGCTGGTCTTGCAGCAAATGAGCGATATGTAAATACATACATTTAATTTTAATATGTATTAAAATGTGTTATATTGCGTATATCAAGGCTTATCCAATAGGCCTGCTTACCTTTACAACAATACAACAAACAACATGTATTTTGTTTGTGTAAAATTTATCCGCCGTTGTCAAAATCTTACTACTACATAGGGAAAACAAAAGGAAAAATGTAATTTATAATTGTTAGTTGTATATTTCTATAATGAATTTACTCTTTTAGCTGATGTAATAATTTAGTAACATACTATTTTATATTGTATTAGTACGTATAATTGCACCTGTGTAAATACCGCCTTTTCATAAATACATATGTACTTTATCTTTTTTTTACTTGTTAAATAAACGTTCATCTCAACAGGTTATGTGCCCAGATTCACGCGCAAAATTTTTTTAAAGTAAAAATTAATTAAAAATTTTAAAAGTTTAAAGACACAATGAACACAGTTTGTGCACAATTTCCGAAATTGTCAAATACCAACTACCATGTTTGGAAATTTAATATGGAGTTGTTGTTGCTGGAAAGGGAGTTGTGGGATGTTGTTGTTGGTGTTGCTCCGGTGGCGCCGGATGCAAAATGGTTGGCATGTGATGGAAAGGCGAGGGCTGTTATTGGTTTGGCTGTGGAGGAATAGCAAAAAGTGCTCATTAAGCAGCTGAAAACGGCAAAACAGTTTTGGGACACCTTAAAAAAACATCATGAGAAGGCGAACATAATCAACAAAGTAAGTCTTTTAAGGCAAATGTCATCTATGCGGCTAGATAGTGGTAAAGCAATGGAAAATCACATAAATGATTTCCTTATAATCGTTGATCGTTTACGGGACTTGGGCGAGGAGATAGAAGAGCATAAAGCTGTTGCATTTTTGTTGGGCACACTGCCGGAGATTTACAACCCAGTAATTACTTCATTGGAAATGCGGTCTGAAGCTGACCTAACGCTTGATTTAGTGACGGAGAAACTGCTTCAGGAATTTAAACGGGTGTCCGTCTGTGAGCAAGAGCCAGAAGCGGCGTTTAAAATACAAAAGAGAAAGTTTGTGCCAAAATGCTTTATTTGTGGCAAGCCCGGCCATTTAAAAAAAAATTGCCCAAATAAGAGGCCTCATAAACAACAAAAAGCAAATGACAATCGTGCAAACATTGTGAAGGACGATAGCGTTAACGTTTGTTTTGGTGTAATGAAATCAAAAGCTAATGGTGATTGGTTTATTGATTCAGCTGCAACGTGCCATATGAGCTGTGATGAGAAATACTTCATAAACATGAACACGGAACGATTAGAAACTGTTTATCTGGCAGATGGTACTGAACTAAAAGCGTGCGGAATTGGCGATTGTAAACTTATTTGTGAGGGTAACAACATTCTTGTACAAAATGTATGTACCCGAATTAGATGGAAGTTTGCTGTCCGTCCGTAAGTTGACCAGAGCGGGTTTCAATGTGAATTTTACATCAGAGGGTTGTTCGATTTCGAGAGATAATCATGTATATGCAGAAGCATCGTTAAACAACGGTTTGTTTGTACTAAACCACCGCATTAAAGCAAATAAACTAGCGCATTGTAAAAGTGATTGCGTTCACGTTTGGCATCGTCGTTTTGGCCACAGAAACATTGATGCAATAAAGTCTAGTGTAACAAGAGACTTGGTAACGGGTGTAATCGTAAACAATTGTAATTGTAAATTCAATTGTGAAGTGTGTTTAAGAGCCAAGCAAACAAGAAATCCGTTCCCTAAATCGTCAGAATCTAAAACAAATGAAATTTTAGAACTCATACATTGTGACTTGTGCGGCCCAATGCAAAATAAAACCCCTGGTGGTAATCGTTATTTTTTGACACTAATCGATGATTATAGTCGTTTTTGTACTGTTTTCTTCATTGCATCGAAAGACTTGGCATTCGATAAAATTCAAGAATTCGTCGAACAAACTGAAAACCAATTTGGCAAGCGTGTTAAGAAATTCAGAACTGATCGAGGTGGGGAATTTGTAAACAACAAAATGAACAAATATTTTAAGTCCAAGGGCATTATTCACCAGTTAACTTGCGCTTATACTCCCGAGCAGAATGGTGTTGCGGAGAGGAAGAATCGTAGCTTAATGGAGATGGCCAGGTGTATGTTGTACGATTCAAACATAAATATACAATTTTGGGCTGAGGCTGTAAATAGTGCGAACTACATACAGAATCGTTTACTGTCGTCTGCTACAGATGTAACCCCATTTGAATTATGGTGTGGTAAGGCTCCAGATTTGAGCCACGTTCGTATTTTTGGTACTATTGCTTATGCGCATATTAATAAGCAAAAGCGAAGAAAATTGGATGAAGTTGCTGTTAAGTGTCTATTTGTTGGCTATGCTGATGAATCGAAAGCTTTTCGACTGTTAACTTGCGGTTCTAATAAAGTCATCATTAGTCGTGATGTTAAGTTTCTAGAATGTGGAGATTTTCTTTCGCCTAACGTTTTAGAAGACAACGATAATTCAGATACTGAAAAAGAAAATATTTATTTTTCAAACTTAAACACAAACATCGCTCAATCGCAGCCACAAAAGGAACAACATGATGATATTGATAGAATAAGTTCAGACGATTTTCAAGGTTTTACAACAGCAGAAGAAGATTCATCATCCGATTCTGAAACACAAGGTAATTCGAATGAAACACCTAGAAGTTCTTCAAGATCAAATAAAGGTATACCTCCCAAAAAGTACGGATATAAAGTTAGCACCAGTGATGACCCTATAAGTTATAATGAGGCTTTGTCGGGACCTAATAGTGTAAGATGGTTAAACGCAATGAAAGAAGAGATGAAAGCACTGCAAAGTAATAAAACATGGGATTTGATGGAGCTGCCTAAAGATGGCAAAATAACTGGCTGCAAATGGGTTTTTAAAACAAAACATGATGCTAATGGCGAGAAAAAGTTCAAAGCAAGGTTGGTTGCAAAAGGTTTTTCGCAAAAGTATGGAGAAAGTTACGATGAAATTTTTTCGCCAGTTGTAAAGCAAACGTCATTTCGCAGTTTATTGGCCGTTGCAAGTAGCGGTAAGATGAAAGTATCCCACATCGATATTAAGACGGCGTTTCTATACGGTGAGTTAGACTCTGATATTTATATTGAGCAACCCGAGGGTTTTATTGAACCCGGCAACGAGGGTCTTGTATGTAAATTGAATAAAAGTTTATATGGGCTAAAACAATCGGCCAGATGTTGGAATCTTCGAATTAATCAGATTCTACTTAATTCGGGATTCAGAAGGGGAAAGGCCGAACCTTGTATGTATGTTAAAGATGATGGCGACCTAACAACATACATTTTAATTTACGTTGATGACATTATAGTAGCATCAAAGTCAGATCAACAAATCAAAGACGTCGTACGTATACTGAAATCTAATTTTGAAATTACTGAATTAGGAGACTTAAAACTTTATTTGGGAATTGAAGTAATAAAGAATGATGGTATATTTTATCTCTCCCAGGAGCAATATATTGACAGAAAACTAAGAGAATTTAATCTTCATGATGCGAAGATTTCATCCATACCCATGGATCCCGGTTATTTAAAGGTAAAATGTTCAAATCTATTGCCAGATAACATTTTGTACCGAAAGGCAATTGGATCGCTTTTATACGTCTCGAATAACACTCGACCCGATGTTGCTGTAGCTGTCTCAATACTATCTCGCAAAATAAACAACCCCAATGAAAACGATTGGACTGAAGTTAAACGAATCTTCAAATACCTTAAGGGTACTAAGAGTTTGAAGTTATGTGTGGGATCGAAAACCGGATTGGATCTTAAGGGCTTTGCTGATGCTGACTGGGCCGGTGATACAAATGACCGCAAATCTACAAGCGGTTACATCTTCAAGCTTGGTGATGCTGTTATTAGTTATGCAAGTAGAAAGCAAAGTAATGTTACACTATCATCCACTGAAGCCGAGTTTGTGGCGCTAGCAGAAGCTTCTCAAGAGCTTTTGTGGATAATCCAACTAATGAACGATTTTGGTGTCAATGTGCAAAATCCTACAATTTTTGAAGACAACCAGAGCTGCCTGAAGATGCTTCAAGATGAGAAAGTTTCCCCTAGAAGCAAGCACATAGATGTGAAATTTTATTTTATTCGTGACTTATATAAATCAAATAAAATTGTGTATTCTTATTGTCCTACGGACTCAATGTTAGCAGACATCTTAACGAAGCCTTTACAGAGAATCAAAATATCAAAACTTATAAGTCTAATTGGTTTACATTGATAATTTAAATTAATTCTTTATTTGATTCAATTGTCATTTTAAATTCATATAAGTTGTTTAAGTACAATATTTATAATATTGAGAAGGGGTGTTAGTTGTACATTTCTATAATGAATTTACTCTTTTAGCTGATGTAATAATTTAGTAACATACTATTTTATATTGTATTAGTACGTATAATTGCACCTGTGTAAATACCGCCTTTTCATAAATACATATGTACTTTATCTTTTTTTTACTTGTTAAATAAACGTTCATCTCAACAATAATACATTCCCATAATGCATATACAAATTAATATCGATCACCAATGAAAATACGTATTAAAATCATTAAAGATTCATTGCTTTTCTTTCACACTCAATTCAGTTAATATTCCAGATCAGTGAAAACTCCGATCTAATCACTGAACTTTTATTGGTTCTAAGCAATATTTTTAATGACGAGCCGTTTACCTAAATGTGAACCCATGCTCGCCAACGACACGCTGTTAAAATCATGCATGTTTCACCTAAAAAGAACCAGTGCATTATCCGCGGGGCCCATGAATTTACTACTTCTTTTGCATGTCTTTTTTTGCTGGGTATAAATGGAAAAATTTGGAGAAAAAAAAACAAAATTATGGCAATTTTTTTAGATTTTGTACGGAATACAAGAAAATGAGATGAAATGGTTGAAATCATATCTATCGGATCAGAAACAAATGGTGAAAATAAATAATATAAAATCTGAGTATATAGATAATGAATATGGAGTACCACAAGCTTCAATTTTAAGTGCACTATTATATATAATAATAAACATGGAGTACCACAAGGTTCTATTTTAGGTGCACTATTGTTTATTTTATATATAAACGATATGCCAAACATTTTAAAACAATGCGCAATAGTGTTATATGCGGATGATACACTGATATTTACGGAAGGATGCACAGATAAAGAATGTCACGATAACATAATATATGATATAAATAATGTTAACGAATGGTTAAAGATGAATAATCTTAAGTTAAATGCAAAATAATATGAATAATGAATCAGTATTTAAAATCAATAATGAAGTGACAGAAAAAGTTAATCAAATTAAATATCTTGGCTTCGGAATAGATAAGCGATTAAAATTTAAAGAACATATAGAGTTTATATGCAAAAAAAATTGGAAAAAATCGGGTTTTTTAAACGTATACATAAAAAAATATCGGTATTAACGGCTATAAATATTTATAATACTATAATAAAACCACATTTTGAATATGGCTCAACTATTTTGTATACATGCTGCACAGAAACACAAATTGAAATACTGCAAAAACTTCAAAACAAAGCAATGAGATCAATATTAAAATGTAACATTTATACACCATTAAAATGGTTAAATATAAAACAAAGACTCGAAATGAATACACTAAATTTTATACACAAAATGAAAATGGGAAATACACCAGACTATTTAACAGAACATATGATCTTAGAAATGTTAACAACTTTAGGCTCCCAAGAGCAACAACAACTGCAAAGCAACGGTCACTTTTCTATAAAGGCATACAACTAAACAACATGTTGCCCATAGATGTCAAAACAGAAAGAAATACTAATGAGTTTAGAAGAAAAATTGTATATTTCATTAAGAATTATAGTAACCAACAGAGCTTTTTATAATATGTGTTTGAAAAATTAATAGTGAAAAATTTATTGTAAAGTATTTTAATACTACTAAATTAATTTAAATAAAAAAAAAATAAGGCTGATTATTATTATATTTCACTATAAGTCTTACATCACAAATAAAAAAATATAAAAATGTCGTATCTCTATTTTTTGTTTGTTTACAGGGGAAGAAAAAACTTTAATCCGTACAATTTTGATATAAAAAAAATTTAATGCAATTTTTAATACAAAGTTGCAACAAATTTTATGTTATTGCTCCTTAAAATTTAATAACGAAATAAATTTGTCAGTTGTCTACCAGAATAAACGAAAGCAGCAGCAGTTACGTCTTTTTTATATTAAGCCATCGAAATATACAATAAGTACAGTATATACTTATATTAAATTATCTATCCTTATTTTATTATTTATAAGTCTTATTGGATTCAAAAACTTTATTGGCTGATTTTAATATATGGATTTAAACTATATCAAAATATTATAGTCTTTTTAGAGGTCGGTAGAAAGTGTCCAAAAAAATTTATATTTCAATACATACCTACCACCTATTTTTTAAAACCTTTTCTTTAGCTTCACTTCGGAAAATCAAATCTTGTAACAATAATTTAACCGCCTTATACTCAATGCAAATGGTTGAAACTTTGCAGGCATACATATTCACGATGACAATACACGAATACATGTTCGTAGCTAGGATAAAATCTAGGGGGCGGCAAAATTTTTTTTGGTACAATTCTTTTCTGACCGCCTTTTACCCAATGCAAATGGATGAAACTTTGCAGGCTTACATATTCCCGATGACAATACACGAATACATGGGCGAAGCCAGGATAAAATCTAGGGGGGGGGGCAACATTTTTTTTAAATGATCTTTTTTAAGAAAAGCGTTTCTTAAAAAAATTTTTTTTAAATGTTCTTATTATTTTCAATTCATGTTTAATCTTTAAAACATGGAAATACCGAAATAAAATTTACGAATAGATTGCATGGAAATTCCCTTCAACTACATTGCAGAACTAATACTAACCTTTTCACAATGACAAACTCCTTTAATACATTTTCCTCTTCCTTGAGATTCCCCGCATTTATTTGGACAGGCTTCGTCCTCACAGTCAGGACCAATCCATTCACCATGACACACACACTGATGACCAACACATTTTCCATGATTATGGCAATTGTTTAAACAATTCGATATGTAATAAGATGCACGAAATCCATCTAAAACATAATTTGTATCGCTGTACATGAGTATTAGCATCTAGAAAGTTACAAAGACAAAATTAAGCAAAAGTCAAAAACCAAGCATAAAACTTAGATATAAACTAAAGTTAATACTTACACTGCCACTGTGTGCTACCAATCTTTGGGGTTGTGTACGTCCACTAAAACTGCCCATTAGTGTAGAATTAAAGGAGTCACCATCGTAGACGTATATATAATCATAGGAACACTCAGTACCCATACTATGAAATGTAAGGGTAATAAACTGACTGTCGTTCCGAGCTTTTATTAACCATTCGCAGTGCGAATCTTGGGTGTAGTTGAAGCCAGCTGGGCCATCGCTAATTTCTCCGAATTCGCCGGTGAAAACTTTTCGACTACGATCACAAGGAGCATGATAATGCATTTGTTGTTGGCTGGGAACTAAGGAAATTCGTTCTGCTAGCACTGTTTGTTGTTGATGTTGAATTTGTAACAATGCTAGCAAGCATAATAAAATTAAGAGTTTTATTGAACGCATTTAAAGAGTTTGTATATTTGTGGAAAATTGTGTTTCAATATATTCATACAAATTTTGTGTTAAACAAGTCTTGTTAATTCAAAAAAAAAGTTATTCAAACACATTTTTATGGCTGTGTTTTTGAATAATTTCACTAGCGGAGCACCCCTAGGGGCGATTTTTTATGTATAAAATTTTTCGTAGACGTTTTAGCGCTTTTATTTCACTCGATTCCGTAAATTCTCGCTAAAAACTTCATGTTTTACAAAAACCTTGATATGTTTATAACATTTTACCACAAGATATTTTAATTTTCAATAAAAATAAGTATAAAAAATGTTAAATTTTCTTGTTTACTGGAAAAATGGAAAAATTTCGTGTTTGCTAAAAAAATCTCCCTCAACTGTCATTATTTTTTTTTTAATTGGAATTACTGTGATTGAACTTGGACAATGTTGTATTTTACTGCACTTATGTAAACAAAAGCTGAATGTTGCGAAAACAAATAAAAAACATACTTTTTTTCGTCAATCATACTAATTTTTTTTTTTTTTACCACAGTGCCAGTTTATCATTTTTGGAGCTAAACGTAACATTTTTATACCCTCCACCATAATTAGTAGTGAAGAGGGTATACTAAATTTGTCATTCCGTATGAAACTTTTTTATCATTCATCTCAGACCCCATTAGGGTAGCCAGATTTTAAATTCGGAAAAACAGTACATTGAATACATAAAAACAGTACAATCAAGAAAAAACAGTACATTTTTTTGACGACAACATTACCATTTGTTTTAATAAGTAACCCCCAATTTCACAAAGTTCAGCTATAATTAACTATCAGTTCAAGCTGTCAAAACATATTGTAAGCTGGAAGTTAAAGTAATAGTTAGTTATAACAGAATTTGGTGAAATTGGGGTAAATATTTTAAACTTTTTATTGAATATGCAACAACAATTATATAAAGAAAGAAATACACTTAGGCCCGTTTTCACAACTTACCGATAGCTAAAAGTAGACTTTAACCGGCCTAATAAAAAGTTCAGCCAAGTTCAGCTATAATTAACTATTACTAAAACAATAGGTTTTTTGACTTTTATAATGAAAGTTAATTAAACCTGAACTTGGTGAAATTGGCCATTAATCTATAAAATCCAAAAAAAATAGTTTGGTTTATTTTTATTTCACAAAATCTGAAAATATTTAAAATCAAGTGCAATTGAAAACGATGAATATTTTCAAAAAAATTTTTGTAAAAATTTACTTATCTTTTTCTTATTTCAGTAGTTTAGGTAAAGAAAATTGGTCCTCAAAGGTATTAGGTATTTTTATAAATTTTGAACACGGATAATTTTCCAAATTTGTTTGTTTTCAATTTTACGTGATTTCGATTTCCAGAACATGCCCGAAAATTAAAAAAGTTCTAAAAATTAACGATAACTGTTTTGGAATAAGTATTTTTTAGTACTTAATTTTTTTTTTTTGTCTTTCTCAGGTGTGGAAAGGGAAAGACTATTGGAAGAGGTAGCCATAAAATCATAACAACACGAAAATATACCACTGCTACGAGCCACCCATTATAATTTAGATTTCTACTGTGTATTTATGAGAAAACAATGACCACAGCGTAAAAACTCTTATTATTTTAGAACTTTTTTTTTAACACAACATAATTTTTTGTAAGCCAGTTCTGTTAAATATAGACTGAGCAAAAAAAAAACAGTACAAAAAACAGTACAAAGTGTAAAAAACAGTACATTTGCGTACTGTTTTAGGAGTTGTGCATAAAATAGTACAACTGCAAAAAATTAGTACATGTACTGCTTAAAACAGTACGTATGGCAACCCTAGACCCCATAAAGAAAATATATGTATTCTGACTCCTTCAGTAATTCTAAGTCGATTTAGCTATGTCCGTCTGTTGAAAACACGCTCACTTTGGAAAAACTCAAAGAAATTAACAAATTTGGTGTCAAATTGCTTGTAGTTGTCCTAAGCAGTTTGGGATTGAAATCCAGCGAAATCGGTAAAGTAGGATCAGAGTTATGAATCAAAATGTTGAACCACCACCTATAAACAATTGATAATTTTGTTACAAAAACTAACATAAATGGTGCAACAATGCTAGGAATGATTACAGATATTACAAAAATTGGTTTTATTGAACTGGAATCAAGCTGTACAATTTCGTGAAGATCCGTCTATAATTTACCCTAGGCCCCATAAAAACCCTGCTCCTGGAAAACAGTTTAATACGCTTTAAGCCGTAATTAATAATGCTATCATAACAAAATTTGACACGTCGCAGTTTTATAAGACTAGAAATTACACAGTAAAATTTCCGAGAAGATCGGTCCATAATATACCCTAGGCCCCATATAAAACCTACTCCCAGAAAACAGTTTAGTACGCCTAAAAACGTAATTAATAATGCTATCATAGTATAATTTGGTTCGTCGCAGTTTTATAAGACTAGTAATGCCACTGTGAAATTTATTGAAAGTTGGTCAATAATTTACCCTAGGTCCAATTTAAACCCTACTCCCGGAAAACAGTTTAGTTCGCCTTAAACCGTAATTAATAATGCTATCACAACAAAATTTGGCAGGTCACAGTTTTATAGGACTAGAAATAACACTAACAAATTTCGTGATGATCGTTCCATTATTTACTATAGGCCCCATATAAACCCACTTTGGTTAATTAATTAAATACTCCTAAAACCGTAGCAAAAATGTATATTTATTGTGGTAAAATTTCTTCCAACTTAGTTTCATATGGCTAGAAAAAATGTTATGCCATTTTGTGACATACGGTCCATAATTTACCTTAGATCCCATATTTAGCAGCCTTCTGAAATTCACTGTAAACGCTAAAACTAATTTCACCACTGTGAAATTTATGTTTTAAATATAGTAAATCTGTTGCGGCAGTTGTGTGCACAAAGTAATGTTTTTTGTATTGTGCGGTAGCAGCTGTAGCGGGGGCAAGAACTTGTGTCAGAAATGTTGTTTGGTTGGAGGAATGAACAGGTTGTTTGGTGCGTCTGATGTTGGGTTGCTTTCTGTTTCTGTTGTTGGTGTTTGCCGGCTGCAGTTTTGACTATGGCTGATGTAAGGTTCTGAAATGGGGGTGGTTTTTCCTTTTGTTTGGTTGTTTTTCTGTTTTTTTTGTGATTTGTGTTTTTTTTTTGGTCTTCGGAATTGAGCAGGGGTTTTTAAAGATTGTTTAGTTAATTAATTTTTTGTTTTTTTTTTTAATGCGTTTTGGTTTGCTTGGTCTGCTTTCACACGTTTCATCTTTTGATGCTCAACTCTAATGTTTTTAGGTGAGAGAAGAAAGAAGAAAGGGGGTTAGTACAGAGATGCCTGTACTCGGTCAGTACGCTTTTTGTTTTTATTCGTTGGTATAAGCACAGCGATGGCTGCATGTAATTTTTTTCTATTCTTTTACTCTTTGATTCGCTGTTAATAAAATTTTTGTTGTTTTGAACCGAAAAAAGTTGAAACCGATTGCTGCGTGTGATTATGTTGGCATCTTTAAAAGGGAATTGAAAAGAATTTGAGCATCAAAAGATGAAACGTGTAAATTTAGACTTGAAATGTGGTTCTGTGCCTAGTAAAATGTGTTAATAAATGTGATTCTTAGTTGGAATAAAAAGGTGCTGAAGGAAAATTCATGGTATTGCCAACATGAAGGGCGTTATTGTGAATGGAAATCAAGGTGGCGATAATGTTAGCACTAAAGTAGTCTGGGATCACTTGATTGATGAAATCTATGACAATTGGAAAAATTAAATGGAGATTAGGTAAAAAAATAGAAACCAATTGGAAATTAGAATCCAAAAATGGTGAACAATTGTAGGTACTCAAAAAGGTTTGAGATACAGAGGGAAGATACTAAGCCAAAATCGCCATTTGTGTGCAAACAAGCGATTAAAACGGGTGCAATTAGTGGCAAAAGTTTAAACAAAAGTTTTAAGTTAAATTTGTGAATAACGTTTTTTTGTATTAAAATTGAAAAATAAGTGTTTTTAATTAAGAGTTTAATAATATTGAGAACAAGTAAGTAGGAAACGAATGTTTTCTTGGTGTATTTGGGTTAAAAACCAATTCTTATAAGAATTTTTTTAACAAAAACAGGAAGCGGTTACAAAGAAGAAATTCGTTGTGGGAGGCCTAACAGTGTGTTTTAAGAGGCCATTCCTACGATAACTATTCCCGGGTGTTTTGGAGGAAGTTGGGAGAAATACTTGGCCAACAAACCCGATCAGATATTAGTATCTGGAAAACAGGTAACCTGTGTTGTAAATTAGAAGCATCGAGTTTTTTTTGATAAAAAGAATAAAAAAGAGCCATTTTGTAAAAAGACAGCCATATTACTGTGGCTTGATTGAATATTTTTAATAGAAGCCCGGTTAATTTGCGTGAAGTTATTCAGCACAAATATTCAAAAAGGAAAGAAATATCGAACAAACAAATTTTAATTAAATAAAACAATAGTGTTAGTATAGGATAAGTTTAGTTATTTATTTTTTTTTATTAATCGTTTTTATGTAGGTTTTATATGTTATTAAAAGTTAATTTTATTTATGTTGTTGTGTAAGGTTATATTGTTAGGCCTAAATTTTTAATTAGTATTGCCTTAAAAGAAACAAAAGAAGAAATAATTTTTAAAAAGCCTTCAGCAAGGGAATTTGTGAAGGGTTAGTTGTGAAGTTTATTTTTGTGTCCATAGATTTCATGGTCATATAGACCGCCTAAGAGAGCTCCTTTAGGTAGGGTTTAGTAATCTAGAAGTATAAAAAAATATGAAAGTTTAATTGAAATATAACGTCACAGATTTCCGACATTTATTGAAGCGGTATAAAAATTAGGTTATTGTATAAAGGCATTGGTTTTGTTTTTATTCAGTGTTTATGGTAAATTTAGGCACAACATTATAGCCACATAAATATATGTATATTTTAATGATTGTAATGTTAAGATTTTATTATAGTTTCGAGTTAAACAGATTTCATTAGTCGTATTTTTTTTTTTGTTTTATAGAGAATTTTTCTTATTCCCTTTTTATTTAAATAAAAAAATATGTAAATTCGTATTAAGAATTTTAAACAGAAATATGTTTGTGCTCTAAGTTTTTTTGATTTGGATTTGGTAATTGTGAGGTAAGTGTATGTGAGTGAGTGTGTGTTTTAGGGGACACAATTATATATGTACTGGAAGTAAAAAAAAATGTGTCCAAGGTTGGGAGGGCAATTAAAGGACGGAAATCACCTCGTTCTTCCTCATGAGTGTTTTCAGTGACTAGTTGCGTTCAATAAGTTTTTTTTTTGTAGTTTACCTTTTGTAAGTTTTATAGTTCATGTCCGCTTGCTATGGTTGGGTTGGAACCTACCTTGATAGATGTGCGTGCTGAGCTGGTTGGCATCATGGCCATAGCAATGTTGGGTTGTTAATGCAAACACCCAGAAGGATGTGTAACAATAATGGCGCCCAATGAAATACAAATGAATCACAATATATATACGTTACATCTAAGTATATGAGGGAAAATTAGCGCGGAAAGATAAAATAGAAGAGCAAGAACGGTTAATTTTAGTCCAGGACAAGAAGTCTTCAGAAGAAATTTTGCACTGTCAGACTTTAAGAATAATATAAATTCAAAATTTTGTCGGAAATACATTAAATGTCGTATAACAAAGCCAATAGGTAACAATATGTATGAAACGGAATCATTGCAAGGCAAGCCTATGGGCATATTTCATGCAAAAGACATTAAAATGTGATAATAAGTGCAATATATTTCTTCTGTGATAATTTGTTTGGTAGTGCAATATAGGGTTAAGGTTTAGTCATAGGGTAGCGAGTGCAATATTGGAACTAAGTTTCTGTGTTTGTGTTCGTCCCGTTTACCTTTTCTATGTATTCACAGTGTGTTCTCATAATTATACAATATTTTTATAAATGTTGTTTAATTATACATGCAATGATACACGTAATATATACGAGATACATAAGTTTTTTTTTTTTGATAAAGTATCAATCTAACCCGCAATAGTTTGCAGAAATAAACCTAAATCCAAATAAGTAAAACAGAGGACGAAATATTTTTTTTTTCTGAAAATAAACCTTTTATTGAGACATTAAAATGGTGAGGCTAACAAAAGAATGAGTGACAAAATAAGTAAGATTAAAGGGAATATTTAGTTTGAAATAGTTTTTCGTTACCTTTGGGAGGAAATGCTGCAGATACTGTCACCTGAGGAAAGTAGGGGGTAAATAAGGAACATTTAGGAGAACTGACGAAACTAACCTCGTATTGCCCGGCTGAAGACTCTTCTTCAGGGTGTGGGAGTTCCCCACGTGTGCATTTTTTGTTTGGTTCGTACAAGTTCGCAGTGCATATCTGCACGCACACCAGTCCTACTGGCGTAAACTTGGTAGCCCCGGTGTTTTGTTGCGGCAGTTGTGTGCACAAAGTAATGTTTTTTGTATTGTGCGGTAGCAGCTGTAGCGGGGGCAAGAACTTGTGTCAGAAATGTTGTTTGGTTGGAGGAATGAACAGGTTGTTTGGTGCGTCTGATGTTGGGTTGCTTTCTGTTTCTGTTGTTGGTGTTTGCCGGCTGCAGTTTTGACTATGGCTGATGTAAGGTTCTGAAATGGGGGTGGTTTTTCCTTTTGTTTGGTTGTTTTTCTGTTTTTTTTGTGATTTGTGTTTTTTTTTTTGGTCTTCGGAATTGAGCAGGGGTTTTTAAAGATTGTTTAGTTAATTAATTTTTTGTTTTTTTTTTAATGCGTTTTGGTTTGCTTGAAATGTGGTTCTGTGCCTAGTAAAATGTGTTAATAAATGTGATTCTTAGTTGGAATAAAAAGGTGCTGAAGGAAAATTCATGGTATTGCCAACATGAAGGGCGTTATTGTGAATGGAAATCAAGGTGGCGATAATGTTAGCACTAAAGTAGTCTGGGATCACTTGATTGATGAAATCTATGACAATTGGAAAAATTAAATGGAGATTAGGTAAAAAAATAGAAACCAATTGGAAATTAGAATCCAAAAATGGTGAACAATTGTAGGTACTCAAAAAGGTTTGAGATACAGAGGGAAGATACTAAGCCAAAATCGCCATTTGTGTGCAAACAAGCGATTAAAACGGGTGCAATTAGTGGCAAAAGTTTAAACAAAAGTTTTAAGTTAAATTTGTGAATAACGTTTTTTTGTATTAAAATTGAAAAATAAGTGTTTTTAATTAAGAGTTTAATAATATTGAGAACAAGTAAGTAGGAAACGAATGTTTTCTTGGTGTATTTGGGTTAAAAACCAATTCTTATAAGAATTTTTTTAACAAAAACAGGAAGCGGTTACAAAGAAGAAATTCGTTGTGGGAGGCCTAACAGTGTGTTTTAAGAGGCCATTCCTACGATAACTATTCCCGGGTGTTTTGGAGGAAGTTGGGAGAAATACTTGGCCAACAAACCCGATCAGATATTAGTATCTGGAAAACAGGTAACCTGTGTTGTAAATTAGAAGCATCGAGTTTTTTTTGATAAAAAGAATAAAAAAGAGCCATTTTGTAAAAAGACAGCCATATTACTGTGGCTTGATTGAATATTTTTAATAGAAGCCCGGTTAATTTGCGTGAAGTTATTCAGCACAAATATTCAAAAAGGAAAGAAATATCGAACAAACAAATTTTAATTAAATAAAACAATAGTGTTAGTATAGGATAAGTTTAGTTATTTATTTTTTTTTATTAATCGTTTTTATGTAGGTTTTATATGTTATTAAAAGTTAATTTTATTTATGTTGTTGTGTAAGGTTATATTGTTAGGCCTAAATTTTTAATTAGTATTGCCTTAAAAGAAACAAAAGAAGAAATAATTTTTAAAAAGCCTTCAGCAAGGGAATTTGTGAAGGGTTAGTTGTGAAGTTTATTTTTGTGTCCATAGATTTCATGGTCATATAGACCGCCTAAGAGAGCTCCTTTAGGTAGGGTTTAGTAATCTAGAAGTATAAAAAAAATATGAAAGTTTAATTGAAATATAACGTCACAGATTTCCGACATTTATTGAAGCGGTATAAAAATTAGGTTATTGTATAAAGGCATTGGTTTTGTTTTTATTCAGTGTTTATGGTAAATTTAGGCACAACATTATAGCCACATAAATATATGTATATTTTAATGATTGTAATGTTAAGATTTTATTATAGTTTCGAGTTAAACAGATTTCATTAGTCGTATTTTTTTTTTGTTTTATAGAGAATTTTTCTTATTCCCTTTTTATTTAAATAAAAAAATATGTAAATTCGTATTAAGAATTTTAAACAGAAATATGTTTGTGCTCTAAGTTTTTTTGATTTGGATTTGGTAATTGTGAGGTAAGTGTATGTGAGTGAGTGTGTGTTTTAGGGGACACAATTATATATGTACTGGAAGTAAAAAAAAATGTGTCCAAGGTTGGGAGGGCAATTAAAGGACGGAAATCACCTCGTTCTTCCTCATGAGTGTTTTCAGTGACTAGTTGCGTTCAATAAGTTTTTTTTTGTAGTTTACCTTTTGTAAGTTTTATAGTTCATGTCCGCTTGCTATGGTTGGGTTGGAACCTACCTTGATAGATGTGCGTGCTGAGCTGGTTGGCATCATGGCCATAGCAATGTTGGGTTGTTAATGCAAACACCCAGAAGTATGTGTAACAAATCCCCCTCCTGAAAATCAGTTAAGTTCGGCATAAACTGTTACAAATCATGATATTTTAATCAAGCTAGTTAAAGTTTCGGATTGTCGGTCAATAATTAAATATATGACAAAACCGCAACCAATTTTAATGCTGATGTCTGTTTTTATAAAGACTTTTTGAAAGAAAGCTTTAATAGTGTATTTCATACAACTACAACAACTTTTATTATTAATGTGGTTCATGAGCGATTTTTAAAGCTATTTGAGCGGTTTCTGCACACTTTTACGGTTTGGAAACAAATATTGTCATCACTAATGTCTTGGAAAAATTTAAACGATAATAATATAGGTACATATGTACATGGTAGAATAAGTACAAGGTATTGGTTGGTTGATTAACGTGGTAGCACGCCAGAACTAGGCGTGCTGCAAGTTGAATCTACAGTGACACCACACAAGAATAGTAACCCCCGATCAAGCTTGACTCAGCGACAATACTGAGGTGGCTAGAGCCCGTTGAGTTGAGATATTTCAGCAAGTTGCTGAGTTTCACCCGTGTATCTGTAGAAGGTAATTTCCAAATAATCAATGTCGTTTTGAATTAAACGCTGGGAAATCACATAGGAGATGAAATACTGTCTCCTTAGTTTCATGTTCCCTGCAGCTGTGGCAGCATTCATCAAAAGGGGAGACCGAGTCTCATTGCGTGCTAACCGATTATCCAGTGACCAGTAAGAACGTATATCAATCTCGACATGTCTATCCGACTGAAGTTAAGAAGTCGCTCAGAGTGACCTATGTCGTATGTGGGCCGCGTTACTTTGGTAGCTCTGCAGCCATCCAGTTTCTTTCATTTTTCGTCAGCCATATCCAGATAGTGTCTGAAGATTTCGCTTCTGATAGTTCCCAAGGGTGTTGCGACTGGCACACTGTGAGAAATATCAAGAGCGGCTTCAGTCTTGGCCAGCCCATTCGCCTGTTCGTTACCGTAATGGTCCCTATGCACAGGGATCCAAATTAAGGCAATGTCAAATAGACACTGGTTGACGAGAATGGACGTTGTTTTATGTGACTTCAGTGACATCAGAGCCACCTTGCTATCGACGAAAATGCCAATTTTGCCGCTGATGTTCCTACTGTAAAGTGTCCTACATGCCTCTGTTATCGCCAGTATTTCAGCCTGAAATACGCTGGCATCATCTGGCAGACGGAAAGAGAGATTAACGTGCAGTTCCTCCGAAAAAACCCCAGAGCAAACACAACAGGTCATCTTTGATCCATCTATGTAAATCCTCGTGCGGTATTCATCAGCTTGGATTCTCCCACTCCATTTCCGCCTTGACGGAAATATGACCTTGAATTTCTTATCAAAGTCTGTACGGGGTATCATATAGTCCGTTGGTCGTTTCAGAGATGTGGGTTGCTTCTGTAAGATCCCTGCGTGACCATACGTCCTCCCCTTCCAATATCCTGACCGCGCCTGTTGGCGGATATGGCCATTAGGTGTAATTCTATTGGAATAACGTGCTCTATAGTATTCGGTGCCTCTGAAGGACTAGTGCGTAGAGCACCTGTAATTTCAATACAGGCTGATCTGTGTACTCTGCCCAACTTGTCCACGACGTATTTCCTGCTCGTCGCGGTCCGCCATATTAAAGCCCATATGTAAGAATGTGCCGTACTATTGCCGTGTACAGTAGACTGGTCGCAATTTTTTTGTTTAATTTAAGTGTTTGCGCTGCTTAAAATATGAGGTTTGGTGTAAGAAATTATGACCTAACTTTTCAGCCCAATTCCCCATATTATAAAAAAAACATCTATTCAATCAGATCTTTATAATCCGAAAAATTCTGGCTTCGTTACGATATTCCGCAGAGAAAGTACTTTAAGTATGCCAAATTTCAGCTTCCTATGTCATCAGGTGGCTTTAGAAAGTTGCGGAAATAATGACATACATACAAACATCCGGACATACTTAGAAATTATATACAGTATAACCTTGTTAAGCATGGTAAATAAGGTTATTGCACATATTATAAACAAAAGACTCTCTATAACAATTTCCCCATCACTCAGAAATGAGCAAGCTGGCTTTCGCTCCGGAAAATCTTGTGTTGACCAAGTAAACAATCAGTGGAATGGAGGCCTTTGACACACTGAACCATAACGCTATATGGAACTCGCTGCTATGCAAAGGTGTTCCCGAAAAACTAATTCGGCTACTAAAAGCCCTGTACAAGAATGCCACTTGTCGTGTGTTGCATGAAAAACAACTGAGCAACAGGATTACGGTGAAAACTGGAGTTAGACAAGGGTGTGTCTTATCACCTCTATTTTTTAACTGCGTCCTCGATGCTGTGATGCAGAAGGCAACAAGCCATCATAAGAGAGGTATTATGTGGGGCTTACAAGGACGGTTAGAGGAACTAGATTATGCCGATGACATATGTCTACTTAGCCACTCATTCTCAGATGCAGTCAAAAATTTCCACCATCAGTGATATCGCAAAATTGGATGGGCTGAAGATAAATATACCCAAGACAAAATCGCTCCGTATCAATAGTAACACAGATAGCCATTTCTTCGTATGTGATCAAGACATAGAAGATGTTAAGTCCTTCTGCTACCTGGGTAGCACAATTGATACAACAGGTGGCTCAGCAGCTGATATATCCAGTCGCATAAATAAGGCACGGAGTGCATTTGCCCAGTTAATATTTCGAGATTTTCTGGCCTGTAACAATATCCAACAACCAACTCTGGATGAAGGCAAGCCAGCAGCCTATAAGAACGGAAATAAGTAAGCGGAAATGGAGTTGAATAGGTCACACCCTCCGTAAACCAGACGATGATATTGCCAAGAAATTCCTAGATTGGAACCCGCAGGGAAGCAGACGGGCCGGGAGACCAGCGCATACCTGGAAGCGGCAACTGACAACAGAACTTTCGAGATTGCGCATGAAAAGGAACGAAGTCGAGCATCGATCCGAAGATCGAGATTATTGGAACAACCTTGTTATGGCCCTATGCTCCCTAGAGGAGGGAAAGGAACATATATATATATATATATATATATATATATATATATATATATATATAACCCGGTTAATTACCCCACGCTTAAATGCCACTTACGGTATTTTATCTTGAGTTTTAAATCCCCGTATTATTCTTCTTTCATTTTTAAAACAAAAATTCACGTTTAACTGCCGTACGCTTTATTACCCAATTCGGGTAATTGCCTTAAAAATCAAACTCCCAAAACAAAATTACACCTTAATTTCATTCGTTTAATTGCCTCAGTACTTTTTTTTAAATAAAACAGCAAGTAATGCAACCAAGCTTACATGTTAATAAATTGAAAATATGCACTAAAAATTTAAAAGAAAAAATATGCCCAAAAATCAAAATATTTTAAAGCGAAATATTCCACAATTTTATATTTGTATTAAAATAAAGTTTATTCTGAGCTCACCAGAATAAAGTTATGTTATGAGGTAAAGATTCATATAAGAGTAGATACACCAAATATATGAAATATTTTGTCTTAAAGGGATTAAATTTTAAATTACAATAACATTAAAAGGATAAAATAGCTTGAATATTTAAGGGATTGTTGTTTGAATATAAGCTGTATGTTTAAATAAGGGGGGTCCCCGCGTATTTCGATTCGAAAGAAATAATTTACGAGTTCGAACAATTTGTACTGTGTATTATGATTTTCGTACTATTTGTTTCAAATGAACGGAAGTTGTTTATACTTCTTCGAAAACAAAAAGTCCCTTTGGTAACGGCAACTCTTTATTACGAACAATAAAAATCCCTTTCGAAACTCCAACTCCGTATTACGAAAACAAGCGTCAGTTATGTAAAAAGCGTTAGGAAATTGTTCGAAAGCTATTTTGTTAGTGACAAAGTGCAAATAACAAAGTTCAAGATAAATAAAAGTGTAAAACAAACAAGTTAAACCTAATTATTATAAAATACATGTTTACTTATAGTATTATTGAAAATGTTTTGATATTTGTGGTCTTGAATTTAAAAAAAAATAAAAACTCTTAAAACCACAAGGAAATACAATAAATTTTTATTAAAAAACACAATTATAATATTTTTCACACATTGAATAGTACAAGGCGAATTCAACAAGGTAAACTCAACTCGTCAGCCGTTCATCAGCTATATCCACGGCGAATTAAAATAAAATAGGGAAACAAGGCGAATTCAACAAGGTAAACTCAACTCGTCAGCCGTTCATCAGCTATCTCCACGGCGAATTAAAATAAAATAGGGAAACGTCAAAATAAAATTGTGTTTATGTTTTGCGCCAAAATAACCGAAAAATTTTCTTAGAAAAACTGCGAATAATTAAAGTAAATTTAATAATCTCTTTTATTACCCCAAACAAACTTTTTATATTGTTTTTCAATAAACTTTTGCCTTGCTAGCATTTTTGACAGCCGCCTATTAAATTGCAAAAAAATACATGGGGCTTTTTGTAGTTGTAGAGTTGCACTTACCTTGTTAAATTCGCCTTGTAGGGAAACGTCAAAATAAAATTCTGTTTATGTTTTGCGCCAAAATAACCGAAAAAATTTCTTAGAAAAACTGCGAATAATTAAAGTAAATTTAATAATCTCTTTTATTACCCAAACAAACTTTTTATATTGTTTTTCAATAAACTTTTGCCTTGCTAGCATTTTTGACAGCCGCCTATTAAATTGCAAAAAAATACATGGGGCTTTTTGTAGTTGTAGAGTTGCACTTACCTTGTTAAATTCGCCTTGGAATAGTATTTATTATTTGTTTTGTTGTGGGATATTTTCGTCCATTCTGGTATTTTAATGGCAGTGCTACCAGCTTTTAATCATCGTTTCGAACGAGCTACTCAGTACGGATTAACTTTCGAATCGGAAATTGCCTTCGAGAAATTTTGCTTTTCAAATCCAAATACGCGTTAGACCCCCTGAACCATATTTAATTTGCAGTAAGATATTTTGGGCCAAATTTAATCTTAATACGAACATGATTAAATTATTTATGGACATAAAGAAACAAGTTTGCATGGGGACTATGTGTAATTATAGACCGATTCGCATTATTTGCATAGGTTTCGTTTTTACGACATTTAAAACGTATTTACCAAATTTGATCAAATTATACACACAAAAAAATTCATAGGTAAAATTACCTAAGAATATGGTATAAAATTAACTAAGCGCAAGGGTAGCATGGCAGTATCTAAGTTTCTTAGGTAATAAAACGTTTAACTTAGGTAATTTCTATGTTCGAAAAAGTATCTAATAATTTTGTTAAAATTACAAAGAAATTTACAAATGATAGCAAAGTTAGTTTATATTTTTATTTTAGAAAAGTTATCTAAGTTAAATTTTGTACAAGAACATAGGTTTTAGGTAAATTTACTACATACTTTTTTTTAATAAAAAAGCATTTTTAAAAAAACTATATAGTACTTTTTTAACCTTTTTAATTTCATAATATGTATTTTATTTATCAATTCATAATGTGTATCAATTAATTTAATAATTTACTGAAACTTTTTGTTGTTTCTTAAAGTTCCGGGCGGTTTTTGGGCTCATTTGAGGTCAAAGGATTAAAACTAATCTTTTTTTGGAAATCCATATTGATCCAGTATCGTGTCGTCCTAAAGGTGCTATCAGACGGGATGTATTTTACATATGTACTGTCACTTTTCTTTCACATATGTAATTCCGTATGTATGTCAAAATTTCCATTTTACATACGATTCATAATTTTTGCTATCACACCTGCTTATGTTTTTCCTTATGACATAACCTATAAATGTAAACAAAAGCTGACTTTTGTTTACGTTTCAAAGCAAACCAGCTGTTTTGTTTATGTTTGCCACAGGAAAATAGAGCGTGTTCTAATCGAAAAATTTACATATGTATTTCCACATGTTTTTTACACATGCAAAGTTTCATATGTATCACACGATGTGTACAACTTTTACAGATGGAAAATTTGACAGTACATATGTAAAATACATCCCGTCTGATAGCACCTTTATTAATAATCTTCAATAAAAGTAATAAATAATTATTGGTTTTATTGTAAATATATCGACCCCTTTGCGCGAAATGATCGTATATGCCAATTTTTTTGAAATTGAGTTTTTGATGCAATCTTGTTCTACATTCAAAGAGACGTCACCTGACAAAATATTATAGGCGAATTCCACTTCGTTGCTCCAAAAATTGAATGTATATTTTAATATTGATATTGCAAGCGAAAGCAGAGAAAAGTGGAGAAAAGTGGCTGTCCTGTAAAATTTGGTTTTTGTAACATACGATAATTTCGCGCAAAGGGGTCGATATTCTGTCTTGTTTTTTTTAAAAAGTTCAGCGGAGTTCTTTATCCTATGTTAATAATACTCACTTACATGCGTTGTATTTTTATCCTTTATTGAATAGTTGGGGGTGCTTTAATACCATGTGAGATAAGGCCATGATGGCTTTATCTCTCATTCAATAGGGAGATAAATGCTTTTTTTTATTTTTTTTTTTAATTTGAATGGGAGATAAAGCCATCATGGCCTTAGCTCACATTAGCAATATTAGAAAATTTGTTTATCTCTTATTTCAGTTCCGGAAACACTAAAGTTAAGTATTGAAATCTGGCTTCGCATACTAAACTTTTTCTGCGCGGGGTTTTTCTTCCAGTAGGGCGCGGCAGGTGGCTTCGCTGAATAAAGTTTTCCTGCGTGCGTCACAAGAATAAAAAAGGTTTTTTAATGATAACTAAGGATTTTCCCTTTTACAGAATGTTAACACCATGCATAACAATATTCTGAAAAAATATGGCTTTATCTCTCATTTGCGAAAAAAAATATGGCAAAATTTTAAATATGACCTTACCTCTCAATGATTGGGCAATAAGGTCATTATGGCTTTATCTCCCATTCAATTCAGCAATAAAGCCATAATGGCCTTATCTCACATGGTTTTAAAGCAACCCCCGAATAGTTTTTAATTTAATTTTTTTAATTTTATATTTAAAAATTCTAAATTCAAATTTATATTTAAATGTTTTTTTTCACAATTGAAAAATAAAATAAACATACATACATATTATAAAAAAATTCGAAGAAGATACCTGACCCAATTAGTAATATTAACAAAAAATTTAGGCAATACTAATTGTATAAATTACCAATTATTTAAGACAATAAAACTTAGTTTTTTGTTTTTATATAAAAATAAATTACCTATGCACGCCTTGGTAAAATTACCTAAATTATTTTTTTGTGTGTACAAGAACTGCTACTTTTACTTTCCGCACAAGGTTTACATGGTGAGACAACCAGCCAGATAGACGGACGGACACGAAAATATCACTTTAAAACTTAATTGTTTTGAATAACATTCATTTTCAACGAAAACTCGCTTTAGCTTAAACTTGTGGAATGAAAATTAAATATAGAGGCGAAATTACAGCAACATAAAATTCATTTGTTAACCAGAATTTTAAGCAATTTTTTTATATTTGCTAAACATGTATTAAAATATGATACAAAACGGATAAATATATTGTTTCTACCTTCATTGGTCGCACAAGAAAAACTATGTTATTCCATATTTACGGTTTCCATGATCATAAATTTGTATGTATGAGTACGCTTTTGTTAGTACGATATGACAGGACATCTCAAAAAGCATAACAGATAAAATTTAAGACAGCAAATCCCATTGTTTTTTATTGCAATGTCTTAAGATTTATCTGATACATGTAAAAATTCCTATGCCTTAATTTTTTTCCAAACATTAAAGTTAAGGTATCTTGTAAATAAATACGTTTAATTACCTCACTGAGGTATTCTAACGTATTCGCTTAATTACCTCAACGAGGTAGTTTAGCGTATTCGTTTAACACTGGGGTTAATAATGGCGCTGCATATTTGCTCGAACAAAAATTAGGACGAAAACTACTTTTTCTTCCATGTCGCCATCATATAAGTGAACTGTTGGTCAAATCTGTATTTGAAATGAATTTTGGGAAAACATCCGGGCCAGAAGTTCTTCTCTTCAACAGATTTGACAAGTATTGGAAACACATTGAAGCTAGCACCTTCAAGAGTGGAATTTTGGACGAAGAAGTGATACGAATTTTAACAACAACGCACGAAGATATTTGTATAAATGCGTTTAAATTACTTTACTTGCGTACAGATTATAAAGAGTTGTTTCAGTTTTATTGGGAAGCGGGTACCAGATTTTCACAATTTCGTTTGCCTGGTATTCATGTCAAAGTGCATTTATTGTTACAAAATATTTCTATTTTGCGAAAAGTTCAAATTGATAGCATCGGAATTTAAAAGTCTTCGGAGCATTTGCTTATTTTTGACTATCATATATGTTCCTTATTAGTTCCGATGTGTGAATGGTAAAAGCGATAAAAATAGATCTTGATTTCATTTAAAGCGTTGTATCTTATTTTGATAAAGTTTCGACCGCATTATTGCAATAAATTTGTATTTGTCAGAAGAAACTGTTGGCCTTGCATTTTTTGATGAAAGCGTGCCGTTGGAAAAAAAAAGATGATGGTCCAAAAACTCGACATCGGCATGACATACACGGAAATAATGAAAAAATTTCGAAAATGAATGTTGCCAATTTGGATGAAATTTTCTCTTAGGCGTCAAGAGATATATCAGATTTCGTTTCTCCACTGACAAAGAAATTTTTTCTCGATTAGCCATAGATCCAAAATTTTTAGAATCGGAACCTTCTCAATCGCAGCAGAGGGATGATTGTTGCCCTTGAAAAGCTGTCTGTCAACATTTGAATGTTGTGAATGATGCGGCAGAAAGATCAATTAAACTCATCACGGATTACAATAGATCGTTACAATGAGAAAGATAGTTGTTGAACACTATCGTCATTTATATCCTTTTCACAACAAATCTCCTCTTATAAATTAATCAACTCAATAAAATTAATCAAATTATTATATACATTTTTTTATCATTACATTAGCTTTCAAAACCATTAATAAATTAAATTTAAATTTGCAGCACATTATTCAATATAACTATAAATATCTGTTGGGCCCCACTAGGCACGACAAGACACAAAATTAGGACATGATTTCTTACACCAAACTTCATATTTTAAGCAGTGCAAACAATTAAATTTAAAAAAAAGTCACATACGAGATGCGACCAGTCTAGTGTACAGCCATTTGACCAGTCTAGGACGAAGGCCCCAAATGGCGCCAAACATTCTATAGCAAGCCACCGTAGTCTTCCTGACCCTGTGTTGAGTATTTCATTTTCATTCGACAGGGGAAGCTCGTAACCGACAGGGGAAGTTCGTGGTAGCCTGAAAGCCGGAATTTCCGTTCTTCTGGCGAACAGTACCAGTTCCGATTTGTTCGGTTTCACTCCCGGCCCGCACTCTGCGGCCCAGTTGCTAAGCGCGCCAAAAACACTGGACATAATGTCACTACTCATCAGATCCAGAAACGCACCCGCCAAGTCATCCGCGAAGGCTACCGGTTTCGTGCTCGAGAATTCTGTTGAACTTTACCCAGTCCGTCCGTCTTGGATTTCTAAAGCTTAATTTCTCCCTATTACCTATGTGTCCAATATCAAAGAGTATTAGGGAGATCTGATGGATAGTATTCGACCGGTTTTAGTTTTGCCCAAGTCGAATATTTTAAAATGTAAATTTTTCGAATATCGAATAAACCGGTTATTTTGGTAAAATAAACCGGTAATTTTTGTAATGTGGAATTTATATACGTTTTCCTTACCTTTGTTTATAACTTTGTATCGTTATTTTAGTATTTTTCTAATTAAATATTGGGCACACTTAAACTTTTTATGAAGAATGACAAAACAAATTGTAACAAAAGTTAAAAAATATTATGAGCAATGTTAATATAAATCGTTTATATAAGCGTGTGTTATTGTAACAAAAACCAAATACATACTACAAAAAAATGCCATCTCTGGTGATTTTGAACTGTTTTAAAAGACAATAGTGCCGAAAGTACTCTAAAATGATAAGTTGCAAAGGTTCTTCAACGTCATGGCTTATTAATCACCTTTTATTAGACCACAAGCTTGACATAAATATACGCCAAATAAATCTTGACTCTGTTCCAAGTAGTTGTTAAGAGACTGCAAATTATGCTTTACTTAAATATGCTGCGAAAAGTTAACCATTGGGTGAAATATTAGCCTGTTGTGTTGCCGATGACGAAATTTCGGCGGAATCAACAATATAGGAAAAAGTCATTACTTATATATTTCAAACATCAATAACTTAAAAACCAATTTTAAGAAATTAAACAATTTCATAGAAGGTTTTAAATTGTGGGCGACGAATGAACAGATATTTCATACAAAAAACATGATCGTCTTACAATTCGCTCCTACTCCCCGTCTACAACTGACATGATTTGCTGTTATAACATGATGTTATAAAAGCGTTGTTAAAACATTTGCAATAGCAACCGTGTTATAACATGAGAAAACCTCTAATGCTATGTTCATACGACGTTATAAACCACTCATTTCGCTCTTTGAAACTAGTTTGTCAAACATGCTGTTCATACGATTCATTCCTGTTTCATTTTGACATTTTTTTGTGTGTTGTTAGTGTGATCTTTTTTTAAATAGATAAAAAAAGTAAATAAAACTTAAACATATATTATTTAACACTTTTATTGATATTATTATGTTATAATAATCACTTTATTTTATTAAACATCAATTTTTATTTTGTTTTTTTCTTTATTTTGATTTTTTTTGAGAGCTAGTTCAGATAAACTAACGATAAATGTTATCAAAATTGGAGATGATAGTACATTTTTCCTGTTTCGCAGCCTGTTTCAAAATGAAACGACCTGTTTCGCTCACAAAATTTTGTATGGGGAAACAAGTCGTTTCAATCATGTTTAGGGCGCGAAACAGGAATAAGAGAGCGAAACACGAATATTGCTGTCCGTGTGAACATGGTATAACATAATGAGTCTATAGTTAACACTAACATAATTTTAGTGTTAATGTTAAGCATTTCATATCAGTTGTAGACTGTATGCTATGATGCTGAATCAAAATCATTTGATATACTTACATATATAATGCTTGCTAAGAGGTTTTGTTTGCAACTTTTCAAAAATATGGTTGAAGTCTACTGATTCATTTAGACATGCTTCACCACCAACAAATTAAAACTCGTTTAAAGTTAATATGGGAGAATATCTCAAATAATAAATTTATTAAATTCCTATATTCCAAAGTTTTTAAAAAATTCTAAAGCTATATTCACGTCTATTAAATACTTGACGTCCAACACGTAACCACTAGTTTTTTTTTTAAAGAATTGTTTGTTTTTGCAAAACGTTTGGCTATTAAACAGTTTCTAAATTACATTGTTCAATTATCATCTTAAATTATTAAATTCTAAAAAATAAAGCTTAAGTTTGATCAACTTACTGGTCACGCTTTTTTTGGATTTTATCGTCAAATATTTGTTAGGTCTGTACATACCATAAGTCATATCTATGTACTATTTTGTTGGTTTCTTACCTTCGTGAATTGTTTTGTTTTTATTCAAACTAACTTTTTATTACAAAAACATATTTGATTTATGTATTTTAATGTATTCGAATTAAAAACGGTTATTTTTAAAGTGCTTAACCAAAATCCGTTTTTAAATAAGCAGCTATTCGGAATATCCGAAAACCGGTTTTTGAAAAAAGTAGAGCAATCGATCTCCCTAGTATGTATTTGCCTTTTACAAACGAAAGGCAATATCAAAAATATTTTTACAACAAATTTTAAATAAAATTTAGTGTCCGAGGGTTATAATTTACGAAGCATGAACAAAATTTTTTGGGGATACAATTTGAAAACATCTGGGAGCCCTGGTAACTTTAGCTAGAACATGATTCATTCGCTAGGTCTATGCAAAATCCCTGCTGATTTTTTGCAGAGTTGTGTATTTTTTTTTTTGTGGAATTGTTTTTGTAACAATCGTTTTTGACATCTTTATCATTTTATGTGCAAAAAAATGCGACTATTTCTGACATTTTTATCATGCGTGTTGTTTTTGCTTGTGGTGCATTGTTGTAGTTCTGCATAGACCTAATGATAGGACATAAGTTAGAAATGAATTTAACTGACCTTCACCTGACATTCAAACGTAGGAGATTTGCTCAGAAAGTTTTTTATTCTCCAATCGAACGGAGGAGCTTTAATTCGTGTCCATAAACTTGTATGCGGTAATAGTATCAGAATGGCTTTAAACAAATTAAGCATTGAAAAGTTGGATTTAGCTGGTAAACGGGTATTAATGAGGTAATTTAATTAGTCGTCGTTTTTGCTGAATATATACATAATATATTTTGATGTATACATAATTTAATAATATCTTTTAGAGTTGATTTCAATGTACCAATCAAGGATGGAAAAATTACTAGTAACCAACGTATTGTGGCTGCATTGGACAGTGTCAAATACGCCTTCTCAAAAAATGCCAAAAGCGTTGTATTGATGTCTCACTTGGGCCGCCCCGATGGCAATAAAAATGCCAAGTATACCTTGGCTCCAGTTGCAGACGAACTAAAGAAACTTTTGGGCAAGGACGTTACATTCCTTAACGATTGTGTAGGCGCTGAAGTAGAAGAAAAATGTAAAAACCCTGCTGATGGTAGTGTTATCTTGTTGGAAAACTTGCGTTTTTATGTAGAAGAAGAAGGCAAAGGAGTAGATGCCAGCGGCGCAAAGGTTAAGGCAGAACCTGCTAAAGTTAAAGCTTTCCGTGAAAGCTTAGCCAAGTTGGGTGATGTATATGTCAATGATGCTTTCGGCACTGCCCATCGCGCCCATAGCTCTATGATGGGGGAAGGTTTTGAAAAGCGAGCTGCCGGTTTGTTGCTTAATAAGGAACTTAAGTATTTCTCACAGGCTTTGGATAACCCACCAAATCCTTTCTTGGCTATTTTGGGTGGTGCTAAAGTAGCTGATAAGATTCAGTTGATTGAAAATCTTTTAGACAAGGTCAACGAAATGATCATTGGTGGTGGTATGGCTTTTACATTTTTAAAGGTTTTGAACAACATGAAGATTGGATCCTCCTTGTTTGATGAAGAAGGATCTAAAATTGTGCAAAACTTGGTTGAAAAAGCGAAAAAGAACAATGTTCAACTTCATTTACCCGTAGACTTTGTGTGTGGAGACAAATTTGCTGAAGACGCTACTGTAAGTGAAGCTACCATTGAAAGTGGTGTTCCTGATGGTCATATGGGTTTGGATGTAGGTCCAAAAACTAGAGAAGCTTTTGCAGTTCCAATTGCTCGCGCTAAACTTATTGTTTGGAATGGTCCTCCCGGTGTCTTTGAATTTGCTAACTTTTCAAATGGCACCAAAGCCATAATGGACGGCGTTGTTGCAGCCACTAAAAATGGTTGTGTATCCATCATTGGAGGTGGTGATACTGCGTCATGCTGCGCAAAATGGAATACTGAGTCATTAGTATCTCATGTTTCTACAGGTGGCGGTGCTTCGTTGGAATTATTAGAAGGCAAAACTTTGCCAGGGGTAGCAGCTTTAAGTAATGCCTAGATAAAAATAAACTCTACATTTAAATTAAAATAAGTAACATGAATAAGCACAAGTAACATTGGCAAATAATAATTCCCTGCCAGTAATAACCACCAGATATAAATAGAGTATCTACAAAAGTTTTTGTAGGCATGAACCTAATAGTAAATGTACAAACGTTATTTAGTTGTTCAATAAATACATATGTAAAACATTTTAATTTTTGTTTTAATTCAAAATTAGTTTGGGGAATATTTAAGTTTATTTTCGAGCAAAATTTGTATTCATTGCTGCTGAAGTTCGTTGTATGTTATTTAAATTTGAGCGTAGACGTGAACCTACAGAAGTTTGATTAGCCATGGCTTTTTTAACTTCCTTGTTAAGGAAACCTTTATCAAACTCTTGTGTTGTATGACATTTTTCTTCTTTGGCACTGGCTTCACGATGTTTACGTACTACCTCTGACCGCTCTTCTTCACGCCATGCAGCATTTGACATCATTTCTTTAAGTTTAGCTTGTTTTTCCTCATATGTCAGTTTACTGGAACGTTTGGTGGTAGAGGTACTATGTTCATCTTGGTTATGTCGTGCTTGTAATGAAGATTCTGAAATGGATGTGTACGACCTTTTACGATCCCTGGATTTGGAAGGTGATCTGACATTAACTTTTCTTGTATTTCGGTAATGGTTTTTTGGTGAATTTGAAACATTTTTATTCCTTATATCTCTAGAACGAGATCTTGAACGATTTTTAGGTTTCTTGTTTGTAGAAACAGATCTTGATCTTCTGCGATTTTTGGAATCTAAAGTTTTTTCTTTTCTATCTCTTGATCGAGATCTAAAACTACGTTCTTGCCTTCCTTCTGGAAGTTTTCTGGGTACAAGAGTTCTAGATTGTCTGTGTTCGTAATTGTTTAATCTTATTTCTCTATCATTTGAAACTGACCTGGATCTGCCGTTTATATCCTTTTGGGAAAATTTTCTATTTTTCGACAAAGAATTTGATGTCTTACATCTATAATTGTGTTCCTCATCAGAACTTGAATTTGTTTCCGTATGATCACTTTTCGATTTATTTTTCTTAAAACTTTTGTTTTTTCCAGCTGCTTTGTCCAGCTCTTGTGAAATCTTTTCAAATTTTGAATCTAGCAACTTAGTCAAATTTAAGCCCATACTTGAAGCTTCATCTTTAATTAAAAGACCGCCTCTTAGTTTCTTTGCCAATTTACTATCTAAATCTGTGTCTGAATTACTATCAGAACTGCTGCCAGTTTTCCTTTTTTTATGCTTCCTTTTTGACTTTTTACTCTTTTTGGATTTTTTACTCTTTTTTGATACTTTTCTCAGTTTTTGATCTGTTTTTAATATACGGTGTAACTCCTTCAATTTTACTGGATTTTCTAAAATTTTTCTTCTAGATTCCATTTCTCGCTGTTTAATGAGCATTAAAGGATCTTCCATTACTTTACGTTGTAAATCGACTTGTTCATTATTTTCCAAGTTCTTGTAGGCACGTATTGAAAATGGCACACACTCATGCTCTACATGGTTTAGTGGCTGCTTTACTCCCACAAGATTTTGTTGATCTTTTTGTCTTTCCTCTGCCTGGAGATTCTCAAAAGACTTGTCCACTTTGCGGCCTAATAAATATTCTTCCCGATTTATCAACTCAGTAGCGCCTGCGAAAAAAATGTCCATTGTGGAAGCAAACGCTAGTATTTTTTTTCACATACTTACTTTTGTACATCCAGTCCAGTTTCTTATCCCCTTGATTGCTGCTTCCCAGAACGCCACTCTCTCTGCCGATACGTTTAAGTTCGTCACGATTTTTTTCCTCTTCAATTTCTTTGCGCAAATCGTTAAGCTTCTTTTCTTCTTGTGTTTTGGCTTGCTCAGCTTTCCAAACCTTCTCTTGATTTTTCATAGTGTGTGGATGCCATGACTTTTTTAAATTCTATTTTATTTAATAATTTTTTTTGGATATAAAAGTGTGTATTTTATATAAGTATATACATAGTTTATAATTGCATTTAAATAAAATTACCAAATCTCCTCCACCCATTGTATTATTAAAAAAATAAATTCCTGACAAATTATATTAGTACATATATATTATTAAAATCAAATCAATCTCTGCAGGTTGCAGCCAGTGATGCCAACTTTTTGAGAGCAAAAAGCACTTTTAAATTTAAAAAAAGCACTAAAAAGTACTATTTCGAGGAAAAAAAAGCACTAAGCCATTTTTACAATTTAATTAAACACAAAACAAGTTACAGTCGGCTGTGCCGACGCGTTGATGAGGACCACAAATTATAATGAGGACCATTTTCTTTTAAGTTCAAATAATTAATATATTTACATTTGTATATAAACATTTTACATGTATTATTATAATCTTCAATAAAAATAATATCATCCAAATCATTTGGAGCTTAAATTGGACATAAAACAGCTTTAAAGTAATACAGTGCGAGCTCGAATTTTGTAACTCAAAAAAATATGGCCTTTTGCATAACCGAATGACCGACCATTATATATAAAACTTAATGACAGCATATATTTTAATTAACATCCTTATATTTTATCGTTTAAATAAATCTAAATTAAAATCGTGCAAAGTTTAATAAAACAATTGGCTTATGATATTATCCAATTATTTTAATATATATGTACGCTTCTGAATAAAGACCACACATAAGGTGTAAAATAGAAAAAACATGTATGTTTGTATTCTGGTACTTAGTCAAACCTTTTTTAGCACTAGAGGTAGAAGTGCACAACACGTGGAAAACTAAATCGCATGAAGAATGGAAGGTTACACAACGCTCGTTATAGAAGTATTTTCTGTCAGCTGTTTTTAATTTACTTAACACTTTACATATACCAAGCTACGGCTCCGACTGCATGTTTTTTAAAAATTCCATATATTTTCCAATCCATATTCTATTTTTGAAACAGTGTCTACATCTTTAAAAAATGTTTACCGAAATACATCGTTTTTATTACGATTACTAAATATGTTGTCAACGCTAAAAATTGCAACTTGTCGTAAAATTTACAAATTGCTAGGAAGCCTAGCTGTAACCTCGTAAATAGAGTTTTTGGTAAAACGAATGTAACTTTCTTTTATCACTTTCTTTATCATTTGAAATCTTAAAATCTTTACAAGACTTCTCAAAATTGTACCCCAAATAGCAAGTCTCATCTAAATCATGCTCTATATAATCGTAGTTTTAAAAAATGGTAGAAAAAAAAAATAAAAATTGTAAAAAGCACTAAAGACACCAACGAAAAACGAAGCACAAAGTTAGTGCTTTTTTTTAGTTTGGCACTATGGATAAAATTTTAGCGTTTTGAGGCATCAAAAAGCACCATAAATAGTGCCAAAAGCACTAAGTTGGCATCACTGGTTGCAGCTGATCAAGCAAGTATCATTCACGATAGTTTAACCAATGATGGAATTTTATTAACCATTAAAAATTAATTATGTCATTTACATATCTACCCGTATATACCAGAGATTAATATTGCGACATATCAGTCCTGCCACAGAAATCAATTCCGATATAAAGTGGAAGTGATTTCGAATCTTGCTTCACATTAAACGAAATCACTTTCAGTCGGAATTGTGACAGACCTTTATATTACAGTAAATGTAAAAATTATGTTATCTTTTATGTAGACAGCACTTTCTTGTACATATTTATTGCCGGCAATTTATGTGGCAATAATTGTTAATCAATTTTCGTTGACAATTATTTCTAACATAAAATGTCACATTAGCTTGGCAATTGAAAAAAGAAGCAAAAAGAAAAAAAAATAAATGCAAATTGTGTGGGAAAGAAATGCAGTTTGTGAAATGGTAGCAAATTATAATTGAAGAAAAAGAATTAAATAACTAAAAATAAACACTAAAATAATTTTGGCTGAAGTGCACTTTACTGGGCGTACGAAAAAAAAATATGCTACCCGATTCAGAATAAAAAAAGAAAAAAACCATAATTAAAATTTAAGGGGGCTCAGGCCCGTGGGGCCCTCTAGACCCAAAAAACCGCCCCGCCCACTTAGTGGAATGTGTGGGTACTCAAATTAAAGGCAATTGTACAAGAAAAACGAAAATAATAAAATTTAGGGCGGGAGGGACTTTTGGGGCCCCCTGGGTAGAAAAAAGTGCCCCCATCCACTCACATCTATGTGTAGGTACTCAAATTAAAGGTAGTTTGCTCACGATTGTAAATATTTTGTTTTATTTTGTATTTTTTAATTTTTTATGTTCGATTTTAAATGGTGTTTTTCTTTTTTTATTCTGAATCGGGTAGCATATTTTTTTTTCGTACGCCCCGTAATGTGCAGTTTTGCCATAATTTTATTTTTGAAAATAAGCACTAAAATAAAATTGCGAAAATTATTTTTGTCAATATAAATTTTTTCTTATTCGACCTTCATTGTTTAAATTTATATACATTTTATTAAGTTTACTTTATTGGTAGGTATAAAAAAAAATACAAAAACAACATGGGATTTTATCAAAGAAATAAGAGAAGTCGGGGTATATTGCTCATATCTCAGCCATTTATGGACTGATCTGGCTGATATTCAATAGCAAAATTATAAGGAGCAGATGTGAGAGAAATATATACATAACAACCAATAATAAATACTTTACAGGCTCTAAGATCAATATTATTAAAATTACAAACGAAATGACAAACTTGTGTTTACCCTTTTCCACCTGTGGGACAGGGTAAAATAACAAATTTCATCAACGTTGGCTTTTTATACCATTGTTACTACAGAAAGTGTTATCGTAACAACATGTTACTCAATACACGGCAAGTTAGAACACGTATGAAGCACAAAAAGCAAATTTTTAAATATTTATTAATAAATATAAGTGGCGTATGCGGCACAAAACGAAACATTATTTACATCTTACTTCATTCACGAATTTAAACGGTCTTTCGAAACTTGCCAACCTAGCAGGTGGTCGTGAAGACATTTAAGGTAATATTGGTTTAACTGAAGAATTTTTGCATACTTGGCACAGTTTTCTTACACTCTTGTAGAGTACTCTTAACTTGGGTATGAAATATTTACTTTTTATGTTATGGATGACGGTTTCATGTGACATGTGATGAAACGTTTCATGCACATAACGAACTAGCAGAAATGTCACATGGTGATTTGTAGGCAGTACACAGAGGGAAAAATCCGGTACAAAAATACCATAATTGACACCATCCGATGTCAAAAGTGAGCCAACTACGTTTGTGTTCAATTTGATAACGGATGGTGTCAATGTTTTTTAACCACCTCGTTGTCATTTTGTCACCATTTGTTCTCAATATGACATCAAATTGGTTATATATTATCACCATAATGGTACCATACCGACAACATGGTGTTGTCATTTTTGACAACACACTGTTAATATATTGACAACATTCGGTTGACCTTTCGATAACACATTGTTCTGATTGTAGTATGTACTTAATAACCCATTCTGAACCCAAGTAATAAAATGGAATAATGTAAATTTATTAATTTATTTCACATTTTTTAAATAAAATACTTATAAAAAAATACATTAAAAATTCACACTTTTAATTTTAAATAATAATTAAAGTTTACAATAAAAATTAAAAAAAACAGGTACTTCATTGTTATATAGATTTAGTATAAATCAAATTTATTCCTTGTCATCTACGCCATCATAATTATTTTCCAATTGGATATTTCCGCTGTTGCTTAGATTTTCATCAAGAAGAAAGTCATAATCTAGGAACACAAGGCTTTCCTCACAATTTAAATTGTTTTGGGATAACTTGTATACGCTGTTAATAATGACAACAGGGCGATACCTATTTGACAACAGTGTGTTATCAATTTGACAACAATAGTACGTTTTTTATCTAACAGCTCAATTTGACAACATTTTGTTGAAAATTTAACAACAAATGTTGTCGAAATATTGACAACAGTTTGTTATCAATTTATTACCGTTGGTTGACAGTTTTTTAACGTTTTTTTTCGCTCTGTGTATGATTGCATCTTCATTGTTTAGAAATTATGCACGGCCTTTAGCCCTTAACATGCCCCCGTCATCTAGAAAAATATTTAAAGATATTAATTTGCTGAATTTTTCAATGCGCTTACCCTGTTTAAATTATATATTTCTTCATGAAATTCGCTTTGTTGCGCTTGTCGGTACAATGCAGTTTTAGCTTGTTGCAGTATTTCGAATGAGATTTCTTCAGGTAGTTTAATTCCTCCACATCTTGCTTTTAGTTTTCTCAAGTACATACATATATTATAATAGTTGCTACAGCTCGATAAAGCCTTTTCCAGCACGAAAAGTATTCAACGTTAAATGAAAGAGTTTGTCTATAAGCAATAAATGATGCCTTATTTCTTATTTATTGTACACGCCCAGGCTGTTACAAGTTGGCCATTTTGCTATATGTTCATGCAGAAATTGAGGGCCAGAAAACCATTAAGAGGTTTCCCATCGTGTAAGAACTTTTGTTGCTAAATCTGCCGGATTCATTTTAGAAGGCACCTATTTCCACTGAGTCACTTTCGTTGATTCCAATATTTCATCTACGCGATGCATAACAAATTGTTGAAACCTTTTAGGATCCATTCGTAGCCACTGTAATACTGTCTTGGAATCAGACCAAAAGTACTTGGCGGTAAAATTAATTCGCTGTATATTCGCCACTGTGTAACTTGGCGGTAAAATTAATTCGCTGTATATTCGCCACTGTGTTGGCTTACCTCACACCAGCAACAGTAGCTTATAGCTCCAGTCTTAATATAGACATTGGTTTTAAAGGTGCAACCTTTGATTTGCCAGCAACAATAGTAGCATCATAATTACTTTAGTACATGACTCGAATGTAACAAACAGCGGCATAAGCGTCTTCGCCAGCATCAGTAAAAGTGTGTAGCTCAACATGAGTCGCCTTACTAACATGAGATGAGTAACATCGAGGTATTTTTACAGAAGCAATATGCTGAATTGTTGTTTTCCACAACTGTCATTTTGGTGAAAGTGCATCAAAAAGTTCCATGTCCCACTCGATTCCAGATCGCCAAACTTCTTGAAGAAGAATTTTTAAATTTGTTGTGTAGCATGATATTAAAATTGACATCAATACTTAAAACAACTCTTTTAGTAAGAGTAATGTTATTGTTGAATACATCACGGCGAAGTCTGGCAAATCTGAAAATATAGACAAAGGGGTCTTTGTAAGGATCCCAATACATACCAAAAACTTTTTCTGTATCCGATAGATTTTTTGGACTTTGTACATGATTGGCTTGTAGTTGACTGATGACATCTTTGCTATTTGAAGACCAATTTCGAATATGAAAGCCTGCTGCAGCATGAATAAATTTACTTACGTTGCAAATTCGATAGCTGTGTATTGCTATCAATGAAGTTATCTACATAGTGATTATGTTGAATAGCTTCTACCGCTCGGGAAAATTTTTCTTTGAATTGTTCAGCATTAAAGTCACGCACATATGTAATGTGAAATGCATGGAGCACATGAAATACCAAATGTTAAAGCTTGCATAACAAAAACACTTGGATTACATATTTCATCATTTATGTCGCACAGGAATCTTTGTGAATGCATACCACTGTTTCTAACGTTGATCCGGTGGAACATCTCCTCTATATCTCCACACACTGCAAATTTTCCCACACGATAACACAACAAAATATCAATTAAGGATTTTAATAAGTGTTTATGTAGTCGTTTAGACATACTCCATTAGATTTTGCGGCGGCATCCGACACCATCCTTATTTTGTTGGGTTTGTTGGGAATTTTTATAATAAATATAGGAAGGTACCACACCCGTTCTGTTATTGTATTTTGTTCTTCTTTAGTTAACTTTCTTGCAGAACCTTTTAAACTATAGTTTATAAATTTGGTTCCCTTTGAAATTTTTTATTAAAGCACATGAGACGGTTGTAGGCAGTTTTAAAGCTCTCAGGTAAAGTGCGAACATAATTTTTCCGAAGAAGGCCTACTTCATATTTACCATTAACCTTTTGACATCAGGTCTTTAGGATTTCCAGCGCTTTGGTATCTTCAGCAGACATTAAGGTTTTATTTGTTGATTCTTCAATGTTACAATTTTCCTTCACATAGAAAAAATGGATAAAAAATTACGCCAACAAAAATTTTTTTTTAAATGCTTATGTATATGTATATGTAAAAACCATCCAGTTTTTATTTTGAAATCCAACAATATATGAGGTTATCAGCGCTGAAGTGGTTACTTGGTTACGGTTCTGGTGAAAGATATGTTCTTTGCACTGTTCTTAACAGTGCAATAGTCGAGTAAGTCAACTGTTTGTATCCAAAACAGATGGCGCTAGAAACATAGTTTTTGGATGGGCCGTTGCAACCAAGTACTATAGTGCAAGAGTAGTGTTAACTCCTCATCATCTCATAATAAGTCTGGGGTTACACCACTTCTCATATATAAAAAAAATTAACTTGTACTTCATTTACATAAAAACGATGAAAAATAATGAAAAGTTGAGCTTAAAATGTTCTAAACTTTCAGAAGATTGCACTTTTTCTAGAACTTCATTTCAGCCTTTGATATAGTTACTTACATTGAATATTACTCTCCAGTGTTTCAGTCTTTAACGAGTTTCTTTCTTAAGTCCATTGAGCAGACTTGAAAAAATCAAAATCTTTTGATTTTTCTTCAACCAACTTGACAACTGTCAAACTAATCAATTGACAAAGCCATACACGCTTTGATTTGGACAATAGCCGACTCAGTTGACAATTGAATTGAAACGTGTATTGGCTATTTTAAAGAAAGTAATTTGTTATCGGATTTCGATTATGTACTTATAAGAGTTGTTAACACGGTATAACTTTTTAAAGCAACTAGTTGAAACAAAATTAGGAAGAGAATTGACTCTCATCTAATTTTATTGAAAGATTTTAGTTAAACGACGTTAACACCAGATAACAGTTGAATTAAATTAAAGTTGTTTATACAATTGCCCTATGTTAGCAGTGTTATAACAGAAATCTTAAACTTTGCTAACAACTAAAACCAGCAAAAAGCAAATTTTCTATCTTGACCTGTAAAAATACCAGGACAATTTCATAGTGGACCAGGACACCAGGACAAGTAGTCAAAAACCAGGACAATCCTGGAAAACCAGGACGTATGGCAGGCCTACTGTAGAGTCCATCCTAATCGAGTTTTTGAGGCAATTGGTTGATTCCATGGTCCTTCTATAATCTTTAAAGGCACAGCTCCACTCCAATTATTTAGACCTATTAATAAACTTGGTCTTACATTTTCATACGAATGTAGGGGAAGTCTGTTTAAATAGGGATTCTTTTTTACCATCTCTTTCATATTAATTGTCTGCCGGGGCAAATCTAAATTTTTCACTGTATGCACAGACTGCAATGTGCATTTGCGGCCATTATTTATATTTGAAATATTTATGTTTATTTTAAAGATGAATTTTCTTGACGAGTAGTATTGACGGTCCATTTTAAGCATATCGATTGTGATACTCCATCGAGATCTAGTAGATCAAAAACATCTTTCTCTATCAACGATTCTGAGGAACCTTCATCGAGAAACTCATATGTATCAATAAATCCGGTTTTCTTATATAAGCGAATCGGTAAAATTTAAAAAATTTTTGTTTAATTTTGCTCCGTTAACGAATGTGAGTTTGTTGTTTCATTTGTAGTATTAGTTTGCTGAGAAGACGATGTAGCTTGATCATTGTTATTTTTGTGTAACAATCTGTGGTGTTTTACAACACATCCATTTATATCACATTCTCTGATTGCGTAGCATTTACCTTTGTGTTTATTTAAACAATGACGGCACAAGTTATTTTTCTTTACTATTTCTCATTTTGCGTATAACAAAAGCTTTTTGAAATCTCTACATACGGCCATTTTATGATCACTGCTACACACATAGCACTTTACCTTAACTGGTGTTTGTTCTTCAGTATGCGTATTAACATTTACGTTCTTTATGCTGGTGCAACTGAAACAACGGTGCTGGCAGCTTCGACAATTTGAAATCCAATCACTAAACGTTTTTACTATTGGCACACGAACATCTTTTGGGTACATTGCCCAGTTCAGCTTATATTGGCTTGGCAGCTTATCGATAAATTCTTTCACTAACATCGGGTTGTTCATATGGGCATCCATCTGGTCTCCATTGTGGAATATATATTTTTCACACTTAGTGCAATATTAATCAGTGACTCTAATTTATCTTTTGGTGGGGGTAGTTTCCTCGCCTTTTCAATTACACGTTCTAAAATCTGTTCCGGTTGTCCAAAACAAATTTTTAAGGTTTGAATTATTTCGGGTACCATTGTAGGTAGCATAAGCTTGCTCTTTACCAGTTCTTTAGCTCTTCCTTTGAGGCAGGCTTGTAGTCGTATTAAATTTTCTGTAAAGGTGCTAATAAATAGTGGCGATTCCTCGGGATCGCCGTTGAAATTAGGCAAATCGCGGGGAATTGCTTCTCGTGCTGCTAATTGTGATGACGTGGGCCCAGGTACAAAATTCAAATTAGCAGTTATGTATATCTGGGGAATTATTATGAGACTTATTGATATCACCCATTTGAGATAGGACTTTGTACTTTCTTTCAAGAAAGTCTTGTTGCAAGCGTTGCTGCTCCTCTAGTAATTTAAGCTGCAAGTTAACATGTGGTGAAAACGTAGCATTCGATTGCGTTGGCCTCGGTTCAATTTGAATATTATTCAGTGGAAATGAAACTGAATTTGTGGCAGCAGAAGATGTGGTAGAGTTCGTTACAAATTGTCTTCCTGTAGAGTAAATAGTTTGTGGGTTGTTATTTTTTTTCGCTTGGGCGATAAATGAGTAACACTTTCCTGCACTTCAAGTTGCTGACGATGACGCAACTACACTTGTCGAAGACAAAATCCCATTGCCAATACCCGCTGAGATCATACTTGCCATTTGCTTTGTCTATCCTGTAGTTGTCGCTGACGACGACGCTTGCGGCTGCCTAAGTAGACCTATAGCATTTGGTACTGCTGGATTTCTTCCCATTTGAGGTGTTGTATAACTCCTTGTTGCTACGAGTAGTATAACAACCTTCACAACTCCAACTTACATCTGCAACTCCACTGGTGACTGCGACACACTCATAATGATACCACTGATCACATTTACCACAATGTACCATGCGATCATTATCTAACGCATCACACTTTTTGCAATTAAATTCATTCACCGAAACTTCGTTTTCAGTCATTGCTTTATTTTTGTTAAATAATATTAATAAAATTGTTTTAAAGAATGTTGAGTTGCGAAAAAACAAGCCGCATCAAATAAAAAGACAAAATATTTAACAGCACTTTTTGTGCATAAATACAAATTTATTATAATATTAGCTAGAGCGCTTTAAAACAGTTTTGTAAGTTAACGGCCTTTTTCAGACTGACTTTAAAAATGACAAGTAAACTTTGACCGTTATGTTTTACAAAACAAGATGTTGTATACATAAGTATGTATATATGTATTTCATGATGAACCAAACGTACATGCATATGCAAAACGGTGTATGTTTATACATACATATATAAGTTTGTCTATACATATTTAAGATTTGCAATTTTTAGAACAAGTGGAAAGTAACCCAATAAATATAAAAAAAATATAATAAATAAAATGTAATATAAAATAAAATTATTATTGTGATGTCATGACGATTTTGGCGCCAACGCCGGGCTCGGTGCAAGTTTCGAGGTTGTCGCAAGTACCGAGTATTAATTTCCCATACAAAATAAAAGGCACATACATCTGTTTAAAATCTAAGTTTAATATTTCAAATCAAAACTCTTTAGTTCAACGCATTCATATAACAGAAGAAACATATTTCATCAGCAGCATAAAACGACGGGGATTTCCCGAAATGTATCAGACTAAGAAAATGTAAACAAAGCAGCACGAAAAAGTAATACAAAAGTAATGTTGCAAGTATCGAGTTCAAAATTTTCGGATGTCGCAAGTACTGAGTGCGTAATGAAATATATTTCTATGTTGCAAGAATCGAGGTGTGCAAGTATGTGCAAGAACCGAGTTTCTACTGTATGTATATAAAAACAAATCTTTAGCAATATTTTTACTGTTCTAGACTTATATTGTCTGTCAATGTCACTTTTACTTTAATGTTGTGACATTTCGGAAAATATTTGTCGTTTTACGTTTAAATTTTTTAACATACATTTAAAAATTCCTTTATTGTATTGGAAATATAATGTCAAATTTTCACAATATTAACGTTATCTTTCATTCCTACTGGTCGAATACAAAACAGCCACTCTTAAATTGAGATAAATTTTATAAATTCAATTATATAACGTATGGCTACATTCTATTAATGATATATTTCGTGAAAAACTCAATAAACAAGAAAACCAGAGAACGTGCAAAAACATCAATTTATTATAACGGGACTAAACATAAAACAAATTCAAAATTTTTCTTCGTTGTTAATGCAATTATTTTGTCGTTTATAGTACATAATAAATCAATCAATCCTTTCTCACCTTTCAAATTTTATAGAAAATATTTAGTGGTAACTACAGTGTTATTTGTTTTTTGTAAAGTTTATATAATTGTTTATTGTTCATTGTTCAAATGCACATATGGGTAGCAAATTACCTTCTAGTTAAATTTTTTAGCATTAATGCCCGTAATTTCAACAAATAGATATCTTTAAATATCTATAGGTATCTATGATTTTCATAACTTTAAAACGGATTTCTTACCTATGCGTTAAAGTGTAATGTATTTTTCACCACCGATTTTCGTAAGTTAATTCAAGTAGGTAAAATCAACGTTAAAATAACCCAAATAGTGATACCGGATAAGTAAAGATAACTGTTAGGCATCACCGTCATGCAAGAATAAAGCAAAAAGTTCTTAAGAGAAAATTTTTTTTGAAAAATAAAGTATAATTGTGGTTTTAATTCGTCTATTAATTGTGAAAATTAAGAAAAAACTTTAAAATATTGATAACGTAATATAATATTAATAGAATATTTCATACATACTTCAATATTAAGGGAGTAGTTACCAAATTGTAACTATTTAAATACCGCGTTTTTATACCCACACCACAATAGTGGAGAGGTTATTATGCATTTGTGCTGATGTGTGTAACGCCTTAAAATATTGGTCCTAGGCCCACCTTAAAGTACACTGATCGACTTAGAATCACTTTCTGAATCGAACCAACGATGTCCGTCCGGCTGGATGGCAGGCTGGCTGTCCATGTAACCTTGTGCGCAAAGTACAGGTCTCAATTTTGAAGATAATTTGATAAAATTTGGGACAAAGGTTCTTATTGGCACAAAGACCAAGCCAAAATGGGCCGAATCGTAGGACCACGTGGGAAGATAGAGGGACATTTCTGCCTCTCAGAAACTATCAAACCGATTTTGATGAAATTTAAATCATAGGTAGAAATATATTTATATGGACAAATAAGCTATGTAGTTTTTCAAAAATAGATCACAAGGGGAAGTAGGGGGCAATTTTTTCCTCTCACAAACTTTCAAACCGATTTTAATGACGTTTACAAACATAGATAAATCCATATTTAATATGGACACATAAGCATTATTATTATTAATTTCCCGTAGTTCCTAGGTGGAACATAGGGCCTCAACAAACAAGTTAAAATTCGGTTTGTCTAATGCCATAGCCTTAATTTCACGCCATGTACGCCCTGCTGCTAGTCCCTCAGATTCAACCAGTCTTCTCCATGTATTAGCAGGTCTTCCCTTTCTTCGGCTACCTTGTGGATTCCAGTCCAGCGCAGTTCGAGTGATGTTGTTTGGGGGCTTTCTCAACGTATGTCCGATCCAATTCTATTTACGTCGTCGAATTTCGGTCTGTATTGGTAATTGGTCTGTTGCAGCCCACAATGTGGAGTTTGATATGGTGTTTGGCCATAATACGCATAAGATTTGCCGTAGGCACCGGTTTATAAATACTTGGAGAGCATTTATTTCCCTAGTGGCAGCGTGCCATGTTTCGCACCCGTATAAAACAACGGATTTAACACAGGCGTCAAAGATTCTGAGTTTGGTGCGCTTAGAGATGAATGCTGATCGCCAGACTTTATTCAACATTTCAAACGATGTTTTACCCTTTGTGATGCGGGTTCTTATATCATCACTTGCTCCACCATTACTAGATATGATACTTCCCAGGTAGCAGAAAGAGTCGACAACTTCGATCGTTACACATAAGCATGAAGTGTTTTTAAATACTGTGGTGTAGGGTATCATATGGTCGGGCTTGACCGACTATACTTTCTTACTTGTTTTCTCTTTATATTCTTTCAACTGACTTAATACGTAGCTTTTCGAAAGGGAAATAATAAATAATTGAAGTTAAAGCATATTTTTTCTATTGTACGTAATATTTTTTATACATTCTTGTAATTGGAATACATTTTTTATACCCTTCACCACAGGTGGAAAAGGGTATATATAAGTTTGTCATTCCGTTTGTAATTTCTAGAATATTGATCTTAGACCCTATAAGGTATATATATATATTCTGGATCCTTATGAGGAGAGAAGTTGATTTAACGATATCCGTCCGTCTGTCCGTCTTACGTTTGATATGTGATTTCCGGAGACTCCAGACATGAAAGCGGCTAGGTTGTTTTACATTTACGTATAGTCCACCATTTCTTGCTATTGAAATTCAGCCAGATCGGTCCAACAATGGCTGAGATATAACCAAAAAACCACGACTGCCTCTAATTTTTCCAAAATATCCCTTGTAGTTGTTGTATTTTTATTACTTTTTTCTGTATATCTGGATAACGGCAAGAACCAAAGTTTTCAAATTATGTACAAACATTTAGGTTATAAATACACACCATCCCACAAAATGTGGGCGGGATTGGAGAAGTAGGCGTGGTACCTCCCATACAAAAAGTATTAAAAATTGTATAAAAACCTGAATTTTTTGACTGTAATATGACCTATGGTTACGCCTTATATATCTGCTGAAAAACTCGGGAAAATCGGTTCAGATACGAAAAAGTAATGACCAAAATATTAATTTTTTTTTGAAAAATACCCATTTTCGGGAACCATAGATCTTTCCGAGTCCAAGTTTTATAACCAAAAAAACTAACAAATTTCTTTAACACGTCGGTATATAAATCTGTCAAATTGGTTAAGAAATAGGAGAGTTATGACCAAAATATTGAAATCCCAAAAATTACTCTTTTATAATTAAGTTTGTTTTATATACCCTTCACCGAAGGTCCTACAGCCTATAAAGTATATATATTCTGGGTCCTTATGAAAAGCGAAGTTCAAATCCGGTTGTCGTGTCTTCTTCTACATTTTATATTTTATGACGAATTAGAGCGCTTTGGTAGTTGAATATCAATTTAATTTAATAGTATCGCTTTTGGCTCTAAAAAGTTCTCTTTTAAAGTTAATTTTTTCTAATTGTTCTTAATAATAAAGAGTGGGCCGGGCCATTTAACTGTTTATCCTTCTTTGTTTTTGTTAGACGAGTCTGAGTAAAATAAAAAACAACTGAGCTGAAACTTTTACAAATAATTAAAAATCTACAGTATTACAACAATGTAGAACAATTTTTATGGCCAATTTCACCAATTCTCTGTAAATATAAATTCATTTTTCAATATACATACATAGTTTTTCATCTAATTTGATTTGAAAAACATATTTTAACATAAATTGATATGTTAATAAATTGGTGAAATTGGCCATTAATGTTTTAAAGTTAAAAACCTAACGTGGACAAATTTTTTTTTTTAAGAAATTTACAGAAAGTCGCAAATTTGTTCAATCACTAACCTTATGAAAGTTTTATCATATAATAACTAGCATTTACTTTTAAAGTTTTGCAAAAATTATTTTATAAATTTTTTTTCACTAATTTTCACTAGAAAAATATTAACACTAATTTTCAACAAAAATTATCATATTGTCATATTGAATTAACAAACAGTGCAAAATATCACTGCGATCTACCCAAAGAGTGAGCTTGGGCTGTTTTGTGCACTCATTTAATACTTTTGTGTACTAGAACGTGTGGTAACTTTTGGATCCAGCGGGGTCTTAATTTTCAGAACAATATAACAATTTAATTTTTAATTATTTAAAATTTAACTTTATTTTACAGCTTTATACTATTTCACACTCACGCACCACCTATCATAATGCAATTTAAGTAAAAACTGCTATAACTTAGGCAAATTGCTTTTGTACTTGGTATTTACTTTTTAACTGCAAAGAAGTCAAAATTTGATGGGCAATGTTAATTTTGGCTGTTGTTGCAATTTAATAACTGTTACAATTATCTGAACAACTTTTTAAAGTGACGAAAAAGTATAATTTTACAACTCATTATTCGATTCTAACGTATTTTGTTGTTGCTACATTCCGCAAAATCTACTGTTTAACTACCAAATGTGACGAAGTAGTTCAAATTCCGTTGATAATCGAAAATTACTCTGGCAATTGCTTGGAGGGTATATGTAAAAATTATTTAGTTGCTCTGTATGGGTATATAAGATTTGGCACAGCCGAATATAGCACTCTTACTTGTTTTTAATTAAAGGAGTTTTTTGGTATAAATCATAGTGACGCAATCTATATTTTAAGTATGTTGTTTTTACATAAAAAATTACATACAAATGTTTTTTTATATTTCTTTATTTCCTTATAAAAACTTTTTCAATACTTTATGTCAGTTGAAAGATACATATTTGTAATTTGTGCAATTTGGTAACTTTAAATTTTAACCCTGAAGTATAATTCCTTTAAAGTTTTTCTCTTAAATTGTTAATGTAAATAATATTTATTTTTGCCTGCATTTACATTATATTTTTATTAATTATCACTTACTTTCTTAATCAGGCTTAAAGTTCATCAAATTTAATTTTTCATTAAATTATTTTTATGAAGAAAGGAATTTTACAACATGAAAATTAATTAAAATTGTTATTGATAATTTTTCATTCTTGACTTTCCTGAGATTCGAACCCAGGCGGCTGGTTACCCTGACATGTTTTCATCACAACCACTTGATCTTCTCAGAGGGATTTGCCGTCTTACACTCGCAGCCATCGATGACTGCTGACGTCAATAGTCAAACATCAATCCTTAAACCAAATTGTATTTTAAACTTTGGTAGATCGAAATTTGCTTTTTTGAAAGATTATCCATTTTTGGTTGTGATCGAAACATGTCAGGGTAACCAGCCGCCTAGGTTCGAATCTCAAGCCAGCCGCCTGGGTTCGAATCTCAGGTCAGTCAAGAATGAAAAATTATCAATAACAATTTTAATTAATTTTCATGTTGTAAAATTCCTTTCTTCATAAAAATAATTTAATGAAAAATTAAATTTGATGAACTTAAGCCTGATTAAAGATATTAAAATTTGGATTAAAAAACCATAAATACTTCGACAAAATAACCACAATACCAATAATTATCACTTACTTTTAATTGTTTTTTTATTAGTAATTTTTTATTTTACGTTTTACATAATGAATGCTATAAATTTGGGTCCAGTTTGCAGTGATAATTCATTTATCTGTAACAGCGTTCACAATTTTGAGAATTGTTTGAAAATTGGGCATTGGAATATAACTAGTTTTGGTGTATCTGCAGTTTCTACTAAACTTGACGAAATTCGGCTATAGTTGGACTGAGTGAAACTTGGTTAAAACCATTTGTTTTGTCAAATGCTGTTAATATATTTTCTGCTGTTTTACTTTCCGATGGGGTGTAAATGGGGCTGGTTACCTGTTGCTTGGGTACGTTGTCCGGAATTACAAAGTAGCCAGGAACCTCATTCAAGTGGTTTGTTGAGACAGGTCAGTTAGCGGCTGGCGCGCACACACTCGCTCACTTTACACAAGCGAAAAAACCAACCCTTATTTTTTTGTGGCTCAATGGAACTTCTATGGCTCTTTTGGGTTTAATAAAATCCCAGATTTTCCTCTTTAATTTTAATCTGAACTTTATTTATTTTTTTTTAACACAACTAAACTTTTCTTTTATTTAAGTCATAATTTCTTTTATTTAATTGTTTGCCGGCGTCTGGCTGGTTCGGTTTTTTATAATGCAGTGATTAAGCGAATTCATTTTGCAGGTGGCGTTCATAGCACAGCTGAGCGACAGACTTAATGATGGGCTGCCAGACTGGCCACACGGGCAAACAAAATAATAATAAATACTAATAAAAAAATGTACGGAAATTAAATTAATAAAATAGGAAAATATAAAAAATTAAAATAAAAAGGAAATTAAAAACTCAAGAAAAATCAAAAAATTCAAAAATTAGCAAAATTGCAATGAATTAATTTAAAAAAAAACTTCACAACAAAGGGCAATTAAAATGAGCATATTTTCGTCTTCAGCACCACTCCTTCTTCAAAACACGGTGTCTTGGACTTGGATCGTCTCAGGCTTTCCCTTCGCTGATCTCATCAGAGTACGGGAAGCTACGTCAGGCCCTGAAATGATGTAGCAGGCTGTGCTAAAGTGCCACCAAAGTAGAAGCAAACACGAGAGATTTTAAGTGTCGTATTTAGGCAGAGCTACTAGTTTAGGCCTGCCATACGTCCTGGTTTTCCAGGATTGTCCTGGTTTTAGACTATTTGTCCTGGTGTCCTGGTCCACTATTAAATTGTCCTGGTTTTTTGTACAGGTCAAGACAAACAAATTTGTATTTGGCTTTAGTTGTTAACAAAGGTTAAGATTTTTGTTATAACACTGCTAACATAAGGTAACTGTATAAAGAACTTTAATTAAATTCAACTGTTATCTGGTATAAAGCTGGTAAAAGCTTTCAATAATATTAGATGATAGTCAATCCTCTTTCAAATTTTGTTTCAACTAGTGGCTGTAAAAAGTTATACCGTGTAAACAACTTTTATAAGTAATTGAAAACCGATAACAAATTGCTTTCTTTAAGGCAGCCCATAAACGTTTCATTTCAATTGTCAACTGAGTCGCTCGTTGTCTAAATCAAAGCATGTATGGCTTAGTCAATTGATTAGTTTGACAATTGTCGAGTTGGTTGAAGAATAATCAAAAGAGTTTGATTTTTTCAAGTTAAGTACTTATGTGCTGTTTCCAGGTGACAAACAATTGATTGTGTAGAAAAATTTATATGAAAATCGCTCAGTTTTCTGAGTACTCTTCATATAAATTTTTCTACACAATCAGTTGCTTGTCACCTGGAAACAACACATTAGTCTGCTCAATGGACTAAAGAAAGAAACTCGTTAAAGTCTGAAGCACTGGATAGTATTATTCAATGTTAGTTTGATTTTAATATGACATGCTGCCTGTTTTATAACTGTATCAAAGACCGAAATGCAGTTCTAGAAAAAGTGCAATCTTCTGAAAATTATTTTAGTTTAGAACATTTTAAGCTCAACTTTTTATTATTTTTAATCGTTTTTATGTACATGAAGTACACGTTAATTTTTTTTTTTTTCAATATATTGTTGGATTTAAAAATAAAAACTGGATGGTTTTTAAATATCGCACACTAAATAGTAGACTGTAACAACTCAAAATTCTTAAATTTTCAGGAGAGCCAAAAAACTGTTTATGTAAAAATGGTGATAATATTTAAAACAAATAAAAGTTCCCTAATGAAAAAAGTCCAATTTGAAGAAATAAATGAGAATTAATTTATGAAAATAAGTCTTTTTGAAAAATTTTGAGTTGTGACCCTTTATACTGCGATATACTACATACAAATGTTTTAAAAAAAAACTTTTCTATTGGTATAATTTTTTATCCATTTTTTCCATGTGTCCTGGTTGATAGGTTCAAACATCTGGTAGCCCTATACTAGTTTGTGTATCGGCCGAGTGATTACGCCACTTTGCGTTTTTAAATCGGCTACTCGCACCTTGCCGTCATCGCCACGATAAACTCGAACAATACGCCCTAAACGCCATTCAGTTGTATAGCCTGGTTGACTTTTAAAAGCCAAAAGGTCGCCTTCTTTAAGGTTTAGCTGAGGGTGTTGCCACTTGTTGCGTTTATTTAGCTCTTTTAGGTACTCTTGCTTCCATCGGCAACAGAACTCTTGCTGTAGGGCCTTAACTTTACGCCACCGATTTACAATGCTAAGGGGTGAAGACAGTTCTTCAGGTTCATCAGGGGTAAGCATAGAGGTGCCTATCAGAAAATGGCCTGGGGTGAGGGCCGATAAGTCTTCAGCATTTTCTGACTCGGGCCTTGCGGACGCGAATTGAGACACGCCTCTATTTTTGCCAAAACGGTTGAGAACTCCTCGAACGTGAATTTAAGTTGGCCAGCTGACTTTTTAAGGTGCATTTTCATACTTTTTACGCCTGCTTCCCAAAGTCCTCCTATGTGCGGTGCTGCAGCAGGGATAAAGTGCCACGACAAGTGCTGGTGACCATAATTTTCTACAGCCGTGTCACGAAGCTCTTTCACGTGCCGCGCGAAGTCTGCGTCGATTTCTCTAGCGGCGCCAACGAAATTTCTGCCGTTGTCTCAAAATATGCACCTTGGGCAACCACGACGGGCGACGAAGCGGGCTAAGGCTGCTAGAAAGGCAGGAGTAGACAAGTCGCTAACAGCTTCCAGGTGAATCGCCTTCGTCGCGAAACAAACAAAGAGACACACGTAGCCTTTTGTGATTCTGCATTATCTGCCAGTAAAACTTTTAATCTCGAACGGGCCAGCAAAATCAACGCCCGTATTCGTAAAAGGGCGACAAAGGGTAGTTCTTTCTTCCGGCAAAGCAGCCATTATTTGATTTTGAAGTTTTTTTCGATAAAGAACACAGACTTTGCAATTACGAACTAAGGTCTTTATTAGAATGATCCAGCACTCTTGCCGGACTACATTTAGGACTAAATGAGGGCCTCCGTGTAGGACTAGGGTGTCAACGAATTCCACATACAGCCGAGCCAATCTACTGACATACGCCAAGATGATAGGGTGCCTTTCGTTGTAGGACAGGCAAGTGCTAGAGCTAAGTCGACTATTAGATCGATTTATGTTGTCTTTGTCAACAGGGGGCTACGTGAATCAATTTTCTTACTCGCTTTAAGACAGCTGAACTCCCCTGAGAAGTAAATTTGCTGAGAGAGATAAAATAAACGATTTCTAACGAACCTCAACTCATTAGCCGAAATCTCTAACGAACCATAGTCGACCTTTTCGCGTCTTTTCTTACTCGCCAGGGCAACAAATCGAAACATGTAGGCTATTACGTGATACGCCCTAGATAAACTAGAAAACCTGTCTAGAATATCCTCTTTATCAGCAGATCTAGCAACAAAAACTTGAGCTCCTTTTGACTCTTCTGCCGTCTCGAACCAGTTGAGCCACTCAGGTCCGTGCCACCAGAGCCTATTATCTTTTAAATCCGCAGGGATCAGCCCCCGGGTTGCTAAATCGGCAAGATTATCAGCTAACGACACATGACACCAGTTTTTATTCCCCACTTTTTCTAATATTGTGGCCACTCTATTTGCCACAAATGTTTTCCAACTACAAGGTGGTTTTCTTAGCCACGCTAAGACAATTGTGGAATCGGACCACAAATAAAGGGGGGATTTGTTCACGTTAAAAGTAGGTACCACATTGTCGACGAAATTTGCCAAAAGAACTGCTCCACATAGCTCTAAACGAGGCAAAGACGGCTTCTTTATTGGGGCCACTTTCGTTTTACATGTGAGCAAACTTGATAAAACTTTATCTCCGAGCTGTACCCTTATATATATTGTAGCTGCATATGCCAACTCAGACGAGTCACAGAACCCGTGAAATTTAATAGTACATCCAGGCGAATATTGAACCCAACGTGGTAACTTAATTTTTTCAATATTCGCATAATTTGCAACAAAATTCTGCCATTTCTGCAGAGCCACTGGTTTGATAGCCTCGTCCCACTCGATCTTATCAAGCCCCATTTGCTGCATTATAATTTTTGCTGCAACTACCACCGGAGCCAACCAACCTGCAGGATCGTATAGCCGAGCAATGGTAGAAAGAACCTCTCTTTTGGTATACGCGTTTTTTAGTGTTATCTTCTCACCAACAAAGAAAAACACATCTTCAGCCACATTCCAGCGAATCCCTAACGTTTTCGTTGTGCTTTTCTCATCGAGCGACAAAAAAGACGAATTTAATAAATGGTCTGGGGGCAAATTTTTTTAAATTTGTTCTGAATTGGAGGTCCATTTCCTCAGCTCCAAACCCCCCAATTCCAGAATACCAATTAATTGTTCTCGTGCCACCAAAGCATCAGCAACTGAATGGGCACCAACAAGGGCATCGTCCACGTACATATTTTGTCGCAGGATTCTAGCGCCTAACGGAAGACGTCGCTCTTCATCACTCGCAACTGTAGAATGGTTCTAAAGGCCAAATATGGGGCAGAAACACCAAAAGTCACCGTTTTCAGTTGGTAATCAGTAAGTGCTGCACTATCCCTGCTACGAAACACTATTTTCTGGAAGGGCCTATGTGTGGGAGTCACAAAAATCTGCCGGTACATTTTTGAACTGTCTGCATTAAATACAAACTGAAAAAATCGCCATCTCAGAATTAGATTAACTATTTCAGCTTGCAAAATAGGGCCAGTGTACAACAAATCATTTAAGCTTCTGCCATTTGCCGAAGGACTTGAGGCATTAGAAACTACCTTCAATTTCGTAGTTGTACTTTCAGGCTTAAAAACGCCATGATGGAGTAAATAATAACCAGGGTCACCTCTAGCATTTTTGCTTTTTCCATATGCCCTAGGGTTAAATATTCTTTTAGGACCTCATCGTACTGGGCCTTACGCTCAGCATTGCGCATCAAAGATTTTTCATTTCTCAGAAATTGACAAACAGCTATATGCCTTTTAGGACCAAGCGACAGCAAACTATTTTTAAAGGGCAGACTCACAGTATATATCCCTCCAGAGTTTCTAGTGGTAGTAGAATTGTAGATCTCCTCAGATTTTGTATCCTATTCTGATAAAATACGTCTCTGAGACACCTCTTCTAACTACCAAAACTTCGATAATTGGTCATCAATTGCTACTTTTGTCATATGAGACACTCTTAGTATTCGAGGGGACATTCTAGTAGGCGTTGGACCTGTAACTATCCAACCAAAAATGGTTTCTTGGGCCACTAACGATTCAAAAACACCATGCCTTACTCCACCACGAAGAATAGAAGGATAAAGATCACCTCCTAACAATAAATCAATTTCACTGCTTTCATAAAACTTCGGATCAGCATAACATAATTTGGGCAGCTCAATCTCTTTTTGAGGAAAAATGAATGTGTTGGAATACTACCCGTTACTCGAGGGCCTGAATATTTAGAGCCAAGTTCTGATCGAAAAGAGAAACAATAGTTAAAACTGCCATTTTCGAAGACGTACTAATTATATCTCCGCCTAAACCTGAGACTTCTGCAGAAACTGGATTAGTAGGCAGCTTCAATAATTTTTGTATCTTTTCGGAAACAAAACTTTCATCCGAACATGGATCTATCAGGGCACGAACTTTGTAACAGGAACCAACACTTATAATGTCAACCCAGGCTGTGGCTTACATAACCTTTTTTGCAACAGAGGTATGATGCGATTGAACTACACTAGAAGGGCCGGCAACATTAGTGGACTGTATTTGACTTTGATTATTTTGACTCTGATGTTGTGAGTTAGTGTTTGATTGACTTTGATTACCATTGTTATTATTTCTTACTATATCTCTATGTATTAAAGTATGATGTTTTTTATTGCATCTAGAACAACCATTAGGACTACTGCAATCTCCATACAAATGCCCCATAGTAAGACAATTAAAACGAAATCTTTTTAACGTTGAAACACGATTTTTGTAATCCATGCTGAAAAATTTATTACAAACACTAATCTTATGCCTTTCTTTACACAATTTGCATGAGCTCGAGTCAACTTTTGTGTGATATGCCTTAAACTGCTTAACTTGTGCAGAAATATTATTATTATTTGAAGGGCCTGCTTGGAAACCGCTGGCAGCTATATTGTTCGCTACTATAATGTCAGAAACACTTTCAAGGGCATGAAATCTATCGGTCAAAAAATTATTTAATTCCTCCCATTTGGGAACCTCTGTTTTATTTTTTACCGATTGCTCCCACAGATGTAAAGTATTTTCTGAGAGCCGAGACGAACACAGGAAAACACAAATTGGGTCCTATGAGGCAATGTCTACATTATATAATTTTAGCACCGAAATACAATTATTAATCTCCCTTTGGCGCCTTTTTATTTCTGAAGCCGTTTCCCGTTGACATGGAGCCAAATTAAACAAAGTCTTAAGCTGACTTTTTATTTAAACACGTTTATTTTCATATTGTGCTTTTAAATTTCCCCACGCAATGTCAATATTTTCTGCTATGAAGGCAATATTTCTATTTATATCAGGGGCCTCAGTCTAGAATTATTAATGTAGATTGCCGTAAACATGTCTCTGAAGGTGGGCCACGAAACGTAATCTCCATGAAAAACACCAGTATCACAAGGAGGGCAGGTATAGAACACAGGTTGGGAACCACTGTTTTATTTTGTTGGCTCTCCTCTTCTAATACCTGCCTAGCCTTTGCCAAAATATTTATACATTTAACATAGATTTTCCGCACCTGAGGATATTTTGTCTTGACCGTTAGGTACTAATTCTTTTTTTTCTTCTATAGTGTCCCCGGAACACTCTTCAAAAATTTTCTCAAACTTTTCCCATCTTTTGTCTAATTCTCTTTTTTCAAAATCTAACCCGTCTTTGGCATATGTTGAAAAGTCTTCCTTTTTCAACATAACCTCGAAATTTGTTAGCTCATCTGCCGCCCTTATAAATTTTTCAAATATAGACATCTTTTATTAGTTGTTTACTCGAACTACACAACAACAAAATATGTGATTTGTTTTATACAACATTTAAACCTACGCAAAATCTAGTACTTACGAGATTTTGAGCCAAATCTAGTTGTTTTTGACTAGATTTCCCATACAAAACAAAATCTACTTCGTGACTAGATTTCAAAGAAATCTACTCAAAATATAGTAATACTTAATGATGCAACTATGGTTTTTTCAATATAGCACTAAAAAATACTTCCCTGCACAAGAACAAATTACATCTAAAAAAAAACAAAACAAAATTTGTTAAAAAAAATTAAAAAGTTTTATAACAATTGTAAAAAAATAAAAAAGACGAATAATATTGATAAAATAAATATCGTTGAGTATTAATAAAAGGTAAAGCAAATTTTTTAATGTATATTTTTTTTGTGTTTGTATGTGTAACTAAAAAACTTGTAGTCAGTTGTTTGGTTATAAAAACAAAATTACACTAATGTCAAAAAAAGTATAATGTAAACGCACTAGATTTTGAAGAAGATTTTAAATCAAATCTACAAGATTTCAGTCTAATGTAAATGTAGTATTAAGAGCAACAAAATCAAAATTCCCAGCAAAAATTAATCGAAAAAAAATTCACGTGCTGGCAAAACTTTTCCTTTTATTTAGTGCCGGTTCACACACGTCAAGTTTGACTCGTCAAGTCTTGATTTTTTAGGAGAGAAGGGAAAAGAGAAGGCCATTTCTTTTCCCCTCTCTCCTAAAAACTCAAGACTTGACGAATCAACTTGACGTGTGTGAACCAGCACTTATGAAATAAAACAAATTCAGGCAAATTTTTTGTTGGACTTTTTTCTTTTATTTTATAAAACCAAACAAATTGATGTAAATTTTATTGGGCAACAAAATTAACACCAACAATAACGAGTAACGGGTAAAACCGGCGAGTAAAAAAAGATGGCTCTTAATTTCTGAGGTTTTATTTTTGGCGCGACGTAACCTCACTTCTTTGAGACACAATATGGCGCGACACAATATATATGTAACTTTTAATTCCACAGTGCGTACCTTATTTACTTCACGGGAGAAGGACCAAAATGTTGGGGTGTAATGGGGCTGGTTACCTGTTGCTTGGGTACGTTGTCCGGAATTACAAAGTGGCGAGGAACCTCATTCAAGTGGTTTGTTGAGACAGGACAGTTACCGGCTGGCGCGCACACACTTACTCACTTTACACAAGAGAAAAAACTAACCCTTATTTTTTTGTGGCTCCATGGCACTTCTATGGCTCTTTTGGGTTTAATAAAATTCCAGATTTTCCTCTTTAATTTTAATCTGAACTTAATTTATTTTTTTTTTAACACAACTAAACTTTTCTTTTATTTAAGTCACAATTTCTTTTATTTCATTGTTTGCCGGCGTCTGGCTGGTTCGGTTTTTTATAAAGCAGTGATTTAGCGAATTCATTTTGCAGTACCCATGTGCTGTAACTATAGTGAGAACTTCTCGCGTCGAAAATATGTGACACAAAATATTCCATCGTTTCTCGAAAAGTGAGAAAAAAGTGTGTCTGTAACTCATGTCGAAAAGTATCACAAGAGATTACGTCGTTAGGTTATAAATGTCATAACATTGCACTCGAAGCCGATGTGACATTGCAGACGTTGAGAACGCCAGTAACACATACCCTTGACGGCGACCAAAATTTACTAAAATTGAAAATTTTTCAACGTCGGCGGCGAAATTAGAACCGTCGGCTTCACCAAATAACGTAAAGTAAGACTTTAATGTTTGTTGTTTGCAAACGAGCTTTGAAAACATTCGTATATTTTATATAAATGTGAAAAGCAAAATACTTAAACAATAAAAAAATTTCCCAAGAACAAAATATTATTATTATTCTTTGTATTTTGCATTTTTAATTGTTCTTAAGTGTTACAATTTTTTCTCGCCCCGTTTTTATACGTCAGTTTATTTGACACAAAAATGTTACAGACACACTTTTTCTGTAATTTGGCGAGTAATTTCCTTGCGTGACAGCTAGTACTCGCTAATAAAGTTACAGATACAGTTTATAGCCTTTTCACACTTGTCAACATTTAACATCTAACATAAATTTGCGAAGATGTTGAAATGTTACCATAATAGGGTTTTTACACTGATCAACATCTAACATCTACCATCAAAGATGTAGAAAATGTGAAACACTCGTTTACATTGCTCACATCTAACATCTGCCATCAAACAAAAATCTCACCATATTTGAAAAAAAAAAATTTATTAAATTAAAAATGTTTTTTTCTCACAAAAGTGCCAACATTTAAAAAGAAAACTCAAAAATGTATTTGAAGTTCAATTTGTTTAAAAATATAAAAAAAACAAAAAAACATTGCATTAAGATATAAAACATGACAAATGGTAACGCTGCTTTCAAAGCAATAATAGAACTTATTGACACTTTTATAGTGATGACACTAAAATAATCGAAAGATGTAGAGTGGAATAAAATGAGATAGGAACATCTTTTAAAGATGTTGAAAGATGTTGTTTTTTAGCCCTATGTATTTCTTATGGAAAGATGTTAACATATTCGCAAATGGTGGGAAATTGATGGTAGATGTTAGATGTTGATCAGTGTAAAAAGGCTATAAGAAATACATAGGGCTAAAAATCTGAATTTTTCTACATCTTTACAGAATGTTACTATCTCATTTTGATCCCTTTTACATTTTTCGATTCTTTTAGTGGCATCACTGACAAAATGGCAGTTGCTTTGAAAGCAGCGTTACCATTTCTCAAGTTTTTCCTTTTTTGCAAGCCTTATTTTGCTTATTTCTGCTAAAATTATTTAACAAAATGAATAAGAAATAGATTTTGGTGTTGTCTCTTAAAATGTTGGTACTTTTGTAGAAAAAAAGTATTTAAAAAAAAATAAATTTTTTTTTTTCAGAAATGGTGACATTTTTTGGTAATGGTAAATGTTAGATGTTTCAAGTGTGAACGTGTATTTCACATTTTCAACATCTTCCAAGCGTTCCTCCGAAATGAATGCAAGTGTACAAAGGGTATTAATGAGAAAAACAGATGTTTGTTTCAATTTGGTTGGTATATTCACATTGTCATTAGATTTAATACCAAAGGATTTCCAATTCTATTTAATGTTATTATGTATTACATTTTCCTACAGGAGGTCGAAAAAGTATAGCCTCACATTTATTGGTGTTAATCTTCATTTGCCAATCAGTAGCATATTTCTGTACGATGTTAAAGCACTGTTGAAGGTTTTCATTAATGTTTGTAATATTATTATCTGAATGATAAATAATGATGTCATCCGCAAATCCTATAATGTTATCAATTTCGTTTAAGAGATCGTGTATAAATAAATTAAAAAGAATTGGGGAATTAACCGTTCCTTGTTGTAAACCATTTACAATAGTAAATTTTTTTGTACTGAAGCGGTTTTTATCACAGACTATAAAGGATTTATTGCTTATCATATTGTGTACAAGTATAACAAGGTATATAGGAAATTTTTATTGTAATAATTTATATATTAATCCAGGGATCCATATACTACCGAATGCTTTCTCGAAATCAATCAGACAAGCTCCTGTGCACTTCAATCTGTTTAGGTTCCAGTAAATATCAGAAAGTAATAAATGTATTGCGTGGACCGTAGAGTGTCTATATTTGAATCCAAATTGCCTATCGTTACCTAGACCATTCTTTTTGCAAAGTTCTACTATATAGTTGTTAATACATGCCTCAAATATCTTGCTTATATTCGGAAGTAAGCTAATTGCCCTCAAATTTCCTGGGTCACTGGGGTCTTTATCTTTCTTTGGCAGCACTACCACTTTAGCTGTATTCCATGCTCTAGGAAAATAAGAGTTGTTCAGCATATTGTTAAAGAGCATGAGGTATTCTAGCAAAATCACTTCTGGGATATGTTTCAAGATAATAATGGGGATGTTATCAATTTCTGACGATATTTTGTTTTTTACTTGGTGGCCACACGATCAGGTTTTGCCTTTCAATTCCTTTCAATTTGAAATACACTCTCAGTTTTTTACTAACACACTCACACTTTTTAAATTGACCACGAGATGGCTTTCAATTTCACCTTTCCAATTGTTTGGCAATTTACTTTCAATTTAACAGCTGAGTACAAGTTTGTCTCTGTTGTTGTTGACATCTTGGAAGTAAATTGCTTACAAATTGAATGCAGCCTACGTCACAGCTTTCAATTTATTTAAGTTTTGACAAGCAGTATATGTAAAAGACTATCAAGAACAACTTGACCGTGTGGCCGCAGGGTTAAGTGAGAGAAGATGTAGAAAAGTGTATCTTTATTTACAAAAAACTATTCATTAATTTCATTGGCCCTATTGGATGAATTAAATATTGTTACAGATGATCTATTGTTTTCAAACTCAGTTTTATTTTTTAAAAAACTATAGAAACGACTATTAATTTCAACATGAACGTTGTTATCAGGATCAATCTCCTTGTGAGAGTGAACTGATTCTAAAAAGGTTCCAGTTACATTCATCTTCTGTTCATCGTCTTTTACCAAGTAATCATTACTAACATTCTCCTTTTCTAGTTCTTCAGGGTTAATTCCTGAATACCTAAGCCACCTTTCGTTTTCCTGGGAAACCCTAATAAAATCTATATTGGAGGCATGTACGGATCTAAACTGTTTCCTTACCTCGCTAAACATATTAGATGAGTCACGCTGGTCAATGTTCCTAAGTTTTTCCTGAAAATGATTATTAACTGATATGCAACAGTTTTCGTTTATAAGTTTTTTGATTAATTTGAATTTAGTTTTCAATAAATTTAGTTCCGTATTTGATAATAAGCATTCTAGTCTATTATGTTTCTTAATAGCTCTGTTTCTTTACTCTACTTTGGGATCCCTCGGGATCCCAATTTGCGCGAAAAGCGTTCCCGTACTTTTAATTTGTGTAAATGAGAGCGGATTTGAGAGAATAAAATTCTTCTTCTTCTTGCACGAAACAGCCCAGACTTTTTCTTCGTGCAAATTGTGTAAATTGTCAAACAGCTGTAAAAAATCATGAACCAAATTTTGGAAAAAGTGTTGTGGAGTAAAAAAATGTACTTAAATATAAAGTTTTATGTTGAAATATTAGGAAAACATAATGTTAGTTATTGTAAAAGTGTTTGTTTTGTTTAATTTTTGATAAAATTAGTTTATTTCTAAAGACAATATACAATTTTTCAGAAGTGGCATAAAATTTTATCGTTTTGCAAGGACTGTCAAAACAATGACTTTTTATTTTGTGCTTAAAATATGGTTTTTTCTGTTCCTGTACTTTTGTGTAATTTTGTCTCTTTATGAGAGAAATTTATGCTTGCTCTCATTTTCACGAACTTTACCCAAAAAGTAAAGAAACAGAGCTAATAATTGTTACAATTTTACTCTTTTCAGAATGTAATTTTTTAATTGTTGGATTGGTAAATTTCTCAGAAGAGTTAATGTCTCTGAATTATGGGACTGATTTCTCGATAGAGTTAGTTATAAAATTATTCAATCTAGTGGCGATTTCTTTTCTGAGAAAAATGTTGCATTAATGTTACATGTTCTACATTTTTGTGTTCGTTTGTACAAAAAATACAACTGTGGGAAAAATTTTCAAGTTCTTTTGTGAATATGTTTATAAAAAACGTGCAAAACATGTTGCATATTTTACCCTTACTTTTACTTATGGTGTTCATACTGCCCTGTTTTACAACTTTGGTACTTACTACTTTCTTTGTAGAACGAATGCTTTATTTTGTTTGTCATAATTCATACCGCTCATAATTTTGTAAACAATTAGTTTTAAAACAAAATATAAAAATAATTTCACATTAAAATCAAAAAAAGTCTATTTATATTATAAACGTTTTAATTTTTATAAGCCATTAGTGATGTTAATATTTGTTTCCAACCCGTAATAGCGTGCAGAAACCGCTAAAATAGCTTTAAAAATCGCTCATTAAGTACATTAATGATGAAAGTGTAATAGTTGTAAATAAAAGCACTAATTGTGTTCTATTGAAATTGCACAACATGTAACACTTCGAGTGATTATAGGTAATAGCCTTTTCACACTTTTTTTTTTTTTTTTTTTTTTTTTTTCATTATTTATTTATTGAATCTTCATATATTAAATATGAACTAACAATAATTAATCAAATCTTAACCTAATACGTTATTTTATGTCCTGCCAGTGCCAGACAAAAATTTTCTTCATCGCGGGTTCTGTTCACTTTTATAGTGTTTATCGCTCATCTAATTGGATAAGTGCTGCAGTGTCTCTTCTTCTTAAGCGAGTGTGGCCGCTATCATTTAAAATATTTCGTGCTAGTGGGTTTGGGTGCGATTCGAGCCTTTTTAAGTATTTTACTGCATATTTCGTAATCATAGTTTTAACTAATGGAACATTAAGATCCTTGTGAATATTTGAGTTTTTAACATACCAAGGGGCAGCTGTGATTATTCGAAGTAGTTTATTTTGGCGCCTTTGAATTTTTTCGATATTAGAGGCCGAGGCAGTGCCCCATAACTGAATACCATAGCACCAGATTGGCTTTAAGATGGAGTTGTAAAGAAGAAGTTTGCAGTCGAGACTAAGGACAGAGTTTCTTCCAATAAGCCAATGAATTTGGATGGCTTTTAGTTTCATTTGAGTTAATTTTGCCTCTATATGGCTTTTCCACGTTAAACGGCGATCTAGATGAATACCGAGGTATTTTACATGCGAATTTTGAGGTATTATTTGATTATTGATTTTAATAGGGGGGCATGATTCCCGACGCAAGGTGAATGTTATATGTACGCATTTTTGCTCATTGACCTCTATCCTCCATTGCTTTAACCATAGTTCGAGTTGAAATATATGATCCTGTAGGTATCGAGATGCTTCTTGACGGTTTTCGTGCACGCTCAAAAAAGCTGTATCATCAGCAAATGTTGAAGTTTGTGTGTAGTTGTTTGTTGGCATGTCCGAGGTATATATTAAGTATAAAAGTGGGCCCAGGATGCTTCCCTGAGGGACTCCAGCGTCAATTTGCTGAGGAGAGCTTAAATAATCACCTTCTTTAATAATAAATTTTCGACCGACTAAGTAGCTTTCTAACAGCTTGTGTGTGTTTAGTGGCAAGTTGAGCTTCAATTTATGTAATAAGCCTTCATGCCAGACTTTATCAAAAGCTTGAGAAACATCGATGAAGAGAGCGGAGCAATATTTTTTTTCTTCAAAAGCTTTTCTTATTGCGTTTACTATACGATGGGTTTGCTCAATTGTGCTGTGTTCTCTTCTAAAGCCGAATTGGTGGTTAGGAATACATCTATTTTCATTTAAAATTGGGGTTAATTTTGACGCTAACAGCTTCTCAAACAGCTTTGATATATTAGAAAGTAAGCTTATAGGCCTATATGACTCAACTTTTGTGTGATCCTTTCCAGGTTTAGGTATCATGGTGACTAAGGAGACCTTCCACTTTTGAGGATAGTATTCAAGGCGTAAAATAGCATTAAAAATTAAAAGAATAATTTTCTTTGCTATGCTGGGTAGCTCCAAAAGCATTTTGTTGCTGATCTTATCAAAACCAGGAGCCTTCTTGGGGTTTAAATCACAAATAGCCTTTTCGATTTCTCTTATCTCAAATCTTAGCGGAACAGCTGCTCTAGCAGCAACAGGTGGTAACTCGACCGCAATATCGTGAGATATATTTGGGGTAAATACGTTTTTTAAATGATTGACATACAGATTTCCTTTTTCAACATCATTTCTTGCCCAACTTCCATTCAAGTTTCTTAATGGTGGTTTAGAGACAACTGGCCTTTTGACATTTCTAGCTGCGCGCCATAATGAGTAGTTTGATTGTGGGGTTGCATCAAGTTCCTCAAGATATTTTTCCAGAGAAGCCGTTTTCTTAGTCTGCAGTAACTTTCTAAGTCTTTTTGTACACTCTTTAAGTAAGTTCTTAAGTTGAGGGGATCTGTGCAATTGCCAATCTCTTCGAGCCCTCCTTTTTTCAGACAAAAGATGCTCGACATCTGTGGAATATATTTTAATAGTTTTTGTTTTTTTGGGGACAATATTGGAATGTTGAACAGCTAGTTTCAGAAAACTGTCAAAATTGTCAATAGAGCGATCTACATAATCCGGTGTACTTTTCACACTTGTCAACATTTAACAGTTAACATCAATTTGCGAAAATGTTGGAATTTTCCCATAAGAAATACATAGGGCTAAAAATCAACATTTTTACAGAATGATGATTTTGTTCCCTTTTACATTTTTCGATTATTTTAGTGTAATCACTAGAAAAGTGGCAATAAATTCTGTTATTATTGTGGCATCACTGACAAAATGGCAGTTGCTTTGAAAGCAGCGTTACCATTTCTCAAGTTTTTCCTTTTTTGCAAGCCTTATTTTGCTAAATTTTGCTTAAATTATTAAACAAAATGAATTAGAAATACATATTGGTGTTATCTCTTAAAATGTTGGTACTTTTGTAGAAAAAAAGTATTTAAAAAAAATAAAAGTTTTTTTTCAGAAATGGTGACATTTTTTGTTAATGGTAAATGTTAGCTGTTTCAAGTGTGAACTCGTATTTCACTTTTTCAACATCTTCCATGCGTTCCTCCGAAATGTATGCAAGTGTACAAAGGGTATAACATTAGAAAATGTAACATGTATATACTGTAACATATCAATTTCAGGGTTGGATAAATTCCTATCATTCCCAATAGGTTCAAAATTATCAAATTCATTTAACATATTCCTCTTGAATCTTTTCCAGTTAGTCCTTTTATAGTTGTATTTCAAATTTGGATGTTCCTTGATAAATGACATCGGACTGTCATTTTCTATGCCTAAGATTGTTATTTGTAGTGCATTATGGTCACTATCATAGTCAATTGTTTTAAGACAATTGTTTGAATTATTCTCTTTGTGAATTACTAAACGGGAGTCTGCCAAACACAGGTCCAAATATGAATGGCTGCGAGGATATGAAGGTGAAACAGAAGCGTATAAAACACATCTAAATAAGATTTCATTATTTGACATCCATTCCTTTAACTTATTTCCCTTTACGTTATGCGTATTGTTTCCCCAGTCACTGTGCTTACAATTAAGATCCCCTGCTAATATATAGAAGTGATTATGACTCTGCAAATCTAAGGACTGAAAGAGTTGTAGTAATTCATATTTTAACATATTATCATTGTTACCAGAGGGATAGTAAGCTGATATAACGAATAACATTCGTTTAGATAGCATTGGAATCTTTACCACGCAAGCTTCCAGACATTAAAAGAATTAATAGTTCTATTGGTGTGATTAATGAATTTTATCCCATATTTTATTAAAATTGCTGTACCACCCTCAGCTTTTGCGTCTTTTCTATCTTTACGTATCATACTATAGCCTTTTAAGTTCATTTTATGTCTAAAGTTAAGTTTAGTCTCATTTAATAATAACAAATCTGGTTTATAATCATTTACAAAGTTACTTAAGTCTTATCTTCTGCTTAAATTAATTATGGAATTAACATTAATTTCAAAGATGTTTAGTTTTTTTTAAATTATTTTAGCCATTTTGAATAATTATGATTCCAAGATAGTGAAAATTGTATCTATTCTAGATACTTGTAGCTGGAGCTGTTTGTTCAAGTTTATAATCTGATTAGATAAATTTTGCATAGATTGATTTAGTTGTTCTAATGCTATTTGTATAGGATTGTTATTCACATTTTGGATATTATTCATCTTAACAGTGTCTGCAAAAGTCATGTTGTCATTTACATGAATGGATTTATTATTTGTTCGAATTTGTGATAAGTTTTGTCTTTTGAAACGAATTTTTCGTTGAAGTTCTTTATATCTTTCACATCCCTTGTATGATGCCGGGTGGCCATACTTTTTACAAAGGACACAAAACAGCTTTTCTTTTTCGTTTTCAGGAACATTTTGTACGGGACATTTACTAATAACATGCTTTTCGTTACATTTGACACATCTATGTGGAAGAAAACAATTAGATGCGCTGTGAAGGAAACTTTGGCAGTTTCTGCATTGCGTAGTTTCGGGTTTTCTCAGGGGTTCCCAGTGGACGCATCGATATAGAAGACTCTTAATTTTTTTAAGTTCATCAACTTATTTGGACTAAGTAAATTGGTAATTTGTATCCCTCTTTTGTTGCTTTCTTTGTTGTAAAAGCGCTAACCTTTCGAATTTTAAATACTCGCTTTGGAATTTACAAAGTTCTTCCAAAATATCATTCATGTCCATTTCGGCACTTAGACCTTTTAGTAAAAAGGTCTTTGTTTTGTTATTTTTGGTGTATACGTAAAAAACTTGGTTTTACTTTTTTCTAATAAGCTTTCGCTCAAACATTATCATCAATGGATGACATAAACAGGGCTTTCAGATATGGCGATTTCTCGCCAAACGTGGCGATTTTGAAACGTGTTTGGCGATGGGATTTTCCATTTGGCGACTGGAGACTTTTTTTTTGGCGATTTTTGATATAATTGGCGATTTACTTGGCTAATTTTATCATTTATCATTTTTTGTTATCATTACTAATTTAAAAAAACTGGCAACTTTTTTTCACATGATTTTTGTTTTGTTATCATTTTAAGTGATTTTTATATTCAGTCACTATATAATTCTTAAGGTACGTTCAGACTAATGAAATATGTGACAAAAATATTTGTTCTGATATTTGCTTCAAACTATGTGAAAAAAAAAATATTTTGTTTAATGTTCACACTAAGCTCAAATATGTGACAATTTTTGTTTGTTAAAACAGTTGCAAATAGTGTCAAATAAAATAAATGAAATCATGTTTGCCATGCGTTCAGACTTAGACAAATATTTGCATCAAATAATTATTTAATGAAAGTGTTCAAAAATCAAAATATAATTCACAAATAGTAAAAATTGCCATATAAGCGGAAATTTGCAAAAATTTACTAATAGCGGTATTATAGTAAAGCCTAATAGTTATTAAAAATCGTTAAAGCTGTAAAGATTCACAGGGAAAAATCGCTTCTTTGCGAGCATGGCTAAAACTCGCGAAAAATTGCAAGCTTGGAAACAAACCCTAACATTTATTTGAAATCGTTTAAAAAAACAAATTTTCGGAAAATAGCACAAAAAAAAATATTTTTTGCAAAATAAGCGGAAATTCGCGAAAATTTTTAAAATTTCAAACAAGCCATAACATTGATTAAAAGTCCCTAAAAGTATAAGGAATGGCAAAAATTCGGTAAAAATTGCCAAATTAGTGAAAATTTGCAAAAATTTGCTAATACCGGCATGATAGCAAAGCTTAATAGTTTTTAAAATTCGTTAAATCTGCAAAGAATCACAGAAAGAAATCGCTTCTATCTCAAACATGGCTAAAATTCGCGAAAAATTGCAAACTTGGAAACAAATCCTAAAATTTATTTGAAATCGCTTAATCGGTTAAAAAATACAAAATGTCGGGGAAAACAAATAAAAATTTTGCAAAAATAGCGAAAATTCGCGAACAATTTTAACATTTCAAACCAAACCATAAAATTTATTAAAAGTGCCTAAAACTATAAGGAATGGCAAAAATTCGGTAAAAATTGCTAAATTAGCGGAAATTCGCAAAAATTTGCCAATAGCGGCATGATAGCAAAGTCTTATAATTATAAAAAATCTTTAAAACTGTAAAGAATCCGAAAATTTACAAGAAAAATTGCTTCTATAGGTAACATGGCTAAAATTATTTGACGTTGTTTGCTCTTACAATTTTCTTGTAACATAAAATAAATGTTTGCTCAAAAACTACTAAAATATTTCATTTTTTGTGTTCACATTGGACAAATATTTGTTTGCCGGCAAATACTTTTATTTGCTCAAAATCACCTGTTATTTTATTTGGCACTCAAAAATATTTTGTGTTCAGACTACGTTAGTCAAATATTTGATGTTTGCTATCAAATATTTCATCAGTCTGAACGTACCTTTATAGTTTGTATGCAGGTGTCTAATCACCGCATTCGATGCTATCGTTTCGAATAAACTATCGGATTTTTTTGCATACGATAGACACTGACGTATCGAATGAAAACTCGATAAATGTAATGTCGAGTTACTCGATATCGAATGCTATTATTTCAAATTAAATACATTTCATTCGATATCGAGTTTCATGATACCAAAACAAATAATTTCGATCAATTTTGCTCGATATCGTATGCGTATGATTAGACCCCAACACCGGCAATGAAACCGATAAGGCTGAAGTGTATGATCTTATAGACTTATGTACAAAATTTTAGTTTTTTTTTTAACTGAATATATGATCTCCATTTTATTTTATTAAAAAAAAATAACAGAAACTAAACAAAATTTACTTTCGGTGACTTTTTTGTATTTCATCTCAGTTTTTGACGATTTTATATTATACTAAATTTTGGGTATGCAATAATTAAAAAAAAAAAAAAAAAATTACGAAAACTGAACAAAATTGACGTTTGGCGATTTCTGACATCCGGTTTGGCGATGGAGCTCAAAAAAATCTGACAACCCTGGACATAAACAGTGATGTTTTTTGTTACGAAATTCTTTTACTTTGAATTCTGATATTTTGAACCCAATTTAATAAGTTCATTAGGTTCCACATCAAAAATATTTAGAGGTGGAACTTCAGTTAACGAGCTTTTGTTTTGATTGTACGATGTATTATTTTTTGAGCTTTCTTTATTACTACTTTATTTGTAGTGTTGTTGGAAACATTATGAGATGTTGATGGATTATTGCGCTCTTGCACATGTTTTTAAAAAATTTTAAACGTTCTTTATCGCAGTCTTTATTATTATCGAGCATTGAATAATAATTATTTTAAGCTGTTTTGGCAATGTTTCATTACTCATTTTGATTTTTCTTTTACGCACATTCTCCGATTGATCTACTATTTCTTTAGGCACATTATCAATATTTTTACAGTCTTAAGAGTTTTGAGCACTAAGCTCACTCATTACTTGTTTTTTTTTTTTTTTTTTTTTTTTGTTTTGCTAATTAAGAGTCTCTATCTCTTGTATATTTAAAAAAAAACGATATTGTAAACCGTAAAAAGAACAACTAAACGTTGTAGTCATTAAATAAATAAAAAAAATGCACATTGAATAGACAATAATTCAATCGAACTCCGCTAGACGTCTGTCTCTGTTGACATCCAAAATTGAACTCACAAAATGAAATGTTTAGGGGTCGTTATTGATAACACGGCGCTTCAAATGAGCACTTTTTTTTATACTTGAAAAGCGACCTAGTGTAGGCTATAGACCTTACTGAGTAGATCATAAGTCCATTTTAAAAAGTTCGGAAACACCCTCAAATTTCGGAGTTATTCCGAAAAAAACATTTTTGGGTAGGTTCGAGTACTTATGAACACGTAACTCAGTTGATTATTATCCCATTTTTATTTATTAAACGGTTTCAAAAAGGAGAGACATGTGCCTTTCTAAATGTATACACTTTTTGGTATGTGTATACAATTTTTGTAGTGATATTCTTAATTATATCTGATTTTAATTTGATTTTTTCTCGATTTTTCAAATTTGGTGCCATTTTTTTAAATTAGTTTGTTTAGAAACATACCAATATGTATACACACTATTAAAGCTAATTTAGTTTTGAGTTTCATTTAATAAAATCGAACAAAAAATAAAAAAGTTATTAAGGTTTTTCAAAAGTGAAAAATTTAGCTTTTTCAAATATTGTTCAATAGACCGGGTCAACCTCCATACAAAACAAAAATTATGCCAGTCTCCCCGTAGAATGAAAGATATGTCGATAAAGTTTCTAAGACAGGAAATATTTGTATTTTTTTCTGCTACGCCCACAAATTCAGCTCTTTTGGTTTTTTATATATGGCGCTGCCATTTAAAGTCTTATCTCATCAAATCTCATATCGGTGTTCATGGCTTGACAGTGGCTTCATTTTTAATCCGACGGATCCTCACCCCATATTTTTCACGTGTCAAAAAAGTCCTTCTAAAACTTAGTATTAAGCCCCTCTTTCTTTTTCGATTTTATTAAATGAAAGCTGGTTTAACTCAAAACTAAATTAGCTTTAATAGTGTGTATACATATTGGTATGTTTCTAAACAAACTAATTTAAAAAAATGGCACCAAATTTGAAAAATCGAGAAAAAATCAAATTAAAATCAGATATAATTAAGAATATCACTACAAAAATTGTAAACACATACCAAAAAGTGTATACATTTAGAAAGGAACACGTCTCTTCTTTCTGAAACCATTAAAAAAATAAAAATCGGATAAAAATCAATTGAGTTACGTGTTCATAAGTACTCGAACCTACCCGAAAATGTTTTTTTCGGAATAACTCCGAAATTTGAGGGTGTTTCCGAACATTTTAAAACTGATTTGAGATCTACTCAACAAGGCCTTCAACTTACACTAGGTCATTTTCCAAGTATATTTTCACTGTAGCACCGTGTAATTTGTTAAATTTTTCTCCTTATATTAATTACCTTTCGTCTCGGGTATCATTTGTCTTGAAAATTCTGTATTCTCTAAATATTTACTTGCATTGTTCAGTGAGAAGGCGTGTTGCTGTGGCGGTTTTCGGGCACAGGTAAATATGTGCTTGAGAAATTTAAGGTTATTTTCAACAGAATTATTCGTTATGTTTTTGGTTTTAGATTTCGGGATCATATAAATCGTCATACGCTTACCTTTGTACGGACATATTTTGAAAACTTTATTGCCATTAGATTATTATAATTTTTCTTTAAATGCATTGTAAATGGTAACCCTGATTATATTGTTGAAAATTTTAATTTCTCTCGGTCAACAAGGTATCCTCAAATTATTTTTCCTTTTAGACGTTTGAACACTTTTGGACAATCATATCAGATTCGGGTTTCAAAAATCTGGAATACTTTGCCAAGAGAACTAAGAAAATTTTCATATTCTCTGCACTTATTTAAATCTAATTGTTGGAATTTGCAGCGCTAAATAACTTGTCAATTCACTTAAACGAATAATGGCCAATGTGTTTGAATTTCCTTTCTGCGTAATATGGAAATAGAATACATAGCATTATTTACGTCTTTGTTATTTAATGTATTAGTTTTTTTTTTAACTTAAGTTTTCTTTATCGTTTGTAAGATAGTTACGTTAAGTTTTATATACATACATAAGTACACTTTTTTATTGTTTATTATATTGTTACGAAAGTAACTTTAGTTAGTTGTAATTATTGTTTAAGAATTAGTTGTAATTATTATGTATCTTGTATTGATTAGTTATTAAGTATTTGTTAGTTATTTTATTAGTTTACATTGTTATTAAAAATTGTTATAATTTAGTACACTTCAATCCCAATGTGCAGAAGGAACTAGGAATGACCGTTAAAAAAGCTTTAGTATAAGTGGTGAAATTATGTAAACATAAGTGCCGCCACCAATCATAATTGACTATAGAGTGGTGAATAAGTAAAGCCTCGAACCTTCGAGAAACATTTCGAATGTTCTAGATGGCTGAATTACAGTATAAATACTTGCGGCGGCTAGCATCAAAAAACAGAATTAGTTCAGACTTTGTTAAGAGTTAAGAGCGCATCACGCGGAGAAAACTATAAACGAAGTGTGCTGATTACAATAGTAAGTTGTAAATAAAAGCTATAAATTACGGTTGCTAAAGTGACTAAGTTCTTAATAAATAAGTGTTATACATTAAAGTGTTTATTTGTTTTATTTGAATTGCAATAAAAGAACTCGGGTTTATTATAAAGGAAATAAACCAAAACGTTATTGAAAGGCAGTAACGTAACAATATACATATATTGTTTTTTATAAATTAACCATAAAAGTTATGTAATTGAAGAAAATAAAATAAATATATGTTTGTAGAAATTACGGGCATAAGTGAGATATATTGATTGCGCTGTATGAAAACAAAAATCCGTTAGGTCTAACTGCCAAATGTCGGCAAAATAGAGCAATTCCTTTCATTCTCTTTCTCAAATAAACTGCTGTTAGTCAAGATTTTTAAAGCAAAATTAATTTGTTTTTCTTATTTTTGATCTTTCTAAACTATACGTAGTATATGTATGAAATAATTTAACAGACATACATAAGCTCTTACCGTACATGTGCACTTTGATGTCACCACTAACTGAGAAAACGAGTCGACCGATTTTAACCAAAGGGTACGGATACGTTGGGGATAGTCTGTAGATGGTTTATGTGAAGATTGCACGAAATCGGCCCAGTGTTTGCGGAGATATGGCATTTAGATTTTCCTATAAATTATTATTTTTTGTTGTCACTTCAAATGTTACCAAACCATGTATCGTAATGTCTTGTGTATTATGACATTCGGGATAGATCTTAATGTATATTCTTATCGCTAAAGGGATTAAAATAGGGCAAACCGGGTAAAAGCTCCCCCTGTAACATCTGAAAGGAACTATAGCCTATAATTTTCATTATTTAGGGCGTGAAATAGGGCATCTAATCAACCGGTCTTCTTAAAATTTGGCATGCAAACACTGTAATATCTAAAGGAACTTTAAAATATACATTTTTTGGAAATTCCAACAATTAGGGCGTAAAAAAGAGCAAAAAGGGTAAAACCTCCCTAAACCCAGTCTTCTTAATTAATAATCCGATGATAGTTTCAAGTCTTGAAGGAACTAAAGGCTATACATTTTTTACATTTCTGCATAAAATAAGGCAAAAAGGTACACGATTGCTCGTTAAAAAATTTATGAAAAACGTTATCGATGCTACCATTTTGAATACTTAAATCCGAGATGAAAATGTTTTTCTGCCACGAACTTCGATGATTGCCACATATGTCCCAATTAGATTGGCATTTGCAATGACAATTAATAAGTCGCAAGGCCAAACCATGTCTGTTTGCGGCTTAGATTTGGGCACACCATGTTTTTCACACGGACAATTATACGCGGCATGTTCTCGCGTCGTCAAACCATCGAGCTAATTTGTGTTGACTAAAGACGGTGTAGCGTGTATAATGTTCTGCCATAACTAATATAGTTATGTGTTAAAACATTCCCACGGGAACACCAATAATGTCTCATATTATTAATGCTAGACGTAACTTTATACGTCTACATTCCTTTCCCACAGTACTGTTACCAAGGCAGGTAAAACTGCGTAGTAAGTGATTCCCATGATACGATGGTCGCATTATACACGTGACGCTTTCTATATTTGCTTAAGATTGTATTAGTGAATAAGTTTGGTTTAAGCTAGGGTAGTTTAAGAAATAATAATAAATAAAGTAGCAGTTGCTCGTAAGAGTTAAAACAGAAAAGTTAAATGTTTTATTTACATGGCGATCCTGCCATTTATTAAATTAAATCAAAAACCTGGTAAAAAAAAGAAAAAAGTAAAGTGCTAAAAAAAAAAAAAATATATAATTTAAATAACTAAAAAAAGATACCAGGACCTCTAACCGGCGGGCCTGCCTTCAGACGGTGTATAATAAATACGGTGTTATGCAGCTCGTTTTCTTAAAAGCTCTGCTCTAACGTTAAATATCAGCAGAGAAATAAAAAAAATAAAAAAAAAAAAAAAACAATTATCTTATTAAGGAAATAGCAGCAAGCATTGGTGATTTGATTGCAAACTGTTGAATTTTAAAGTCATTTTTTTGGCCAAATGTGTAAAATAATTATTTGTGTATCAAGTGGAATTTTGAAAGAAGTATAAAATTCTGATAATCAATTATTTGCGTGTGAAAAAAAAAAATTTATTTTCATATGGCGGATACAATTCCTTTCTTAAATAAAAGGCAAAATTTGAAAACCCAAAAAAAATAAAAGAATACAATAAAATTAAATAACAAAACGTTAAAAATAGAAAAACTAATGTGTTACATTATTTAAACAAAAAAAAAAAAAAAAAACAAAGCAGAAGGATTTTATAAAAACAATTATTTAAAAAAAAAGCAATCATTGTGTTAAAACAACGAAAGCAACTATAATATGCATCATGAAGGAATATTAGCACAACAAGCAAAAAGCCATGTTCAACATTTTTATCAACATAAACAGCAACAATAGCAGCTGCAGTACAGGTCATCTACATGAACACAAGAACCAAATAATAGTAAGTTATTTTTAAGAATTTTTTTGTGAACATAACAGATGTAAAACTATAAATTAAAAAAAAAAAAACATAGAAAATCTTAAAACTAAAAAAAAAAAAAAAAAAATTTTTTAATTTAAATAAAAACACAAAAAAAAAAAACAAAAAAAAACCCCCCATTTACTAATTTTAAGATAAATATCGTGAAGGAAGGAAATAAAATAACTATAGAAAATGGGTGGCAATGATTCTAAATTAGAAAATCCAAACGCCAATGTAATTAATGAGGTAAAAGTAGAATTGGTATTCCCAGTAATATATTTCATAATAATTATAGTGATCCTTGCGCTACAATTACTAACGACCTTATACCAATTGCACAAAAGGTCGTTACGAAAAAATTACGCACGGGCGGCCTCAATTGAAAATGGCCTACAAAAAATATAATATCTTTTTTTTTTCCCTTCACAATGTTTATTTTAAAATTTGAAGCTACAAGATAAATATATGTATGTAATGTTAAAATAAAAATATTAAAAATAAAATTGAAAAAAAAAAAATTAAATCTATTTTGTCATGAATCGGTTACCTTGTTATGGACTGGCAACAGATTGTTGAAAAATTAAGACAAATTAGGGAAAGTTTTGATAGGTCCTATAAGTGTTTAAACGTAGATAGGCCCACAAAAGACGAAACAGTGGAGAAACACCTCGAAATTTTATTTGACCGTTTCGAACAGATTAGGGTCATATTGAACGTTAACTACTCCCGCTTAACTCAGCATCATAAGACAGCGGCCGATAAATTTTTCGCGGACATTCGAGATAAACTCACACGCATTTGCTTGAGAAAAGGTTTGGAAATAAAACTTCCCGAGACGATACGTGAGGAGTTAAAATATATTCCAGAACCAAATACTCCTGAAACTCAAAACAAACTTTTTGAGGAAAATCCACGAGAAATTACAAAAATGCCTCAGACAATAACAGAATTCCTAGGATTGGCATCGAGAATCCTTCCAGATTTCGATGGCAAACCACAAAATATGCAATCCTTCATTGATGCTTTGAATTTAGTGAATTCACTAAAAGAAGATCATGAAACGGTAGCTGTAAATTTAATAAAAACAAAATTAAAAGGCTCTTCTAGAGCATTAATTTCAACTGAAACAACAATTCAGCAGATCATTGACAAATTGAGCAGTACGATTAAAGGTGAATCAACCGAAGTACTCACTGCAAAACTGCTAAACGTAAAGCAGAATAATCGATCGGCCAATGAATTTACAGCGGATATAGAAGAGTTGACAAAGGCTTTGTCAAGTGCTTACATCGCTGACGGATTGCCACCTTCGACAGCTGAAAAGTATTCGACGCAAATAGCAGTTAAGGCTATGACAAAAAATGCGTCACAGGAAAAAGTTAAGCTGGTCATGGAAGCTGGTAATTTTGCCACAATGAACGATGCAGTTGCAAAGTTCGTAAATTCCTGTACGGATGCAAGCGCTTCGAGCTCTAACATTTTCCACTACAGAACAAAGAACTATGGCCGCGGACGCGGTCGCAGGGGCAACAATCGTAGTAATAATCGTGGTTATGAAGGAGGTTACAATAACAGAGGTAATAATCGTAGATATGGTCGCAATTACAATAATTTTAATAACTATAATAACAGTAACGATAACGGAAATAACAACCAACGTTACAATAATGTTAATAGAGGACGCAACGTCCGACTAACACACGAGGGTATGGAAAACAACCAGGCCCCGGGTACTCAATAAGTAAAAGTATAGAAGACGGTAAAATCTTTAGTATGAATTTGAATTTAACATCGTATATTTCCACACGAACATCGTTGAATCAGAAACCATCAATATTTTTGATTGACACAGGTGCGGATATTTCTGTAATTAAGAGCAGTCAGGTTCGTAACATACACATTGACTCTGATAGGAAAACTAGCATACATGGTATTGGAAAAGGAATAACGTACACACTGGGAAAAGTTGAAACAGATTTAAAACATAAAAATCTGTTAATAAAACACAGCTTTCATGTAGTTCATGATGATTTTCCTATTCCATCTGATGGAATACTCGGCTTGGACTTTGTAAAAAAATACCATTGCATTTTAGATTATCAGGAAGGTCAAGATTGGCTAATTTTGAGACCAAAAAATTATCCTGAGGACATACCTATACCAATGCTTAATTCTCCAAGTGTTAATTCAATATCCATACCTGCGAGAGCAGAGGTCATTAGGCAAATTAATATCCAAAGTTCGGAAAGAGAAGTGCTAATTCCAAACCAGAAACTTCAAGAAGGAATTTTTGTTGCAAATACAATTGCAAATTGCACACAAGCATTTGTCAGGATAATTAATACCACGTCCAAAAATGTGATCCTAAAAAATGTCAACATTGTGACTGAAAGTCTACAAAACTATGAGTCATTAACGTCTCAAGGCAAGCAAAATAATGACATAAAATTGCAAATGTTGTCTAGTAAATTTCCAGAATTTGTAAAGCCTGACCTAACGAGACTTTGTGAGAATTATATTGACATATTTGCATTAGAAACAGAGAGAATTTCAGTAAATAACTTTTATAGGCAAAAACTTCGTCTAAAGGACAAAGAGCTAACATACATAAAAAACTACAGAATACCACATACGCACAAGGAGGAAATTAGGAGACAAGTAAAGAAACTATTAGATGACGATATAATAGAACCATCAGCATCAGAGTACAATAGTCCATTACTTTTGGTCCCAAAAAAATCATTACCAGGAATAAATCAAAAACGGTGGAGATTAGTGGTCGACTACAGAGGAATTAATAAAAAATTAATTGCGGACAAATTCCCTCTACCAAGAATAGCCGATATTCTTGACCAATTAGGCAGGGCAAAATATTTTTCATGCCTAGACTTAACGTCAGGCTTTCATCAAATTGAATAAGATGAAGACTCAAGGGATATTACTTCATTTTCAACCGACAAAGGCTCATTCCGTTTCAATCGTTTACCTTATGGACTAAAAATAGCTCCAAATTCATTCCAAAGAATGATGACGATTGCATTTGCTGGACTCTCACCAGCACAAGCATTCTTGTACATGGATGATTTAGTTGTATTGGGTCGTTCAGAACAGCACATGTTAAAAAATTTAACAGATGTGTTCGAGACGTGCCGAAAATATAACCTAAAACTTCATCCAGAAAAGTGTTCATTTTTTTGTCACGAAGTGATATATTTAGGACATAAATGTACAGATAAGGGCATTCTTCCAGATGATAGCAAATTTAAGATAATTCAAGACTATCCTGTACCCAAAAATGCCGACGAAACTAAGCGTTTTGTTGCATTTTGCAACTATTATAGACGTTTTGTTCCAAATTTTGCAGAACATTCTAGACTCTTAACGAGATTATGCAAAAAGAATACAAAATTTGAGTGGACCACTAACTGCGAAAAAGCATTCAGATATCTGAAAAATGCATTAATGAGCCCGCAAATACTGAAATACCCAGATTTTCAGAAACAATTCTGTATAACTACTGACGCAAGTAAATATGCATGCGGCGCAGTACTTAGTCAAAAGTATAATGAAACGCAATTTCCCGTTGCTTATGCCTCCCGGTCTTTTACGAACGGCGAGAGCAATAAATCAACTATTGAACAGGAATTGGCAGCAATACACTGGGCAATAACTTATTTTCGACCATACATATATGGCACAAAATTCCTGGTCAGAAGTGATCATCGACCATTATCTTATTTATTTGCGATGAAAAACCCCTCTTCTAAATTGACTCGAATGAGGCTAGATTTGGAAGAATATGATTTTACCGTAGAGTACCTAAGGGGAAAGGACAATCATGCTGCCGACGCATTGTCACGATTAGATTTCTCTGAGATAAGAAAAATTCAAGACAAAGCTAGTCAAATGTTTAAGGTAACAACGAGGCAGCAAAGCAAAAATATCACTGGAAAAAGGGCAACAATACCTACCAGTAATGAAAAATTGACAAACAAAGTCAAAATTTATGAGGCGTTCAGTTCAAAAAGCAATAAAAATAGCGCCAAGCTATCAATAACTGGTGACTATATATATATATAAGTACGAGAAGAGCCGGCAATAGAGATAATAAAGTGATCACAATGAGTACACAAACTATTATCAATAATGGGAAAATTGAGTTAAGACAATTATTCCCAATGCTTGAAAAATTAGCAGTTGATAACAGACTCAGTAAGCTGCAGCAGTCACAAAGTGACAATATATTTAAAAGGATCCGGATCCAAGAATATAAAGAAATAGGAAATGAAATGCTCGAGCCAATTGAAATACAACTGACGCCGATAGTTACAAAAATTACCGATAACGACGAGAAAATGTCTATTATAAAAAAATACCATGATGATCCAATTTGGGGTGGCCACCCAGGAATCACACGGACTTTAAATAAAATAAAAAGAAAGTACTCTTGGAAAAACATTACAAGAGATGTGACAAAATATGTCAAAAATTGTGAAAAGTGTCAACTTAATAAGACACAGAAAAACACAAAAGAAGAAATGATACTAACTCAGACGCCAGTCAGCGCGTTTGAGATTGTACAGATAGATACCATCGGACCATTGCCTAAATCGGAAAAGGGCTATGTGTATGCTGTCACAGTTATATGTGACCTAACAAAGTATCTTATCTCAATACCGGTTATTGACAAAAGCGCGACGACAATCGCGAAAGCAATTTTTGAGCATTGCATTTTAATTTACGGTCCCATGCGTAAGATAGTTACCGACATGGGTACTGAATACAAAAATCAGGTTTTCAGTGAAATTTGCAAATTGTTGAACATAGAAAATGTGACTTCAACAGCATACCATCATCAGACGTTAGGAACGGTGGAAAGAAGCCACAGAACGTTTAATGAGTATGTTAGGTCCTACATTTCAGTTGATAAAACCGACTGGGATAAGTGGATGAAGTATTTTACATTTTGCTATAACACAACTCCATCAATGGTGCATGATTATTGCCTATATGAGTTGGTATTTGGAAAAATTCCAAATAAATATGATTTTCTATCCACTGAAGAGATCGATCCACTGTACAATGTGGACTCCTATGAGAAGGAAATCAAATACAGGTTGCAGGTGGCTCACAAAAGAGCTAAGCAACTTATAGATAGGAATAAAATAAATAATAAAATTTTTTATGATAGGAATAGTAAGAGCATAAAAGTAAAAATAGGCGATGGAGTTTATTTAAAGAATATAGGACATAAGTTAGATACGCTATATAGAGAAATCCCATATAAGATAATAAACTTAGATGATAAAAACAATTGCTTATTAAAAGACGAAATTAACGACAGGACAGTGACTGTACATTTGGACAGAGTTAGAAAACAAAATAATAATTTAAAAAAAAAATATTTTAAAACAAAAAGGGAGGAATGGGACGCCTGAACTAACCCTCAATACTAACATAATTTTATGCTTTAGTTTAAATGTTTTATTTACATATAAAAAATATATAAATATATAAAAAGAACGATCAACAGTGTTTTGAACGTTCTTTTTCCGGAAAGGGAAGGTGTAGCGTGTATAATGTTCTGCCATAACTAATATAGTTATGTGTTAAAACATTCCCACGGGAACAACAATAATGTCTCATATTATTAATGCTAGACGTAACTTTATACGTCTACATTCCTTTCCCACAGTACTGTTACCAAGACAGGTAAAACTGCGTAGTAAGTGATTCCCATGATACGATGGTCGCATTATACACGTGACGCTTTCTATATTTGCTTAAGATTGTATTAGTGATTAAGTTTGGTTTAAGCTAGGGTAGTTTAAGAAATAATAATAAATAAAGTAGCAGTTGCTCGTAAGAGTTAAAACAGAAAAGTTAAATGTTTTATTTACAACGGACTGACAAAAAATATCTTACACGCAATTGCTCTTCGTAATGAAAATGAATTATCTCTGATTTTAATTTTCACACTTCAGGATAAAAACTACATCACTTTTTATGTTAAACTTTTGAATATGTAAACGAACAGAAATACAGCGCTTCATTCCTCTTTCTTTCACTAGAAATAAGTTATGTGGCAAAACAACGTTTGCTGGGTCAGCTAGTTTCCGTGTTAATATAATTTTGGTACATATAAACAGTTTTTGGTATTTTGTTGTTATTTCCTTTTTTATTTTCTAAAATATTAATTTTAGCAAAAAACTTTCTTAAGGCTAGATTCCACTATTATACTTTGTATTAAGTGTGATAGTGTGAATGCAATGTGGCACGAAAATTACAAGTATTATGGAAAAAGTTTGACATCCCATACGACTTCATCGTTTTTTGAAAAATGTCTAAACAATAATACTTTTCATTGGATCAGGGTTGCATTATATTTCATGTGTGAGTGTTAATACATTGTGTGATGGTGTGAACACAAATTGTCATGTTACATTAGATTTTTTGACAGTCCCAGCAAAACTCATTAGATTTCTATCACACAAAGTATTATGGAATACGTAAGACTTGTGAGAAAGTGTTATCTAGCCTTTAGAGGCTATTCTACTAAAATATAATCATCACAATAACAATACAAACTTAAATCAGTAAAGCGCCAAATACACTTGTCAAATGTTTGCCCAATTCACTCGTGTACGTGTGCTGGATGTAATATTAACCATCATATCTAAATTTGTTGATTTTCCATCCAGCATCGTCTGTGTCACACATAGAAACACATTTTCACTGATAGTTTGTGAGATGGAAATCTAATGAGTTCTGTTGCGACTGTCAAAAAATCGAATGTAACATTACAGTTTGTAGTCACACTATCAAACATGAACATGATTTTCTTAAAATGCAACCCTGATCAAATGAAAAGTATTATGGTTTAGAAAAATTTCAAAAAACAATGAAGTCGTATGGGATGTCAAATTTTTTTCTTAATAAATACTTGTCAATTTCATAACACATTGCATTCACACTTTTACATAACACTTGGGTTTGTGACATGTATAATAGTGTAAACTAACCTTTAAGGCCAGTTTACACGGTTATACAATGTATTACGACTTTGTAGAATCAAAATAATATGAAATTCTCTCTGTGTTTAAAAGAAAAAAATAAAAGTCTGTTGAGAGTATACTTTATGTTTACACGGATGGTATAAGTAAAATCAAAAATAATAACAAAAAAAGCAGATGGTTGCAGTTTTACAATTTTTACAAAAACAACATGAAAATTTCCTGAGTTGTTTTTGTAATTGTATAAAAATGCTACCACCTTCAATATACTCCGTTAAAATGCACCTCTGGTGTGATGAAAATACATAAGTTTCTAAAATGGTTTAGAAAAAAACCATTTACCGACCGCTTGTCAGATTTTGTATTCGTATTCTCTCTTACTCAATGCATTTTGCTTTTACATGATAAGATGTCTCTCATTATACATTATGTTGTAATACAATGTATTACCGTGTAAACTGGCCTTAAGTAACAAACCAATAACAGCAGGGATGGAAAATGGCCTTTAAAATTTTATAACAACTATGAAAACAAAATGTACTTTTCAGTACCATTTTTAATATTTATCAAAAAAAAAAAAACAAGCTTAGCAAAAATGGGTATAAAAATTAAGAAGTGCACAAAAAATATAACATACAAATAATAAATATTACATAGTCTGGGTTCACACTATGAATGATTTCTTTCAGAAAGTCTGAGTTTATTGGTGAGAGGGGAAGAGCACATGCTATGATTCTCTTCCTTCTCACCAACAAACTCAGACTTTCTGAAAGAATACTTTCATAATGTGAGCCCAGTCATATCTTTTATCGATTTTCTGCATTAAAGATAATTTGTATGTTAATTTAAAGACGCTTCTTTGTGTTTTCAAGAATTTTTTAAATTTAGGCCCATTTTGTACAACTTACAGTCGCCAAAAGTTTGGTTTTATCGACCATATAAAAAGGGTTCAATTATTTGGTCCTACCTGTAAAATTATATTAATTGAACTCTTTTAATACGGCCAAGAAAATTATAACAAGCGCAAATTTGAAACGAGTGTTAACGAATATTACAGCGCATAAAGTTAATAAAAATACCTACTAAAACAACGTTAGAACAAAATCTGACCATTAAAAAAAAAGAAAAAATGGCCAACAAGAGAACAAAACAAAATTTAAGTTGGCATCTAGCAAAACGTTGAGATTTTTAAACTGTACCAAGTAAGCCTTGGTAGTACCACGGTACTAACAAGGTCCAAAATGTACCAGAAAAGTACAATAGTACCATGATTTCCATCCATGAATAATAGTGCTGCCATCGTAGAACGTTATTAACATATTTATAATTAGTCCAAGTGTTGAATAGAATTTCTATTTGAAATATTATATTATTTTTAAGTACCGAAACGATTGTACCGGGATTAAGGGAAACGGTATTCGTAAGCCGGTATTTTATGCAAAAGAAAATACAATATAATAGTCTGGTAGTGTATAAAGTCATTTCTGAAAAATTAAAGGAATAGAACTATTACAAAAAAGCTTTACAAAATACATAACTGAAATTTAACTCATAGAATAAATTCGAAAAATGAAAAAAAAAAAATGTTTATAATAGATAAAAAAAAGTAAATAAAACTTAAACATATATTATTTAACACTTTTATTGATATAATTATGTTATAATTATCACTTTATTTTATTAAACATCAATTTTTATTTTGTTTTTTTCTTTGTTTTGATTTTTTTTGAGAGCTAGTTCAGATAAACTAACGATAAATGGTATCAAAATTGGAGATGATAGTACATTTTTCCTGTTTCGCAGCCTGTTTCAAAATGAAACGACCTGTTTCGCTCTCAAAATTATGTATGGGGAAACAAGTCGTTTCAATCATGTTTGGGGCGCGAAACAGGAATAAGAGAGCGAAACACGAATATTGCTGTCCGTGTGAACATGGTATAAGTTGGGCCTTCAAAGTTACGAAAAATGTAACCAAACGGCATCACTGCTGCTAACATCTTAATTTTAAGCCTACTTTTAGGCATAACTAATTACTAAAAAAATCCGTAGTGTTTTTAATACTACAACTAGTGCAGCCAAATCTTTTTGAGATCCACCGCCAAACAGGATGTAAAAATCGCCAAAGTAATTTTTTTAATTATGTTTAAAATAAAAAATTTTATGTTTGTACAAAAAAAGTGATTGTACTAAAAAAACAAAAACTCACCAAAATTATAAAAATCTTTTAAAATATCTTTAACACAATGAATTTCGTTTGTGTTAATAAATTGCAACATTAGCTGCGTTCGAGAACACAAAAGTTTTTAAAATCTTTTACTGAAAAATTGTTCTTAAAATAGCTATGGCACAAGCTCTAATTACATTTGTACTTTAATTTGTACAAATAAAATGTCGACGAAACATAATTAAAATGTATTCAAGTTTTCAAGACAAAGTCTTGACAGAAAGAATACGAAAAAACAGAGGAAAGGGGGCAACATGTACTTTAAAATTTAAGTGATAAAAACAGCAAATTTCGAACCACCAGTACTACTGGTTAAAGATTGATGTTTGACTGTTGGCTAACGGGCACCGCAGTGGTGCAGTGGGTAGAACTCAAAGATCTTCTGAGGATAGAATGTGGTGATTCTTGAAACATGTAAAGATCAACCCAGATTCGAATCCCAGCTCAGCCAGGAAAAATTATCAATAAATTTAAATAAAAAATTCCTTCCCTCAGTGAAAATAATTAAATAATTTAATGAAAATTAAATTTGATGAACTCAAGCCTAATTAAGGAATATCAAAAATTAAAAATTAACAGTTCAACTAAAATCAAAATTGTTCTTTTTTACTAAACTTTACTGCATTTAACGTAATTGCGTTCTAGTAAACAAAATGCAGCAAATGAGAACACAAATTGAGAGCGTAAAGTGACAGTATTGTCTGAGTATTTACAAATTTTTACTTGAGAAATTTTTGCAGTAAATTTAGTAAATCAAAAAATTTTCATGTTGTAAAATTCCTTTCTTTATAAAAATAATTTAATGAAAATTAAATTTGATGAACTTAAGCCTAATTCAAAATATTAAAAATTTGGATTAAAAACCATAAATAGTTCAACAAAATAACCACAATACTAATTATTGTTAAAGCTAAGGCACGAGCTCTATGTTTGCATTTGTCGTTCAAGTTGTGCTGAAAAGGTCAGCAAGAAAAAAAAGACAAAAAAATGAAAAAACAAAAACAAAATATGTACTTTGAACTACAAGAAGAATTCTTGACAAAAGTACGAAAAAACAGAAGTAAAGGAAGAATATGTAAAATAAATTAAAATAGATAATCATTCAAAGCAAATTTCGATCTACCAAAGGTTAAATACAATTCGGTTTAAGGATTGATGTTTGACTAATGACGTCAGCAGTCGTCGATGGCTGCGAGTGTTAAACGGCAAGCCCTCTGAGGAGATTGAGTGGTTGCAATCGAAACATGTCAGGGTAACCTGTCCGTAAAAACGCCTGGGTTCGAGCCCAGATTGAGTCAAGAATGAAAAATTATCAGTAAATTTTAATTAATTTTCATGTTGTAAAATTCCTTTCTTCATAAAAATAATTTAATGAAAATTAAATTTGATGAGCTTAAGCCTAATTAAAAATATTAAAAATTTGGATTAAAAACCATAAATAGTTCAACAAAATAACCACAATACTAATTATTGTTAAAGCTAAGGCACGAGCTCTATGTTTGCATTTGTCCTTCAAGTTGTGCTGAAAAGGTCAGCAAGGAAAAGAAAGACAAAAAAATGAAAAACAAAAACGAAATATATACTTTGAACTTCAAGAAGAATTCTTGACAAAAGTACGAAAAAACAGAAGTAAAGGAAGAACATGTAGAATGAATTAAAATAGATAATCATTCAAAGCAAATTTCGATCTACCAAAGGTTAAATACAATTTGGTTTAAGGATTGATGTCTTACTAATGACGTCAGCAGTCGTCGATGGCTGCGAGTGTTAAACGGCAAGCCCTCTGAGGAGATTGAGTGGTTGCAATCGAAACATGTCAGGGTAACCTGTCCGTAAAAACGCCTGGGTTCGAGCCCAGATTGAGTCAAGAATGAAAAATTATCAGTAAATTTTAATTAATTTTCATGTTGTAAAATTCCTTTCTTCATAAAAATAATTTAATGAAAATTAAATTTGATGAACTTAAGCCTAATTAAAAATATTAAAAATTTGGATTAAAAACCATAAATAGTTCAACAAAATAACCACAATACTTATTATTGTTAAAGCTAAGGCACGAGCTCTATGTTTGCATTTGTCCTTCAAGTTGTGCTGAAAAGGTCAGCAAGAAAAAGAAAGACAAAAAAATTAAAAAACAAAACAAAATATGTACTTTGAACTTCAAGAAGAATTCTTGACAAAAGTACGAAAAAACAGAAGTAAAGGAAGAACATGTAAAATGAATTAAAATAGATAATCATTCAAAGCAAATTTCGATCTACCAAAGGTTAAATACAATTTGGTTTAAGGATTGATGTTTGACTAATGACGTCAGCAGTCGTCGATGGCTGCGAGTGTTAAACGGCAAGCCCTCTGAGGAGATTGAGTGGTTGCAATCGAAACATGTCAGGGTAACCTGTCCGTAAAAACGCCTGGGTTCGAGCCCAGATTGAGTCAAGAATGAAAAATTATCAGTAAATTTTAATTAATTTTCATGTTGTAAAATTCCTTTCTTCATAAAAATAATTTAATGAAAATTAAATTTGATGAACTTAAGCCTAATTAAAAATATAAAAAAAATTTGGATTAAAAACCATAAATAGTTCAACAAAATAACCACAATACTAATTAAAAAATCATATGTTTCAAAAGGTAAACAAACAAATAAAAAGCATACAAATTTTGAAAAAATTGTTAAACAAAAGGAAAGTTGAAATAAAAATTAAACCAAAACAAAAAGTGAATACTAACTATTAATTAAATAAAATTGCCTGTGAAGCATTTATTTGGCTAAATACAAACTTTTGAAATTTTTTTTGTTATGTTAATTTTTTAGAGTTGTAAAATTGTGAAGTATTTGGGTACTTAAGTATTTATTTTACGAATTTTTACAAATTTTGCGTTCGAGTACTTTTTTGGACAACAGTTTTTTGTGAGAGCAAATTTTTTTTTTTCAGTTTACTCATTTACTGCATTTTACTGTAAAAGTACTCAAACGCACCTATTTTATAATAGGAAATGAAATGTTGTTAAACTATAAAAATCTATACCCATGTTTATGGGAATCCTCAAATTTCATACATAAAAATACCAGAATAAAACTAATTTGTTTAGTATAGACTTTATGGATTCTTAAAATAATTAATGGCTCATCGAAAATAGCCAACTTTCTTATAAATCGCCATATCGCTAAATAGAAAATTTCGCCGCCAAACAAAATGATTCGTTTAACTTACATTTAAAACAAAAACAAAATTTTAAAACTTTAATTTTTTAATTTTTTTCTACTTAAAAATACAGTAATAACAGAAAAAATGTAAAAGGTGGCAATTTAGTACATTAAAAAGGGGAAGAAACTAGTGGCAGGCCTTAAGTAAAATGGAATAAATTCTGAATATTATAGCCACACAACGGTAACGCTGCTCTTAATATTTGCTTAGTACTATTCTAATCACTGGCACTGACGTTTGTTAACGAGTGTTGTTTAATTTTAAATAAAAACACTGTAGGGAGTGTATAGAAAAACAACAACTTTATTTTGTAGATAATCTCAATTTTTGTGTTCATAAACTATTAAAACATGGCTAATATCTGTGCGAAAACTTTATTGCCAGCGAACCGTATTTTAACAGCAACAACAAAAACAGCTATTTGCAGTCAACGTGGAAAGTAAGTTGCTTATTTTGTACATACATACACACACATCTGGGTTAGATGTCATCATCTGGAAGGGACAACTAAACAATTAGTTTTACTTAAGCACATGTTGATAATATTTTTGGTAATTTAAACCCGGTTTTTTTTATTCTGTTATATGCATTTTTTTCTGTTTAAATTAATTTAAATTATAAATGTACGTATGTATGTACATTTAATAAAATAGTACCTATAGTATGTACTTGTGGAGGAAAAGTTTTAATGAGATTTTCCATGAGTGTTATCACTCATACATACAATTATTTTCAGTCGGTTCTGTGTTTTTGTCATTCACAGCAAGGTCATGTATAGTGCAAAATGAAAAAAAAATATTCTTTGTACCTATTTCTATACATTTGCAGGAGGGATTTACCTACTATGTACATTATGGTCATAACCAATTTTTTTTGCATAGTACCATGAGGTCAACCATGTCCTAGTAACCACGAAGATTATAATCTTTTTTAATTTTTCTTAAAAAAGTTCACGCACCGATTGTTTTTTCTAATTCAAAGCAATATTGAATAGGGTAAGTGCACCTAAGTTCGGCATGTACCAGTAGTCGGCATTTTTTGCATTTAAACGTTAATAAATAAGAAATGTAGTGTTTTTATTCATAAATAGCATCAAGTTTGTCAAGAAAATTTACTCATCTTTCCATTAGTAATAATTAAATTGGAGGAAGATGAGTATTTTTGCCAAATTTTGAAGTCTTGAGTGACAAGCTCTTGAACTTTTGCGGTGACCCTTGTTTTTCAAAAAAAAAATTAGTGGAAGAGCTAACTTAAAAAGGCAAATAGGCATATTATTTATGGAAAGAATGTTACCAATAAAGTTTAAAAAGGTAAAAAGTCTATTAAATTTTGTCGTAAAAGTAAAAAAATTTACAAAAAGTTAATATTTTATTAATTTTATTGGGTGCCGACATTAGGACCAAAAATTTTTAAAATTTCCTTTGTTCGGCATTGGGTGCCGACTACTGGCAAATCAGTATTTTTCTCTGATTACACTCAAATTTTAGTAAATTGTTCATCGATCGTGCCTCTTGCCTCTGAGATAACAAAAAATTAGTTTAAAACGAGTTTACCCAGTAGTCGGCATGATTTCTTTTGAGTATCTCATGACCTGCCGACTATAGGATAAGTGTTGTCCTAAAGTCGGCAGCAATTTTATTTCTAGTTTAACTGTATATGGGGTCCCAAAACAGTATATTTTTTAAAATTTGTAAGGACTATTAGATATTTGCATTTCATTTATATACTTATTTCAGTAAAGTTAAATATGAAAAGTAAGAAAACAATGTTAATGTTTAAATTTACTGAAGTGGCCCTACAAATAAAAGGTTTGATATCTATACTAGGTGCCAGCCAGAAATTAAGCTTTCCAAGCTCCACTTTACAGGACAGAATACAAGTTTAGTCAAATGCTTAAAAGGATAAGTTAGTAAAATAGTGACTCGTCCTCTCCAAATGCAAACTTCCGGTAAAAATTGATTATATTCTGAACACAGTGCAAGCGATTTTAAAGGAAGATGGAAGCACCATACTATTTAAAAATGATCGTCCTTGAATCGGCATTTAAGCTAAGCTGTTAAGAAAGCAGAGGCAATAAGTAAAGGACGAGCTAAAGTCCCTGAAGAAAAGCCATCTCATCGAACAAAATGTTGTTGAATATGTAATGGCGATAACATAAGTCCCAACGGTTGAATTTCCTTATGTAAGATTTGAATTTGAAATCAAACAATCAATTTTCCGATGTTGAAAGTGAACATTTTTTTTATTCAATTTATATTTTAATTGATTCCAATAAAATATTACATTCAAATTCACTTATTGCAATAAAAGTGAAATGAGAATCAAAATCTTCGTTTCCTTCAAATGAATCTCCTTACAAATTTAAAATCATTTCGAAATCAGTTTGGTTGAAATCATTTTGATTTCAGATTTTTATAGCTCTGCATCCAACAAAACTTATTTAAAAGAAAAATCTTAATCATTTGGTAAATTTAACAATAATTTTGTCACCGGTGATTTTGGTTAAAATAGTCCTTCATCAAGAAGAAACAACCACATTATTGTTGCCTTCAAACATGTTTGGGGTAATAACAAAAATATATTTAACACTTATAAAAGCATGGTTACCCATAGCATGTTGCTCTTGGAAAAGAGGAAAATACTATTGTTAAATAGAACTATTAGTGGTAAACAAATTATTGTCATATTTAGCCATAACATCAAAATATGGTAGTGACTACAACGATATGGTTAAACTAATCATAATATGTATTAAATTTCTCGTTAAAAATAGTTTTGTTGGAGGTGAAACTTTTTTTCTACGTGTGTACACCCAGATAAAAACATGTTTAAAAATGGTCACGTCCAACAAAACTATTTTTAAAGAAAATTTTGAACTTATTATGTTTAATTTAACCATATTGTTGTCTCCGACAATCATTTTATGGTTAAATGAGTCGTCCATCAAGAAGCTACAACCATATTATGGTTGCTTCGACCATGTTATGGTTAATAATAATTGAAATATGTTTAACACTTTTATTAGCATGGCTGTTTTTCAACCATAGCATGTTGCTCTTGCAAAAGAGGAAAATACTATTGTTAATTTGAAAACAAATTATTGTCATATTTAACCAACCATAATATGGGTATGGCGTCTTGATGGAGGACTAATTTAACCATAATATGGTTGTCGGAGACAATAATATGGGTAAACTAAACATAATATGTTCAAAATTATCTTTCAAAATGGTTTTCTTGGAGGTGACCATATTAAAACATGTTTTTTCTTTGCGTGTAATGCCTACTTAAACGTACAAATGTACATTTTAAGCATTTTAGAAAGTATAAAGCTTAAATTTTCAATAAATTATCAATTGAATTCGTAAACAAATTGGTTTTTCTTTCTGAAGATGATGCTCTGAAAAACGTTGGGTGTGATACGTGCCCTCTGTGGTATCATCTTAAGTGCACTGAATTCAAAAATCTAAAATACAGTGACGTTATTTAACAAGATTTTGTATGCAAAGCATGCACAGAAAAAAGTATTTAAGTTCCAGTGGGAAATGTTAAATGTTAAGATAAGTAAAAAATTTAATTTGTAACAAATAAAAGCTTTAATTACATGTTCATGTATTGATTTTTACTATTCAATATGATATGCCGACAATAGGAACAAAATATGCCGAAAAGTGGAAAATTTGTGCCGAATATAGGCAAACGTGCTCATTTTTTACAGAAGCTCAAAATTTGTCAATTTAAACATAAAATACTAAAATTTGAGTTGAATAATCTAAAAGAAAACAAATTAATGAAATATAATCAGTACTCATATATCCAATTGCTACTGTACACAAGGCAAGGTGAGAGTTAAAAAAAAAAGTAAAGCCTTAAACTGCCGACTACTGGAGCACTTACCCTATTCATAATTAAATACATATGTACCTACGATGTTTTTTATTCATTTTTAAGTTTTTTCGTTAAAAAAGGTTAAAGATACGTTTTGGTTTGCGGAAAAATCTCTTACCATCTCTAAATATTAATGAAATTTCATACTTGAGCTATTTTTTGTTTAAAATAAACATATGTAATTAATTTTTTCCAACCAAAAATTAAATTAAAAATTTTGAAATCTTCATAGCTGTTGGTGTGTGAACTTTATTGACCTTAGCGAAAAAATAAATATACCTACCTACGTTCCCTTATAGTTTTTTATGCTCTTTCGGACTGTGCTATGCCAATTGATATCTTAAAAAATTGTTAAAATGTTTTGTCCCTAGTGTACTTATGTATGTATGTATGTATAACGTCAATCTTCTATGCATACGTATAACTATTACTCTCTAAAACTTCCTCATCTACTTATTTATTTATCAATTAAGAGTCGTTTAATTATTAAATATGCACATTATTGTGATTTTTCACATTAGACCAGTGATGCCATTGGAATTCGAAAGATACATTTTTCGTATCTTTTGATGACTTCAAGTACCATGTATAATCCTGACATTTTTCGTATCTTTTAAATCTGTACGCAAAATGTACAGAAATAAAATATTTAACTTTCTATTGACAAAGAAATTTTAGCCAACTAAAACTTTTTAGGACTGATCACCGTAACCGACTCAATACTAGGGATATCTAATGGATAGTATTCGGCCGGTTTTAACCGTTTATTTTAAAATTATTATTATATTTATTATTATTTTGGTAAAATAAACCGGTTATTTTTGTAATGTGTAATTTGGTGGCATGTCATAACGTCCAGTGTCATAACGTCCATCAAAGAAATGTCATAGCCACCGTTACCGTTGTGATACTAAAGTATCAATTTGACCCTTTTTCGACGGTGTTGATACCTTTTATGACCCTTTTTTTAAATTATACTTTTGTATCATTATCACCTATTTTGTGACACTTTTTGACCCTTTTATGGAAATAACTCTCACATTTTGTTTTTTGTCAACACTGCGGAACAGAAGTGCTAAGTCTGGGATCACACTATGAAAGTTTTCTTTCAGAAAGTCTAAGTTTATTGGTGAGAGGGGAAGAGAACATGCTTTTCCTTTCTCCTCTCTCACCCATAAACTAAGACTTTCTGAAAGAAAACTTTCATAGTGTGATCCCCGACTTAGTCGTAGGGTGACAAAAGTCAAAAAACATTATGAGCAATGTGAATACAAATCGCTTATATAAGCGTGTGTTCTTGTAACAAAAACAAAAAAGAATTCAAAATATGTTCATATTGAAAAGTTATTAGAATTTGAACAGTATTCTTAATATTATATTTGATATTGTGATATTTCGAACTGATTTAAAAGACAATGGTGCTGAAAGGGCCCTAAAATCATTAGTTACAAAGGTTCTTCAAGCTTGACATAAATATACGCCAAGTAAAACTTTACTCAGTTCCAAGTTGTTCTTAAGAGACTACAAAAATTACTTTACTGAAATATGCTGCCAAAAATGAATGAAAGATTTTTAAGTACTTTTGGCATATAATCATGCCAACATAGCAAAGGAATCAAAGTATGGGAAAGTTCATCAGTTTTATTTATTAAAACACCAAGAACTTAAAACATAATTAAAGTCAAGCAATGTCATGGAAGGGATTAAATTTTAATCGATGAATTGACAGATATTTCATAAAAAAGCATGTTCATAAAACTATTCGTTTCTATAATTCTGAAACAAAATGATTTGAAATATATAATCCTGGCTAAGAGGTTTTGTTTGCAACTTTTAAAAAATATGGTTGAAGTCTACTGATTCACATTAACATGGCTAAACACCAACAAATTAAATTCCTTTAAAATAAATTTTTGAGAATATCTCAAATAATAAATTTATTAAATTCCTATAATATTTAAAAACCAAAGTTTTTCCAAAATTATAAAGCTATGTTCACACCTATTAAATATTTGACTTCCTAAACAACCCCTAGTTTGGCTGGAGCAAACATTATTTAACAGTTTCTAAATTACATTTTAAATATAATTGTGATCTTAGAAATAAAGTTTAGTAAATAAATAGAAATTTAAAAAAAAAGCTTAAGTTTGATAAATTTACTGGTCAAGCTTTTTTGGATTCTATCGTCAAATATTTGTTAGGTCTTATCATATGTACCTTAAGGCATATCTATGTATTTTGTTGGTTCGTTACCTTCGTGAATTGTTTTGTTTTTATTCAAATTTACTTTTTATACAAAAAATTACTTAATTTTTGCATTTTGAGACATTCGAATTAAAACCGGTTAACCGGTTAATTTTAAAATGCTTAACCGAAAACCGGGGTTTTTTAAAATAGCAGCTATTCGGAATATTCGAAAACTGGTTTTTAAAAAAAGTCGAATAATCGATCTCCCTACTCAATACTTATACAATAGCAGCTTTAATAATGGCGAAATAAAACATAAAGGACGTTCCAACATACGATCCGCCACAATCGATGATTACTAGTAGTGCGAAGTTGTTATGAGGAAATATGAACATCTTTAATCGCTTTAGTATAAACGCCTTAAAAACGTGTATTTATTTTTACAAAAATTAATTTGTTTTGATAACATCAAATGATAGTAACATATGCATAATAAATTTTAAAGTTTGCTTACTGGGTAATTCCATATTAAAATAGAATTTTAATATTGTAATTTTGAGCAATAAGTACACTCTGCAAGTTGCAAAAAACAGACCAGCCGCGTACCTGGCTTTTTACCCTAATTGGGGACGTTGAACCCAGTGGTGCTAACCGTTTTTTTAGGTTAGCTTTTGTTTTCAATATATACCGTTATTTCGAAAATGTAAGAGGCTGCACAGCATATATTCGCGTAACTCGAAAAAGGTTTAGTTTATTGAAATAACTAAAAAAACGAAATTCGGCAATAAATAATAAAGTGGGGTTTGTCATACATTTGACCCATCTAGGAGCATCCTAGAGTAAAACGGAAGTTGAGAGCAAAATTTTTTTGGAGCGATAAGAATCTCAATAAAAAGTATCATTAATTCATAATTTGTTAACGATAATCACAATAGATGAATTTTTTTAAAAATTGTTTATCATTTTTTTAAAATGATGATAACCCTTTTAATTTTTTTTTTTTGTAATTTGGAATTACAAATAATAAAAACAAAAAGTAACAAAAATAAGGTATCTTTATTAAAATTCATTTAATAACGTTTATAAACTAGAATTATTTATATAATTTCAAAAAGCCCTAAGATACATTGTACAAAATTTTACAGGAAAAGTAAAAAACTACATAGAAAACTAACTAACGATACAAAACTTCTTTTTTGTGTGTTTGTTATTAATTACTAGCTGACCCGACAGACGTTGTCCTGTCCAAATTAGGAAAAATGTTTGCGTTCGTTTTTTAAAATCCGTTAAAAACATACGAACATTTGAAAGAAAAATTAGTCACATCGATGGAGCCGTTTTCTGATTTTAGGTTAATCGAAAAAAGTGGGCGGGGCAAAATTTTCTCTCCGTAAAAACCTAAGTTGGACCATGGCAATCATTTTAAAGAAAAAACCGTCCAAATCGGTCAAGCCGTTCTCAAGTTATGCGCTTAATAGAAAAAGTGGGCTTAAAAGTAGGCGTGGTAAATTTTTCTTTCGATGAAAACTTAAAATGGATTAATACGAACATTTGAAAGAAAAATTTGTCAAATCGATGGAGCCGTTTTCTGATTTTAGGTAATTCGATAAAAGTGGACGTAAAAGTGGGCGGGGCAAAAGTTGGACCATGGCGATAATTTTAAAGAAAAAATCGTAAAAATTATATGGATGTCATTGGTGGTGCAATCAGGGTTGTCAGATCGATTTTGACCTTTTTCGCCAAATTCAATGTCAAAAATCGCCAAAAACGCCAAAGCCTGTATTTATAACTTTTTGACAATAAATTATAGATGATTTAAATTATTAAAAGTATTTTTTATAAATCTTAAAAAATAAATTTGTTCCAAGTCGCTAAAATCCGCCAAAAATTTTAAAAAAGTCGCCATAATGTATATTCTGTTTTATTTAGAACCAAGTAAAATTGATTAGTGAAGACAAAAAAGTAACATTGCACATTGTGGTTAGTATTAAACAAATATTGGATATATATGTATGTATGTAATGTAGTTCTATTATATATCTAAAACGCTATACACTTCAGCGCCAAAACTCTTCTTTTTTGAAATACATTGTAAGTGAATTAAATATTTTCAACGAAGGAACAAAAGAAGTGCATCATGTAGTATTAATTAACATTCATATAGTAATTTATAACTCGTAACACCGCGTCAAGAACTGCATCCTATTTAGAAGGAGAGTTTTAGTGAAGTTCGTTATTGAAAAACATTTTCAACACAGTCATTACTAGTTGGATTAAGCACCATATAATGAACAGCCAAAGCAAGCACTTTAAAATGGTACGTACCTGACGTGTCCTAATAGCTATAGACTTTTGGCCAAAACTCATTTAAATAAGATGTAATATCATCCAATTACAAACGGTCATTTTGTCCATTGTGTTTCATAACATCCAAAAGTACGTTACGATTCATTAATATCTTTAATAACAACGAATTTTGTTTGTGATAATAATTTGCCTCATTTTATAATGAAGAAATGTTCGTAAACTTGAAATAGTTATATTCATGCTTTATTAATTTTTTTTTAATATGAAAAATAATTTTCTCATGGATTTTCAATATATTCGCCAGACATTTCAACATAACATAAAAATGATTAAAACTATGTTTTATATTTGTATGCGCCTGAGTACATCAGAAGCTTTGTAATGTGATTAAATTTCATATTGTAAGTCTTTATTGTTTATGTGTTACATTATTGTACTTATTTTATTGTTTTATCATTTTTGAATAGACAATCCTTTGAAAAAGTCGACAAACAATCGACGAAACGTCGGGAACAAAATATTGTAATTAAAAACTGAATTTTATTTACATTGAAGAAATTAAGGCCCTATTAGCTTGACAAAAATAACATTCATAAATTGTCGTGTGCACCCTGTTGGTGTTTTAAAAAGAAAATTTTAAAAAAAGAAGAGAGTAGTAGGCAACGCGAAAGCTGGATAAACATTATGACAGCTGGAAGGAAAAATAACAACACAAAAAAACGTAAACAGTAAACAAAAACAAAAATAGTAGGCATAAAAAAATGTTTGCAAAGGACTTAAATTGCTGAAAATAAAGAGCCATGTTGGCTTGGGGGAGGTTTCGTGGGCAATGAAAATTAAAATGTCGACCTTTTTGTTTTTCTTGTGGCGGTGTCAAGATGTCGGTGGAGTAAGTGGCCAACGGAGTAATTGAATTTTTGGAGCGGGAGCAGCAAAACCAAGTTTTAAAGTAAAGTTTTGTTTGGGTTTTTTTTTTGTTAAATAAAAAGAGAGACATTTAAATACATTTTTGGAAAAAAAACTAAAAGACTAAAAAAATTGAAAGTGCAAAGATTGTTTGGTTTTTTTATTGAGCTAAAAAGAAACATTGAATTTTTATGAATATTAAAGTAATGAAAACGAAAAGTACAGAGTTGGAAATTTCATAAGAAAAGCACATTTCATGCAAAATAATTTAATGACAATTTAAACTTAAAAGAAAAGCACATTTCATGCAAAATAATTTAATGACAATTTAAACTTAAAAGTAATTGCTAACGAAATAATTAAAATCTAAAACTTAAAACTAAACCGCCAACGCCACGCCATCACGTACTCCATCCAACGAGGGATAAGCTTTTTAGCACCATCACTCCTGAGGTGCTCCTGGTATGGGAATTGGTTTTCGACGCTCGTAAGTTAACCTTACTCGAACGGCCATACGGACCCGACAGTCCCTTTTAGCTAGTTTTAGTTTGAAAATAAAAGAAAAAGAGAGAAGGCAAAAATATAAATGTTTTTAAATTAAATATATATATATATAAGTAGGCAGGCGTACCCGTCGTTTTTTTATCCGAAACAATTCCGTTGGGGGCCATTAAGCCCAACGTGCGCGCAAGTTAGGGGTGAGCTCAGGCCTAATTTAGCATAGAGGAAATCTGTATTCTGTTGCGTTGAAAATACGGGGCATCCCAAAACTTATATATAGAAAAAAAAGGGAAAAAAAAAGAAAAAGGAAAAGAAACAAAAAAAAAAAGAAAATAGTATAAGAATTAAAATTAATTAAAAGGGCGTTGCAATTATATAAAAAGAAATTGTGAATAATTTTACTAGCGTACTGAATCCGCGCGAACAGTGAGACAAAGACGGACGGACGGAAAACCAGCCATTACTTGTAGCGGAAATTTTGCCTTCTCGGTTGTCGGCCAGTGAAAGCATCTCTAGCTAGCTGAGGGTTAATACATCCTTCCTAGAGAAAGAAAAGTAAAAATTGAATACAGAATATTAGAAATGAAAGATTAAATAAGTATTAGCTTGAATTAAATTTTGTATCTGCTTTATGTAATAATTAAAAGTTTTAACTTGCTAAATTGGTTTTTTTATAAATTTGATAATTTTGCTAAAATTTGGTTTTTGTAAACTATTTGAAATAAATACAATTAATTTGCAAATGGGTTTTTTTGTAATAAACGGAATAACTTTTATAATGTTTAAATGAAATTTTTCCAGTGTTGTCATTTAGTATGATCGGCTAATTTAAATAATAAGCGGCGGTAAGTAGGGGAAAGAGGGTTGCAGGTGAGATTTGGGACGCCGAAGAAGATGGCGTCATGGCGAGATGAAGATCTCGAGTGGGAGGGCAACGTATTTGTGTATAGGTATGACCGGTAGGGAGATGCAGGGTTACTTTTAGCCCCTAAAAATTTACTAGAACCAAAATTAGCTGGTATGATTTTTTGCTAGTGTGTGTGTCCAGGGTCCAGTTGCCGGCAAGAACCACCCCATCCGGCGAGCTTCAGCCGAGCTTAACGCGGGCATACCAGCGCCGCTGGCAATCTGGCCACTCCGTGTTTCTTTAAGTTTTTGTCTGTTTGTTTTTCCACAAACAGATGACCACAATACACCAATACAAAATTCATCACTCTGCCAAAGAAACAACTACAGCAATAACATAATTTAGTTGCAAATACATACTGACTATAAAAGCCTAAAATTTCATACATAAAAATGCTAGAATAAAAATAATATAATTTTTTCGTATTGAACTTAACGAGTTTCAAAACAAATGCATGGCTCACCAAAAATAGCCAACAAAATCGCCAACTATTTTAAAATATCGCCATGTCGCCAAATCGAATATTAGGTCGCCAATCTAGTTTGAAAATCGCCACGTTTGGCGAGAAATCGCCACATCTGACAACCCTGGGTGCAATATGAAAATTGGATTTTGCCACGACCCTCCGCCCGCAGAACGAAAATCAAAAATCAGACTTCACAGTGTCACTCGCCTGAATATTCTGAAGATTCCCTGAAAATTTTATCAAAATCGGCCCAGCCGTTTTGGAGTCCATACGTTACATACATACATACATAGTACATACATACGTACATACATACACACATCCTGTGCCCATGTTCTGTAACTCTCGCGTCGAGAAAGTTTTCGATTGAAATGTATGAAATGAAACAAAAATGCAATAAATTGAAACAAACAGCTGTTTTTCTCACTTAACTGTGTCTGTAACTTTTTTTGGCGAGTACAAGCTGTCACGTAAGGAAATTACTAGCCAATTTACAGAAAAAGTGTGTCTGTAACATTTTGGTGAGAAAAGTTCCCGCTTTGAACTGTCAAATAAACTCACGAATAAAAATGGGGCGAGAAAAAATTTTAACACTAAAAAACAATTAAAAATGCAAAGAATAATAATAATATTTTATTCTTGGCGCATTTTTCATTGTTTTATTATTTTGCTTTTAACATTTTTATAAAATATACGAACGTCTTCAAAGATCGTTTGCAAACAACAAACATTAAAGTCGCTCTTTACAGAATTTGGCATAGCCGACGGTTGTGTTTTCGCCGCCGTCGTTGAAAAATTTTCAATTTAAGTAAATTTTGTTCGCCGTCAACGATATGTGTTACTGGCGTTCTCAACGTCTGCAATGTCACATCGGCTTCGAGTGCAGTATTATGACATTTATAACGTAACGCCGTAATCTCTTTTGATAGTTTTCGACATGAGTTACAGACACACATTTTTCTCACTTTTCGAGAAACGATGGAATATTTTGTTTCACATCTTTTCGATGCAAGAAGTTCTCACTAAAGTTACAAAACATGGGTACTGTTTTATATAAATATAGATAGATACATAGATAGAAGAAGATAGAAGAAGATTTATCGAAAGGCGCTTGCACTTACTTCTTTAGAATTTTGTTGATAAAAATTTTATTTTTAGTTGTAGGAGTGTAAAATTTTCAAAAAGCTTGTATTTTGATTGATCAAAAAGTCGATTTTGAATTTTATTTAACTTAGTGCTTTTTTGAAATCATATAACGATATACAATAATACATACATATGTATGTACATATGTATAAAAAAACCAATAATAAAAAATTAATCACAATTTGTTAACATAAGCTTGTACAATTTTCCAAAAATAGTGTTAACTTTATAAGACACTAGCTTAACCCGGCGGGCGCGCTTTGCTAAACCCATCAAAATAAAATTGGTAATATTTTTCAAAACAGATCTTGTGTATAGATAACAAAGCATCTTGTACTTAATTTAAATGCTTGACCGTTCTACAGATATACCTACTTTCACTGTTGTAGTACTCCAAATATGTAGAAATCTTTATTGTCATTGTATGGGACCCACCTGAAAATTAAAAATATTAATAGACTATTTTGAACGCCAGGTAATCAGAAAATTACTGTGAAAATTTCAGGAAAATGGGTTCAGTAGCTCAGGAGTCTATAGGGAACCAGCAGAAATAAGCTTTTTCATTTACCCAATAAAAAATTGAGTTTCAAACGAAGCAGGTTTGTAAGGGAAAAATGTAAGAGTTTCGCTTACCATAACGCTTACTGAAGCATGAATTTTATTAGGCGAGTTGCCACTTTGAAACAATACATTTTGGACACAAAATGCACTTTATTCAAGGCATATAAAAACTGGTGAACGTTGGTATTTAGGTATCAGTTTTACACACTGAATGTTTTTTTTCAGTTATTTTTGATATTCTCCCTTACAAACCTGCTTCGTATTAAGAGAAATCCGTGGCACCTGAAAAATAAAATTTTTTCTTTTATAAAACTTGTAAAGAGTTCCTTCACTTTACTGCATCTCTGTATGTCTTATTGCGTAGCGCAAAATTGTGCGCTTATATTTTTAAATGTACCTTTAGTGCAAAATTATAAAATTTTTTATTGGGTATATATAACTTATTACTCCCCTGACCCCTTATTTTTATTTTGAAAGGTGTAGTTTACCATAAGAGTGGGTCCTACAAAGCTTGAAGACTTTTGTCTTCAGATATTTGGTATTAAGTAGTTTCGTTTTATGGGGTATTGCTCTTCCTCCGTCAACCCGCCCACTTTTATTTTAAAATTTAAAATTTACCATAATAGTAGGTTTAACAAAGTTTACCATAAGAGTGGGTCCTACAAAGCTTGAAGACTTTTGTCTTCAGATATTTGGTATTAAGTAGTTTCGTTTTATGGGGTATTGCTCTTCCTCCGTCAACCCGCCCATTTTTATTTTAAAATTTAAAATTTACCATAATAGTAGGTTTAACAAAGTTTGAAGAATGAATGATTATCAATAACAATTTTAATTAATTTTCATGTTGTAAAATTCCTTTCTTCATAAAAATTATTAGTTGAAAATTAAATTTGATGAACTTCAACTGTTCTTTAAAAATCCTGAAACTTTGAAGGAGGTGTGTTTTTTCTTTTTTAAGATATGATTTTTTTCTTTCGCAACCTTTAAAAAATAATCTTTAAATAAAATGTTAATATTGTAATTTTGAGCAATAAGTACACTGCTAGTTGAAAAAGAGGCAAGCCGGGCACCTAGCTTTGTAACCTTATTCGGGCACGCTGAATCCAGTGGTGCTAACCGTTTTTTTTAAGGTTAGCTTTCGTTTTAAATATATACCGCTATTTCGAAAATGTAGGAGGTTGCACAACATATATTCGTGTAACTAAAAAAAAAAATATGTATGTCACACTCTTGGCCGATTTGACATGGAATTATCGTCGTTCGTAAATTATTGTGTTCTATAATATATGTAACATATTACTATATAAAACACGACGATATGTACTTTTTGATAACATTTCTAAAGGGGTGACTAACAACGTAATTGTATACGTTCATTCAAATCTAAACAATATAATTAAATAAGCAATTGGAAGAAAGAGTTGTTTATAAAATCTGCATTTATTTTATAATATAATTCTAACAATCTCTTTATGCATATACTTCGCATGTACGTATATAGGTAGAGAAATATATTTAAAATTGTTTGTCAATATGCATTGCTATGTACGTCAGAGAATTGTTTTTATATACCTACATGTGTATATATGTTTTTTTGTTTATTAAAAAAAAAATATATTAATGATTTTCAATTTTCTTATCTACATATGTAGATACTATATAGTATTTTAATATTAAAAAAAAACAACGCTGCAAATTCTGTCATTATACCCACACCACAATAGTGGAAAGAGTATTATGCATTAGTTCTGAAATTTGTAACACCTTAAAGTCTTGGTCCTAAACCTTTAAGTATACCGGTCGACTCAGAATCACTTTCTGAGTCGAATTAACGATGTCCGTCCGGCTATATGGCAGGCTGTCCATATAAACATCTTGCCAAATTTTATGTGAATCGGTCCATATTTGACCATATATAAACATATTTGAACATAGCTCTATAACTCCTGGTTGGTCCAAAATAAAGCATTAGTCCCATTTAAACCCCTATCCCAAAATCTCAAATATATGTATGTAGATATATTCGGCACAAACAAAAATAAAATATGAACCTTGATCTCAATTACATAATTTTGTTCTGGCAGGTCCATGATTGCCCATGGTTCCCAAATAGGATGCACTTGTAAAAATTTGTTCTTATATACTGTGGTGTTGGGTATCATATGGTCGGGCTTGACCGACTATTGTTTTATATTTAACTAGCTTAACCCAGTGCGCTTCGCTGCACCCATTAAAATAAATAAACTGTTTTTAATACAGATCTCTTTTGATAACGAAGTTATTTGTACCAAATTTGCAGCATTAAATGTAACCTCCTTAAGGCCGTTGCACACTATCCCACAAAGTCTTACGTATTTTAGAAAATGCTTCCCTGATGTAATTATTGTTTATAAATTTTCAAAAAACAATAACAACTTATCATGGCAAGGTTGCATTTTTATAAAATACGAAAGACTTTGTGGGATAGTGTGTAAGGGCCTTTAAGAGATATAGAAAATTATACTGTCTTTGTATAGGAGACACTCGCCTATTTCTTGACAGATTCTGTGTATTGATAACCATCCGGTTTGTACCATAGTTGGACAATTTTACACTTAACGTTTTCAGATATACAAAATTCTTATTTGTGCCACGCCCACTTATCTAGCCACGCCCACTTTTTGACTGATGTGGCGTATTGATAACCAATCTATTTGTACCTAATTTGTACATTTACCGTTTTCCAGATATACTGAATTCTATTTTGTGCCACGCCCACTCAAACATCTAATCGCGCCCACTTTTTGATAGATGTTATGAATTTATAATGAAGCTATTTGTAGCAAATTTGTAAACTATAGATGTTATTGTTCTTTAAATATACAGAATTTTAGTTTGTGCCACGCCTACTTCTCCAATCCTGCCATGTGCGCAGTTGCAACGCACAGTTATCCAATCCCGCCCATATTTTTTTTAGCGGTTGTGTATTTTTCTCCTACCGTTCTTTAGATATAAATAAATCAACGCCCACTTTTTTCGCTTACGGACATGACTGACGTACAGCATTGTTACTTTAATTGTTTAAAATTTCATTTAAATCGATTGGATGGAGTGGCAGAGGCAAAAATAGCTTTTCTGTCTCCATTTGGTGAAAGGTTTAAAAATATATATAAGCCATGTGTAATTTGTTTACGCTGATCCATCTATGAATCAGATTTCATCAAAACTTGTTAGATATTTTCTCCCTATGAGGGGGCTCTTAGTGCTAGTACTAAAAAAATAAAAAGCCTACACATATTTCTAATTTCATCAAAATAGGTTCAGCTATTTAGCCGGTGAAGGGACCGGACAGAAAGACTGTAGGCGGAATGGATGGTGAACAACTTACTTACTATAAAATGGCTTTGTTTTTCTTTTCAGTACGGAAGCTATTTCTAAAATAGATCTCCTCTAAACGACTGTGTCGTTTTTCAGTTACTATTACTTTTGCAATATCTCTACCTCTCTCTAGAGTGCAAATATCAGGTACAATGACATTAAAATGCCCATATGAGTCAAATTTATTAGTTGCAGAATTTGTTCATTGTGAAGAAAACTTCACTGAATGGAAATTCTTTATAAGGAGATCAAAATAAACTAAAATTGGAACGAAAAGCTGTGTTTTTAAAATCAATTTACGTATAGTAGGAAGAGCTTCAGCAAGAGTATAAAAGTTCCCTCTAGAATGAATGGTTTGAAATGCTGGTCATGTACCAACTCGATGACGCCTGAAGTTTAAAAATTTTTAAAATACTATCTGGCCATAAAAGCTTACTTGTTCCAAAGCTGTTGTTCACCTGTTTTGAGCGAATTTTTTAAAAATTAGCTTGATTAAGCAAACCTTAGCTTTGTACACAACATAGGAAATACTATATTATGCATTTAAAAAAATAGGGCATAATGGCAACCTAAAAAAATTGACATGTTCTAGAAAGTAAAGCAACTTGCGAAAAATTAAAACAGCAAAAGAATCAAAAAGGAATGGTTTCATAGATGAACTTGCAAATTAGCCACAGCTTTGATAATGAACAGGAGAATTGCCTTTTTAAAAACGTGTAGATAAGTTTCTATCGAAAACGAAACTTAAATTCCGAAAACATTTCAGCCTGAACCATAATAAATTTGAAAAACTTTCCAATTTTAGCGTTAATTCAAACACTTCAATTATTTTCTATAAATAATTTGTTCGTATCATTGAAAGATTTTGCTGAAAATTTGAAAAGAAAAAGTGATAAATATTTGTTAAATTTACAATAATTAATTTGTTAAATTAAAATATTGAAATTGTTAAATTACAATTTTTAAATATATATACACACAAAAAAATCATCTAGGGTATTTTACCAATGCGTACATACATAGGTAATTTATTTTTATATAAAAACAAAAAACTAAGTTTAGTTGCCTAAGATAATTGGTAATTTATAAAAAAAGTTTTGCCTAAAATTTTTGTTAATAATACAAATTGGGTTAGGTATCTTCTTCGAATGTTTTAATATATGTATGTATGTAGGTTTATTTGATTTTTTCTTTCAATTGGAAATTTTTTTGTGAAAAAGTTCAAATTTAATAAATTTAAAGTTAAAAGATACAACGTATTTATGTGAGTATATTATAAACATAAGATAAGGATCTCCACTGACCTTTTTACAAATAAAATGTACATGTGTATATAAAAAAGAATCAATAATTATTTATTACTTTTATTGAAGATTAATTTGGACGACGCGAACATTTCCATGCTGGATCATTATGGATTTTAAAGGCAAAATTAATTATAATCCTTGGAATTGTCGCATCTTAAACTTACAAGAAGCATTTTGTTATTTATCACACAAATTCCATTGAAAAGGATCAGGTAAAAAAGATTTACAAGCGTTAACAGAAGGAAGGTCTAATGAAAATTATGAGTTCCACTGAAACACCACTAGATGCGCTTGTTACAACAAAAACAAACAAAAATTACAAAATTCAAGTTTAAGTGAAAGCAAACTAAATATGCCCTACTTCGACAATTTAATAAATCAAAGTTATCGTTAAATTCCAATAGGTTTAAAAAATATATATCGCTCATTTGTTGCAATGTCGTCATGATGCAAAATATGATATTTTGGAGTTAATGATGCAGAATTGTTCGCTATGAATTTATTTTGTGTGTAAATTCATCTTTAAATTTATACTTTCCCCGTTTGAAGAAATTGTATCGTTATTTTTTATAAGAGGGGTAAGCAAATCATTTGTATTGAAAGAGTTATTATAACGTTGCAGCAAATGAAAGATATATACTTAGATTTAGAAAGGCGTACAAGTAAAAAGTTTAAATAGATCACTTAGTTAATTATAATACATTATGAATTCATAAATAAAAAATTTATTAAATTTAATTTTAATGAAATTAAAATTAATTTTATTTAAAGTATGTAGCCAAAAAAAGTATATAGAGTTTTTTAAATATGCTTACTTTATGGAAAAAAGTAGTAAATTTACCTAAAATCTATGTTCTTGTACAAAATTTAACTTAGATAATTTTTCAAAAATAAAAATATAAAATAACTTTGCTATCATTTGTAAATTTTCAAAGTTTTTAAGTAATTTTAACAAAATAATTAGATACTTTTTCGAACATAGAAATTACCTAAGTTAATAGTTTTATTACCAAAGAAACTTAGATACTGCCATGCTACCCTTGCGCTTAGTTAATTTTATACCATATATTTAGGTAATTTTACCTATGATTTTTTTTGTGTGTAGATATTGAACTGAAATTTACATTATTATTTTACAAAATTAATATGAACAAAGCTTTTTTGTTTTAAACATTTAATTTGAAACAGCTGACTAATTAAAAGATTTCAGTGCTAAGTATATTAAATATTAAATACTTAATATTAAAAATGCATTTAAGTAAATAAAATAAAAAATTAGAAACTGGGAATTATTTCCTTTCGAAGGTTACTTTATATTATATATATGTTGAATAAAATAAAAAATTGTATGTACTTCTTTTTACATCAAAGTACTGCCGTTTTTTCTCGATGTACTGTTTTTATGGATTTCATATCTGGCAAGTCTAATTTAATATCTAGTTTATTTATTATTTATATATACTTGAAAGAGCTTCATTGTGTAGAAGTTCACTATAGATAAGTTCGACCGTATTTAATATCTAGTTTATTAGATTATTTGACAATTTTTATACATATGTATATTTATAATACATACAAAAATTATTAATGACATATAAACTTTTTTGTCATGTAGTTTTTGTTTAGTTGGAAACTCGTTCCGATATTTTAAGCCCTTTTGACTTAAGGTATGTTCACTAGAGTTTTTTTTTCCCGGAGTTTTTCGATTCCCGGGAAAGCGGGAAAAATTTTTAAATTTCCCGGGATCCCGGGATCCCGCTCCATACAAATAATACAAAGTAAACTTGGTTTTATTAATGAAAAAAACTTTTATAAACAAACGTGAGGGAACTTGTCTACAAAGTAAGTAAAATAAATGCTTAAATACTACAAAAATAATTGAAGATTGAAAGCGGAACTTGAATTATTATTACCTTTGGCTATTATAAGTAAATTCCGTATTATGATGATCTAGTAAAAGATAAAATAAACATAACAATTGAGGTACTCAAGATATGAGATCAAAAAGTAAATTCATAAAATATATAAAATATTTCAATAAATATATTAACATTTTTTAACGGCGTAGGAAATTACTTTCTGACACACTCAAAGCGTTTAGTGAGTCGCCAAAGAGTATATTTCTGATTTTGTTTACTGATTACCATGTTTCCGAAAAATTTCGTTTACTTTTTTACCGAGGTTGGACAAATAATTAAAAGTGCACGGTTGTTGCATGCTTCTGATGTCAAGGTTGATGCAAAAAATAGCATCATCCGGACTACTTCTTACAAACTTTTTCTTTTTATTAGGTCCATCTGTAATCTTTAGGACAATGTATTTTTCAAATTGTATGTTTTAGTAACTTACACGAGTTTCATTATTTTTTTATTTCGGTTTCCCCGCACTTCCCGGATATATTACCAAGCTCGATTTTTTTTTTGTAGATACGACTATGTTGCAATAACGGAGCGATATGTTTATGTATATCCTATTTTTAAGACTTGTCCATGGAAAATGAGAATTTACTGCCTGCATCTTATTTTGAATTTATGTTCTTTATCAATTCATCACTTCACTTAATTTATTAATTATCAACTGTTGCACTGCCCATTCTGCTTTTAATAGATTTATTGCCGCAGGAGACATTAATTTACGTTTGTACACATTTCTTATAATTGATCTAATCGACAACCCATCCACAGATGCTAATTTTTAGAGAAAAGAAAACTAAATTTCAGAGTAAAAATAGCTGTTTTCTGAAACTATGAAGAACTTTTTATTTCCCGGGATCCCGCAACAAAAATCCCGGGAAAACGGGAAATATAATAAGTGAAATTCCCGGGAAAAAACCCTAATGTTCACACTTAACAAGTATTTGGCGAAAAAAATCCGAGAAAAGCGTAACCACTAATTTGCTCAACCATCAATAATTTAAACAAAAATATTGATTAATTTACTTAACTTTATTCATTTTTGAAAAAAACCTTGAAGAAGAAATATTATCTATTAAGATTTTTGTATGACGTGCTAAATTCCCAATTTTTCATATTTGATAAATACACTGAAATTTATTGTTGAGGGAAAGCTAGCTTCTATGCGCATTTCAATTGTAAATTGGTAAACGCCGGTTGATCATGAAGACGTTATGCAAAATCAAACAAATGTTTAATAAAAATAGTGGCTACGTGTGGGGCGTCAAATATCAAATATTTGTTAGGTGCTTTTGTTACATATGTATTGCAGACTTAATTTGTATATATATATATATATATATTTAATAAATTTTTGTTATTATTCGAATGTGAATTCTAAGTCAAATTACAATCCTCTAAATAGTTTTTATAGTTTTCTATGTACAGGCTTTCAAGGTCATTAATTTAATGTAAATAAAAGATTATTTATGTATTTCATTATCAATAAAATCCGACGTTTCGTTGGTATTCTTTCCAACTTCTTCAGGGATTGAGTTTTATTAAAATCTGGCAACATTGTAAAAATACAAAGTAAAAAAGTAGTCAATAATAACAATTATTATAATCTTAATTTTTGACAAATTAACTTACAATAATCTTTTTAGTCAGTTTACATCATTTATAAAATATATCACAGTATTTTGTATAGGTGGACAACACAACACAAAACTTAAAATATTGAAATAAATATATGTAAATTTAAAAATTATCACAGAAACAATCCTCAAAAGCTTTTATACTTTAATAGTCTTATTCCTTCAATATTTTCCAGGAATATTTTTTATGCGCTATCAGAATACACATTCGAATAACATCAAAATTTTATATAATAAATGTTACTCACCATGAGAAATAAATTCCCAGATTCTATTTGTAATATATTTAATATTTATTTTAAGATCATGGTTCGATGGTGTAAAAATGGGTCCACCCGATGCTATTTTAGGTGTTACCGAAGCTTTTAAACGTGACTCAAATCCAAATCGTATCAATTTGGGTGCAGGTGCCTATCGCGATGACAACGGCAATCCTTGGGTGTTGCCTAGTGTTCGAAAAGTAAGTTTTTTATGATTAATTACACTGTGTCCGAATTTGCCACTTTTTCAAACAAGCTAGGCACCCTACCAGTTAGGCTTATTTGAGTACGCTGAATTTAATGGGGATAGCCCTTTTTCAAAGTTAGCGCTCATATTCGCAATTAAAAATTAATACTAAAGTACCACAAAACGATATTTCGTCAGCTCAGAATTGGTTTGACCTACCGACCATTTAAAAAAAAATTGAGTTAGGTATGGGGTATATATATTTTGAATACCCCCTTTTTGAATCCAAAACCAGTTTAGCGAAATTTTCTGTGGTTTCTGAGATATAAAGCATTCATTTGGTGCATATCAACTGTTTCAAAAATTTTTAAGTTTTGTTTTGCTCTACAAGCAACTGTTTGGCGATTGCAGCAAATTCTTCATACAAAAACGTACAAAATAAATTTTACTGTTGCTTTGCTGCATTGCCGTAAGAAAAAAAAGTAGTTTAAGCAAAAGCAAAGTAAAATGACAACAAGAAAATAAATTTGTGAAAAATAGTTTTATAATGGACCCAACCAAGTGTACGGTTTGATATTATTTGTGATTTTAGCCTAAGGGAAATGCTTCAAAATTTTACTACAGACGAAAATTAAATATGTTTAATCTTACAGCAACCATTATTATGTCATATATACCAACTTTTACTTATTGTGCCTTTTTGACGGAAGCTCATAGTGGTCGGAGTGGTAACAATATTGCTAGGGCTTAAATTAAAATTTTAAATGAACTAATAAAAGATTATCCACTTATTAAAACTTTGACATTATGGAGCGATTCTTGCTTACCTCAAAATAAAAATCAAATTAACGCAACCGCAATCAAAATGTTCTTTAAACAAAATAATATTAATGCCGTAACACAAAAGTCTTCAGAACCAGAACATTCTTTAATTCAAGAAGTGGACTGCGTCCATGGTGTTATTGACCGGTACTTAAGGAATATTGAAATTCATAGTCCTCTTCATTTACTAAATTTGCTTAAAACAATGCCAAATAATAAAACAAAACTTAAAGTTGTGGAAATGCTTCCGGAAGATTTTCGCACATACTCGTTGGAAGCAAATAAAATGGACTTTCGAAAAGTCCCTTTTGCTAAAATTAAAGTACTTCTATACAGTTAAAATAATGATTTATGTATATATTATATATACCAGAGAGGAAAAATATAAGAATGCAATTTTGGTTAAGTCTGCATCAAAAAATTGTTCGAAAACTCCTGAGAATTTGTTGACGAATGTTTTGAAAATATCGAAACCATCATTTATTTCCAGCGATAAAAATAGAGACATAAAAGACTTGCTTATATTTCTTCCACGTGTTGATAAAGCTTATTATAAAAATTTACTCAATATTAAGTTTTAAATTTTCTTTTTACTTTTGCATTACTTAAGTTGTTTAATTTGTGGCTTTTTATGTAACTTTTCATAACAGTAGAACTGTTTTTTCTGTTTTTGTAAAGTAAAATCAAATAAAAAACTTTAAAAAAAATTCATCTCGACAACAAGTTACTCAATACACAGCAATATGTATACGTATGCAGCACAAAAAGCCACTTTTTTGATTTTTTGTTAGAAAAGTGGCGTATGCGGCACAAAACAATATTTTTCATTTTCAAAAAAATACTATTAAATTCTAACTTAATTCATGAAAGTGCGCAAAAATTTGCATTTTTCTTCAAAACATATACCGGAAGCAGTGGTAAAAATATAAAAAAATTCTATCGGGTACAATTTGAAAAATCTTCATGTAAATCTTCTTTGTCGTTTTTCTCCACTCCAACTTTTTGGCATATGCGCCAATCCAATTCTGAGCTGACGATTTGTTATACTTTTGGAATCATTGTTCAATTTAATTTCGCGTAAAATTTTTTTTTTGAACTATTTTTTTTTCTTAACTCCATACAGAGGGGGTGCCCAGCTTGATAAGATTTCCGACTAGCACAGTGTTATTTTGTTTTTTTTTTTTATTTTACTTTTTTTTTAGGCTGAGCAACGTGTAATTAGCAAAAATTTAAACAAGGAATATGCTGCTATTTTGGGAATACCCGAGTTTTATAACAAGGCTATTGAACTAGCTTTAGGTAAAGATTCTCAGGTCTTACATGAAAAGCGTAATGCTACAGCTCAAGGTATTAGTGGTACTGGAAGTTTACGTATCGGTTCTGCATTCTTAAGTACATTCTGGGAAGGTAATCGTGAAATTTATGTGCCGAACCCAACATGGGGTAATCATATCCCTATTTTCGAACATGCCGGTATGTCAGTTAAAAAATATCGTTATTATGATCCCAATACATGTGGTTTGGACTTTAAAGGATGTTTGGATGATATAAATGTAAGTACATGTCCATTTATTTAAAAAAAAAGATGTAACTTAGTTTTAATAAGAATTTAGCATTTACTCAAAATGTTTTTATGAAAATCTTGACCTCTGAAAATATCCATGCTTCGTTTAAAAAAAGAAACTTTCGTTGCTACTAGGTTATTCGTCGTTAATCGGTTAATCGGTTACCCGATTAACTGATCGATTAATTTAAAATGGCCATTTTCGATTAACCGGTTAATTTCAGTCGTTTGACCGATGTAACAAAATTTTAAATTTTTTGTAGTATTTAACATATTTTTTTTTGTATTTTTAATTATTGGTTTCATCTCGTACACAAAAGGTATGTGTTTAAAAATATTTTTTCATACAATATTTTTCCTTCTAGCAATATATTCTTAAAATACAGTGCAAAAACAAAAACTAAAGAATTCGAAAAAAACTTTTTTGCAGAATGTTCGGTTCTGATCTTTGCCAGGATGAGCCAGATGATGGCCTGACAACAGAAGAACCTCTCGATAGTAAAACAAACAATCTTTAAACAAAATTTACCGAAACGATTAGAAGTGTTACAAATGAATTAAAACAGGAAGATCTTATATGTTTAGATCCAGGAAAAGGACTGAGAATTTAGATATTCTAAGTAAATAAGTAAATTTTGGTACTTTTTGCCACCCGGCTATCTTTTAAACCAACAAACGTAAAAATAAACATTACATCACGTTCGAAACTTATCTAAAAAGTACAAACACTAATTCGGTACTTTTTAGAAATTCGAACGTGAAAGGGATAAAATTCTTAACTATTTTTGGTAATTTTTTACAAAGTATTCTTCTTAATTCTTTGGCTTTATGGGAAGAAAAAAAAGTACCAAAAGGGGAAATACGGAAAATTAAGTTTCTTTCTTGAGCTTTTTTGTTTCTACAACTGATACTTTTTTTTAATTGCCATTAATATTGAACCTAGAAACATTAAATTAAACATGCAATATCCTGGGTGTTAGGCTCTATGGGGAAACTTTTTGGTACATTTTTGGTTTTTACTGGTACTTGTTGAATTTCCGTTGGTATTGGACTTAAATCATAAAATTAAACATGCCAGCTCCTGAGTGAATGAGAATCTTTAAAGGGATCTATTTGGTACTTTTCCGCTCTTTAACTGGTACGAACATAAAATTAAACATGCAATGTTCTGAGAGAATGAGAATCTGTAAGAGGGGCTTTTTGGTACTTTATTGTTTTTTAACTGTTACTTCTTGAATTTCCGTTAATATTAGAACTAGAAGCATTAAATTAAACATGCAAGGCCCTGAGTGAATGAGAATCTGTAAAATGGATTTTTTGGTACTTTGTATTTCTCTAACTGGTAGATATGGTTCAGGACCGCTAAACCTCCTATATTCATAAAATATAATTATCGTTTTAGAAGAGATCTATTAAAGCAATAGTTGCTGTACTCAACCTTCGCTGTTCAACCTTCATTCTGCCTCCAGTCTATCTCTCCGTTCGTCCGTCCCCTGACCGAATGACATAGCGACCAAGAGTGGACATACGGATAATTACTGCCACTCCGAAAATATTAAACCAATTTTGATGAAATATGAATAGATAGATCAGCGTAATTAAAACACACAGGGTTTATATTTTTTGTAAAGATAGGAGTATGAAGTGACAGTTGGACAGTTTCGATTTTGATGAAATTTAAAACATCTGTAGATAGTTTAATTTGAAATTTCATTATGAATCGACTTACACCAGAGCAACGCGTGTAAATTGTTAAAATTTTCAATCAAAATAATTGTTCAATTTAAAATTCCAAAAAAAATTTGTTTTCCGATGAAGCCCATTTCTGGTTGAATGGGTACGTAAATAAGCAAAATTGTCGCATTTGGAGTGAGGAGAATCCACAAGCTTTTGTCAAAACGCCATTACATCCACAGAAAATAACTGTTTGGTGCGCTTTATGGGCTGGCGGAGTTATTGGCCCATATGGGCAAATCTCTGAAAGTCCACCAACCAAAAATTTTTCAAATGAATTTTGTTTTAATGAAATATAAGACTAGGGCCCGTTTTCACAACTTGCCGATAGCTAAAAGTAGACTTTAAACGGCCTTATAAAAAGTGTTCCATGATTAAAACTTAACTTTAACCTAAAGTGAACGATAATGTAGATTAAGGTTCATCCTACCTGGTAGGTTAAAATAAAGTTGTAACAATGGAACACCTTTTACACGGCTGATAAAATCCTACCTTTAGCTATTGGTAAGTTGTGAAAACGGGCCTAGATGTATAATTTAATTTTTTTATTAAAAAATATGTATTTCAATTATCATTAATGCAATAATTTTTACCAAATCGTACCACACTGCTGATTTCTTAATGTTATACGTGAATTTAGCATTATTTTAGGAGTAGCACTTACAATATAATAATAAAATACTACTGGAAAAACTGTAGCGTGCGTTATGTAGCGTGCGTCACAAAGGGTTCACGGCTTTTATCAAAAAATCACAACTTTTTTGGCTGCGAATAAGTACGTCTTTCTTTTAGGAATTAAATTTTGTATACCTTATCATGCCAAATTTGCTAAAAATTAGGAAAACGCACTTCAACCTTTGAAGTTACTTCCACTTTTTGTAGCGTGCGTCACAAAACTTTGTGATCAATTATTTCGCAACAAATACTTGCTAAGAAATTATGATATATGCTATTCGTAAGTACATATTAATGTCACTAAATACTATACATAAGTTGAAGCTATCTCTTTTGAAAGACCAAAAAATGTTTATATTTCAATCAGAAAACGCGTGCGAATGTAGCATTCGTCACGCAGGATTTGCCCATATGTCTCCAAAAACGATAATGGTCAAAATGTTATTGTCAATGGTGAAAGGTATAGGAAAATGATTCGAAAATTTTTCGTACCTCAATTGCATAAATCTGGCTGATATGTGGTTCCAACAGGACGTAGCCACATGTCACACAGCGGGCGCTACAATTGATTTACTCAAATAAACTTTTGATGAAAAAATTATTTCACGTAATGTCCCAATTAATTGGCCACCAAGATCGTGTGATTTAAATCAATTGGATTATTTTCCTTGGAGTTATATTAAGTCACTTAACAACGTCGATAAACCACAAACAATTGGAAATCAACATTCGAAGAGTTATCGTCGAAATACGCCCGCAAGTGTTGCGAAAAGTTGTTGAACATTTGTGTTCCTGATTGCGCCTCTACGCGCCAGCCGTGGAGCCAAATGGCAGAAATCATATTTAAACATACATTTCATAAAATGTTTATTCCAATAAAGCCCGTTTCATTGATATTAAAAATATATTTCCTTGTTTTATTATGATTTAAACTTGTGAACGTTGTGTCGAAAATAAAACAACATTGTATGTTGCTCTTGGAAAGTGGTTACCTCCAATCATTTTTTTCTGCAATTAAAAATCAAAAATCAATATAATTTTGAAAACTTTTGACTGAAATAAAAGTTGTAGTAAATAATCAGTTGTAATAAAGGTTGGTGAAAGTAAAACGATTCGACTTTAATTCTAATACTAACTGACTCGACAGACGTTGTCCTGTCCAAATTAGGAAAAATGTTTGCGTTCGATTTTTAAAATCCTTTAAAAAGATACGAACATTTGAAAGAAAAATTAGTCAAATCGATGGAGCCATTTTCTGATTTCAGGTAAATCAAAAAAGTGGGCGTTAAAGTGGGCGGGGCAAAATTTCCATTGTCCTAATCGGTCAAGCCGTTCTCAAGTTATGCGTTTAATAGAAAAAGTGGGCGTTAAAGTAGGCGTGGTAAATTTTTCTTTCGATGAAAACTTAAAATGGATTAATACGAACATTTGAAAGAAAAATTTGTCAAATCGATGGAGCCGTTTTCTGATTTTAGGTAATTCAAAACAAGTGGGTGTAAAGGTGGGCGGGGCAAAATTTTCTTTTCGTATAAATCTAAGTTGGACCATGGCGATCATTTTAAAGAAAAAATCGTTCAAATTTCAATTATATATTTTGATGTCATTGGAGGTGCAATATGAAAATTGGATTTTGCCATGCTCCTCCGCCCGCAGACCGAAAATCAGACTTCACAGTGTCACCCGCCTGCGAATTCTGAAGATTCCCTTAAAATTTCAACAAAATCGGCCCAGCCGTTTTGAAGTCCATACGTTACATACATATACACATCCTATTGTATATATATAGATAGATGTATGTGAAACATTTTTAACAAAAAAAAATTAAGTTTTTAGTTTAAAATGTTCTTTATCCAATTTAATAAAAATAAGTATATCGTTACCTAAAACCCAAAACGCGATAAAAGCGATTTGTTCCTGTAAGTTTTCTGATTGTTTACAGCTTTAACGATTTATAATAAATACATAGTAGATTTTGCTATCATGCCGCTGTAAGCAACATTTTGCGAATTTCCGCTAATTTAACAATTTTTACCGAATTTTTGCCATTCCTTATAGTTTTAGGGACTTTTAATCAATTTTATGGTTTGTTTGAAATATTAAAAATTTTCGCGAATTTTCGCTATTTTTTGCAAATTTTTTTTTTGTTATTTTCTGACATTTTGTTTTTAACCCATTTAGCGTTTTTAAATAAATTTTAGTGTTTGTTTAAAAGTTTGCAATTTTTCGCGATTTTTTCCTATGATTCTTTATAGCGATTTTTCATAAATATTAGACTTTGCGATCATGCTGCGGTAAGCAAATAAGCTATCTTTAGTTCAACTAAAGTTTTTTCGAACAAAAACTTTGAATATACAAAAACATGCGGATTTGAGAACACCAATTTATAAATAATGCGGATTCAAACAATTTTTCGTTTTCAATTCGAGTAGAAACCTAGATAACACCTTTTTTATAAAAAAAAAATTGTCTCTTGGTAAGGAAGGTAGATAATCACCCCTATCGTGAATAAAAATTTCTTGGGAGATTTTTCCCTTTTCCCATTTTTACAATTGAATTTTTATTCACGATAGGGGCTTATAACAATTGCGCAAACAAAACGAAAAGTGTGCATCCATGGTAGAATAAGTACCAGTATTTACCCATGTAATGTCAAATAATTTTAAAATTGAGAACAAAATTTCTAATGACTAAAGGCCCAACCATAAAATGCATAGCTGTGCTTAACTTACTGTCAAAAATTACCAAAAAGTCTCTCAAATGTATTTAAAACTTTGAATCTTTGATACCCTCCACCGACAGTTCGAATGTGTTAGGAGTAATATCTGTATGATGTCTATTTAATATTAAATTCTTTATAAAAACAGATATCTGCATTAAAAGTGGTTGCGGTTTAAACCTATATTAAATTATTGACCGACAATCAGAAAGTTTAATGCTTTTTTTAGCAATTTTAACTAGCTTAAGTAAAATATCATGATTCGTAACAGTTTAAGCCGAACCTTAATGATTTTCAGGAAAGCAATTTATATTGAAGCCATGGTAAGCTATTCCCAACCATCCCAAAATTCTGCAGAGTGATTTCTGGTATTAAAAAACATAAATTTCAATACAGCTGTGCAATTAGTTTTAGCGTTTGCAGTGAATTTCAGAAGGCTGCTGAAATGGAATCTAAGGTAAATTATGGACCGTATATCACAAAATTGCATAACACTTTTTCTGGCCATATGAAGCTAAGCTGTGTTATTTCTAGTCCTAGAAAACTGTGACGTACCAATTTCTATTATGACAGCATTGTTAATTACGGTTTTAGGCAAACTAAACTGTTTTCCGGTAGTAGGGTTTATATGGGGCCTAGGGTAAATTATGAACTGATCTTCACGAAATTTGACAGTGTCATTTCTAGTTCTATAAAACTATGATGTACCAAATTTTGTTATGACAGCGTTATTTTTTACGGTTTTATGCATACTAAACTGTTTTCCGGAAGGAGGGTTTATATGGGGCCTAGGGTAAATTATGGACCGATCTTCACGAAATTTTACAGCGTGATTTCCAGTTGAATAAAACGAATTCTTGCAAAATCGTATGTCATTCTGTGCATTATTCCACCATTTATGTAAGTTTTTGTAACAAAATTTTTTTAGGTGGAGGTTTCACATTTTGATTCATAGTCTGATCCTACTGAATCGATTTTGCTGGATTTCAATCCCAAGCTGCTTAGGATAACTACAAGCAATTTGACACCAAGGTTGTTTATTTCTTTTGAGTTTTTCGAAAGTGAGCGTGTTTTCAACAGACGGACATGGTTAAATCGACTTAGTATTACTCAAGGACCCAGAATATATATACTTTATGGGGTCTGAGATGAATAATAAAAAAGTTTCACACGGAATGCCAAACTTAGTATACCCTCTCACAACTAATTGTGGTGGAGGGTATAAAAACAATAACAAAATCAAAAAACATTTATAATTCCGTACTGAATGTGCGATCAGTTTCGCACTTTGCTTAAGCAAATGACTGTTTCATAAAACTTAACAAAAAGTTTCCGTAAGTTCAATATGGTTTGCTTCACATGATTTACATGTATTCGCCAATTTGCTTAATCCAACTTAACCACGTTATGGTTAGGTCTTATACCTTGTACTTATTCTACCATGGTGCATCAATAATTTTGTTGAAAACAGCACGTTACTTTGTATTGAAACAGTATCAAAACTGCAATGTGTTTTGGATCTCACCCATAATAATAAAAAAAATACATCTATATATATAAAATTGTAACGTTACTGACTCACTGACTGACTGACTCACTGATTCATCATCGCACAGCCTAAACGCCTGAAGCTAGACACTTGAAATTTGGACCAGAGATTGGTCACTCCCCAAATCGATCCACTAAGACGGGATTTTTGGAAATTCGAATGTTTAGGGGGTAAAAACGGGAAAATTCGGTAACCTTATATCTCCAAAACTAAAAGAGATACAAAAAAAATTTGATACCTATCGTTGTTCTTTAGAAAAATAAGCGGACAGGTGTCTGGTACTTTTTTGAAATTCGGCCCTATTTGGGAGTAAACGGGTAATATCTGAATTTTAGTACTTTTTTGACACCCCCTCTATCTTTTGAACCAATAAACATAGAAACAAAGTTAATACCACATTCGAAACCTAACAAAAATATACGAATTTAAATTTGGTACTTTTTCGAAATTCGAACATTTAAGGGGTAAAAATCGTAACTATTTTTGGTACTTTTTTTAAAAAACATTTTTCTCCATTTATTGAAATATTCGTACTAAATTATGGGCTGCCACTATTATACTGAAATTTTTTATACTTTAATGGGGGGAAAATAGTACCAAAAACGGGAAATACGAGAAATTTGATATTTTACTTAACTTTTTGGTTCTACAACTGGTATTTTTTAAATTATCGTTTATGTTGGACCTAAAAACATAAGATTCATCATGCAATGTCCGGAATGGATAATAATCCATAAGGGGAAGTTTTTGGTACTTTTCTGTTAATTAACTGGTACTTTTTGAATTTCCGTTAGTATTGGACCTATAAAAATAAAATTAAACATGCAATGTCCCGAATGGATGAGAGTCTATAAGAGGGAACTTTTTGGTACTTTTTTGTTCATTAACTGGTACTTTTTGAATTTCTGTTAGTATTGGACCTAGAAACATACAATTCAATATGCAATGCCCTGGATGGATGAGAATCTATAAGAGTGAACTTTTTGGTACTTTTTTAATCTTGGACTGGTACTTTTTGAATTTCCGTTGGTATTGGACATAGACAGATAAAATTAAACATGCAAGGTCCTGGGTGGATAAGAATCTAAGAGGAAAGTTTTTGGTACTTTTTTGTTCATTTACTGGTACTTTTTGAATTTCCGTCAGTATTGGACCTAGAAACATAAAATTAAACATGCACGATACTGTGTAAATGAGAATCTTTAAGTGGGATCTTATTGGTACTTTTTTATTCGTTAGCTGGTACTTTTTGAATTTCCGTTAGTATTGGAGCCAGAAACATGCAATTAAACATGGAAGGTCTTGAGTGAATGACAATCTGTTAGAGAGATCTTTTTGGTGCTTTTTCGTTTTTTAACTGGTCCTTTTTTTAAATTTTCGCTAATGTTGGTCTAATGAAAATAAAATTAAACGTGCATGGTCCTGAGTGAATGAGAATCTCTAAAAGCGCTTATAGGTACTTTTTAGTTATTAAACTGGTACTTTTTGAATATCCGTTATTATTGGACTTAGAAACATAAAATTCAAGATTCAATGCCCTAAGTGGATAAGAATATATAAGAGGGAAGTTTTTGGTACTTCTTTGTTCTTTAACTGGTACTTTTTGAATTTCCGTTAGTATTGGACCTAGAAACATAAAATTAAACATGCAAGGTCCTGAGTGAATGAAAATCTGTAATAGGCCTTTTACACTGATCAACATCTAACATCTACCATCAAAGATGTGGAAATTGTGAAACACTCGTTTACATTGCTCACATCTAACATCTACCATCAAGCAAAAATGTCACCATTTTTGAAAAAAAAAATTTTTTTAAATTTAAAATGTTTTTTTCTCACAAAAGTGCTAAAATTTAAAAAGAAAACTCAAAAATGTATTTGAAGTTTAATTTGTTTTAAAATATAAAAAAAATATTTAAAAAAAAAACATTGCAATTAAAGATTTAACTTGGCAAATGGTAACGCTGCTTTCAAAACAAACTTCTTTTTGTCAGTGATGCCACAATAATAATATAACTTATTGCCACTTTTCTAGTGATGACACTAAAATAATCGAAAGATGTAGAATGGAATACAATGAGATAGGAACATATTTTAAAGATGTTGAAAGATGTTGGTTTTTAGTCCTATGTATTTCTTATGGAAAGATGTTAACATCTTCGCAAATGGTGGCAAATTGATGGTAGATGTAAGATGTTGATCAGTGTAAAAAGGCTATAAGACGGCTTTTGGTACTATTTTGTTCTTTAACTGGTACCTTTTATATATCCGTATTTATTAGATCTAGAAACATAAAATTAAACATGCAAGCTCCTGAGTGAATGAGAATCTGTAAGAGGGATTTTTTTTTAAATAAACTGGTAATTTTTTTAATTTAATATTTATTTTTGTGCATTAAATAAAAAAGCAAATTGGTGTCTGGTACTTTAACGAAATTCGGTCGTTTTAGGTAGTAAATCTAGCTTTTAAGCCAATACGTATAGAAATAAAAATTAAATAACATTTGTTACTTATCTAAAAAATACAAATGCGAATTTGGTACTTTTTCGAAATTCGAACGTTTCAGGGGTGAAAATTGTACCTATGTATATCGATCCCGCGAACCTCATACCTCCTAAACTAAAAGAGATAAAAAACATCAGCAATTCGCTAACCGTATATTTCCTAAACAAAAAGAGATACAAAAAATGTAATACTAATTATTGTTCATTAAAAAAAATAAACGGAGAGGTGTCTGGTACTTTTTTGAAGGAAGACCTTTTTGGGGTGTAAAAGGGGAAATAAATATTGTATCACATTTTTAGCTTATCTAAAAAATACAAAACAGGTTTGCCCCTTTTTTGAAATTCAAACGTTTAAGGTGTGAAAATCGTTCCTAATTTTGTTACTGTTTTCTCAACATTTTTCTCCATCTCTATATAATATAAATTTGTAAAGTAACTGACGGATTCATCATCGCACATCCTAAACTCTTGAAGCTAAAAAGCTGACTTTTGGACCGAAGGTTGTCCTCTCGCCAAATCGATTCCGCTAACCAAAAAAATCCAAAATTAAAGAGATCCAAAAAATTTAACACTTATTGTTGTTCGTTAAAAAAAATAAGGGGACAGGTGCCTGGTACTTTTTTGAAAATAAACTTTGGCATAAAAATATGTCCACGAAGAAAAAGGAGACGCTAACGAAGTAGCGGGTTAAATGCTAGTAAATAGATAAATTTCTTTACTTTTTCATTTTTTAAAAAGTTTAATTTAATTCTAGTAATTATCTAATGTTAAATACTTTTTTCTTATCTAGAAAATTCCTGCTAAATCAATCATAATGTTGCATGCTTGTGCTCACAATCCTACTGGTGTTGACCCTACCAAAGAACAATGGCTGGAACTCTCCAAATTAATAAAACAAAAAGATTTATATCCTTTCTTCGATATGGCTTATCAAGGGTTTGCTTCGGGTGATGTCGATCATGATGCCCAAGCCATTCATATTTTCGAATCTGAAGGTCATCAATACTGTTTATCGCAAAGTTTTGCAAAAAATATGGGTCTTTATGGAGAACGTGCTGGCACTTTCACAGTGGTCTGTGCTACCAAAGAAGAAACCGAGCGTGTAATCTCCCAAATCAAAATCATTATCCGTGCTTTATACTCTAATCCACCCATTCATGGTGCGCGTATTGTAGCAGAAATTTTAAACGATGAGCCTTTGCGCGCTGAATGGTTAATGGACGTCAAAGTGATGGCCGATCGCATTATTGGAATTCGTGACAAATTGAAACGTAATTTGATTAAAAATGGTTCCAAAAAATCTTGGGACCATATTACCAATCAAATTGGTATGTTCTGTTATACTGGCATGAAACCCGAACAAGTTGAGCGTTTGGCCAAAGAATTTAGCATTTATTTAACTAAAGATGGACGCATTTCGATGGCTGGTGTTACTAGTAAAAATGTAGAATATTTGGCCAAGGCCATGCACGAAGTTACAAAATAATCAATAGTTAAAACAACCCGATATTATCGGAGCTTCTACACTTGTTAAGTTTTATGTGTAGTTTAAAGAACACGAGCTCCTTACTCGTCCGTTCAGCTTACATTTAAAACAAAAACAACATTTCGAAATTTGTTTTTGTTTTAAATGTAAGTTGAACGGACAAGTTGGGCGCTCGTGTTCTATAAACACCACATTAGTAAAAAAAATTAAATACTTTTAAGAAAAATTATCGTTGAAACATAATGTATTTAATAAAAAAAAATAAACAAAAACTAAATTGCATAATTGTTTTATTTTTTATTTGTTTTTAATAATACATTTTTACTTGTTTTAATTTTATTTAATAAACAAAAATTTTAATGAATTACATTTATAAATATTTTTTATGTATGTAAGTATGTATGTATGTACATATATTGTAGAGCGTTACTTGGTAAAGCTAAATAAATGTTTTGTTAAGTGTTACAATACAATTTCTAATTTTTTCTCTAAATGAAGCTACCACTTATAGCCTTTTTTTAACAATAGATTTATTAATTTTAATAGTCTCAAGTAAAAAATGTGATTTGAAATTATAATGAGAAATATAATAGTTAACCTAAAATCACGGTTTATTGTAACGATATCTTATTTTGTCAGAGGGCTCACAATATTCTTTAATTATTAATTTACACAGAAATATATGGAATACTATGATTATTGCACATACAGAAACCCAAAAAAGTGTGGGAAGACCACCCAACTGATGTCCATGTTTATGTAAAGCTATTACATGTTGTTCGTGAGCGGGGGCTATAAGTACAATAAAAAGTCATTTACTTATTTGTATATGTAAATAATGTTTGGAAAATCTAAGAAATCCTACCCTCAGCCACCTCTTTAACATGTAAAGCATCATGTAACTCTACCATATGCTGTTTGTCTTCTGTTATATAAAGGATAGCGGTCAGTGGTTCGGTGAGCTTCACTGGAAATTGTCGACGGTTTTGACTGAAAGTTTATTTAAATGTATGTATGTGTGATACATCTGTCATTTTCGAAAGCATTAACATATATAGTTACTTACGTTAACAAAACCGGCTCATCTACACAGCCACCATCGCAAGCATAATAACTACGATCAGAACGGTCCAAAGCAACATTTATAACAGCCTTATTATCATCGGTCACTGTTATAGTTACGTTGAGATGTGTACGGTTGCCATAATTTAAGCGACGAAAATGAAAATCTCGATGTAAATACTTTGGATGCATATTGCACTCTAAATGTTGATTACTAAAACGAAAACTGCCAAAGCTAAGCACCATAGCCTGTATAACACCTGACGACCCTGCCCGTATAAGATTATGACATCCTTGTTTTTCTAACGTAAGCATCCAAGTAGAAACAAGTTTATTTAATTTCTCTAAAGAGTTCATGGGCAACCATAAATTATCGGCTTGCAATGTGTGATAAGAATCATAGCAACCTTCCGCATAAGTTAAAGCTTTTGCAATATCCGGTTTCGAAGGGGCCGATACGGAAACAAATTCCTCAAATTCATAACTGCGAGTTTGAGATAATACGGCAAACATAGTGGCATTAATGCGATCTCCATTTAAACTGTTCTCTGCTTTAGAAGTACTTATTGTAAAACCGGTAGCCCAGAGATCGGACCAAACATTTATGTGAGATTGTCTGTAGTTGTGTATGGCTGTGCTAGCAGATTCTGTTTTGCTTTGCAAAGCTTTTGTCATGGCCATAATAGCTTTTTGTTCGGTTTCGTCTATGGTAGCGCTAACTTGTTGCTGCTGGTTTTTCTTTAAAGGCTTTGAATAATGAACAGCAATAGGAATTTCCATTTTAATGCTACCACGTTTTTTCAATTGTATAATACGTGACATTTGAGGTTTTACTATTGTAACAACAATTATGACAGAGGCATCATCAGAATTCGGATTGATCGTGCCAGTAATAACATCAAATTGTTTAGCTGTCTCAGTAGAACCCAATTGTATGTTTCGCTTAGTAGGATTCGGAAAATTAACTCGGGGTAAAATAATATTTACTTCCTCCATTGTATTGCGAGTATTTGTGATTTTTATTTCTTGCATAAGAATACTTGGATGTGTACGATGTGCATAGTAAGAATAGGAGACAAAGATATTTGAGAAGCACTGAAACCTAAAAACGGAACCAAACATGAGTACATATACATACATACAAAAGTATGTTTCCATTCTTTTTAAACGCATACTACCCTTACATGCTAAAAAATTCTTGCAATTAACTTTGTGTCATATAATAAATATTGTTATTATTTTTGATATACATATGTAGGTACCTATTACAACCTCACTTTTTATTATTTATAATAGATATTGATTATAGAAGCATGCAGCCCAATTATAAAAACAAATAAATATGTGCTATTGTTTTGAAAATATTTATAAAAGTCTAATTGGACAATATGTCTTCGATATTTGTTTGATCTCTTTACCTTGAGTTAAGAAATTTTTCAAATACAATTTTTGAAATTTTCAAACATTAAATTTCAGTAACCTAGCCTTTGGTTCATATTTGGTTTACAAATTTCTACTTAATAAAAAATGATTCCCTAATGGTGTTTTCTTTTCTACAAAAAATGTGACATTTTATTTAAAAAAATGCAATTTGGTGTATGTTTCTTAAAAAATTTGCTCCCGTAAAGAGTGGCTTGCTTTATTTTAAAAAAACTCACCCTTTTCGGGAGTTAAATTTTTAAGAAACAGACACCAAATTCCATTTTTTAAATAAAATATCACATTTTTTTGTAGAAAAGAAAACACCATAAGTTTTAACTGATTGACCACAATACCATTTTTTTTTACAGAGTTTGTCGTACAATATGAAATACAAACAAAGCTCTTCATTGTTTTTTTTTCATCTTAGTTTTCCAACCATTTTTACGATTTTTCATAGATTATAATATGTTTTGGAAATGTTTGATATCTACCTCATCATGGGTACTTCTGATTCAATTTTTCCCTAATAAAAGCAAAGCATTAAGTTTTGTGTAGTCTAAAAAGTCTCAGAATACAAACGAATTTGATTGTTATATCATGTGACTATTTTAATTTGTTATGGTTCGTGTTTTAAATTTAATTTTATCCACATTTAACTTACCTCCAAACAATTCCTGTTAGATATTCTACCACCGTAGCTTCTCTGCCAGCTTCATCAGTTTCTTTAACAGAAATGACTGGATGAAATTGTGTGGGCAACTGCATTGCACGCCCATATTTTATATTTAAGGGAGCATCATGAGCTATTTCCAAACCTATATAACCATTACCAACATAGGGAATAATGTTTCGTTCTTCGGCCAAAGGTGGTACGTGACGTATATTGGCATCAAACTCAAAATTTTGTAAGATAAATGGTGTCAAACGGTCATCCATACATTGCATTAAGGGATCTACGAAGAAAATATTTATAAAAAAGTAATTTCACAAAAATATTTTTAACCGACCTTTTTTTTCCGGTGCACTCATGAACAAATATCGGAAGATGGGTGGCAATATGTAAAAGAAGATACAAACAACTAGCATAACCGCAAATAGACGACGGTAGGAAACAACTAGTTTCCTTGTAACTTCTGTTAGATCGAATTTATATTTAGCTGTACGAAACATATTGCTTAATATTATTTAATAAGTTATAATATTTATTTCCTTTAGTATTTTTTTACACCGGTTATCATAACTTCATTGTTTATCGTATGTAGAATTTTTCACAGCAAAGCTCCAATACCAACACAGAAGTATCTTGTAAACATCACGTTATTGTGAATGGTCATTAGATAAATATTTTTTTGAATGAAGATGCATGTTAACAAATAAAACTTACAGGGATGATAAATGAGAAAACCAATATCGTACCAACGAACTTTTAAAATAGTACTTTTTCTGCCCCAATAGTACTAAATCATTTTTTATATACATTTTTTTTATTTTATTTTTAAAAACAAACATTTAATGCAACAAAAACAAAAGGTACTTAAAATTAATTTGTGTATGTAAAGATTAGACAGCAAAAAATACATGATCATTAATTATACATAATAATAGGGTGGGTAAAATTTTTTCGCGTCAAAAGCACATCGCGATTCTTGTTCTATAAGTCATTCCATGAAACTTTGCCAAAGAAACCATAGGTCAAAAATTAATTTCGGTCTCCAGATTTGTCAAAATAGTTAGTTTTCCAAAATATTCAAGAATAGAGGCAAACAAATTGTACTTGGTCTAGCCAGACTTTTTAGGGTCGAGAAATTCGTTTATTTTTATTTTTGATTGCCGCCAGAGAGTGTTTTCATTCACTTTTTAATAAGTATCGTCTTTTTTGTGGAAAATTGACGAATATTTCTCAACTTTTCTCAAAATGCAATCTCGAATTTTAAACGAAAATAAAATTTTTAAGCGTTCTAAAAATATGTGCATACGAGCATCTTCGGATTGCATTTCCAAATTTATTGTGTTAACAATTTTCAATATGTACTGCAGAAACAGTAAACGTAAATGAATATAAGCGGAGTTTGGTGCAAATGGTCTTGCAAAAGAGAAAATGCAACAAACAAAAAATAGAATTTCCCTTAGATTTCATAAAAAGCTACGACATTTTGCATTTTCGCAAGTCTTTTTGCACCAAACACTAAACTCCGCTTATATTCATTGGACAGTAAATTTTCATCATTTTTATCAATTATAAATATGTAGGTTTGAAAAATTTGGAAATAGTACCAAATTAGTCACGGGGGTACCAGCGTACTTTTTAGTTATGAATTTTACCAAAAAAAGTACAATTGTACCAACTTTATCAACCCTGAAAACTAACCTTAAAATCGTAAACATAAATTAGGAGGCAATATTATATACATACATATGTACGTATAGCTATTAATGAATTTTGTATTAGAAAATTAAAAACAATGTCTAATGACAAACGTACTGTATACGTGGGTGCTTTAGCTGACGAAGTAACAGAAAAACTATTAAATGATGCATTCATACCATTTGGTGATATAGCCGACATACAAATACCCGTGGATTACGAGTCGCAAAAACATCGAGGTTTTGCTTTTATAGAATATGAGTCCGCTGAGGATGCCGCTTCGGCTATAGATAATATGGTAGGTCTTATTTTTTCAAGAGTCTCAGGCTCTACCGACTTTATTTTTGTTAATGTTAGTTTTATATGTACATTTTATGTATGTAGGTACATATTGTATTAAATACATTTGTGTATTTTTTGTTCAATTAGAATGATGCTGAACTTTGTGGTCGAACGATACGAGTGAATTTAGCTAAACCTGTTCGCATTAAGGAAGGCAGTTTTAAACCAGTTTGGGCAGATGACGATTGGTTGCAAAAACATGCTGGAGCGACTCTTAAAGAAAATAATGACATCGAGATGGTAGACGAAAAATCGGATAAAGAAGAAAAAGAATTGAAAACACCTACAGGTCCCGCTGTTATCGAAAAGTCTGAAAAGCGTAATCCTCAGGTATTCTTTGATATACGCATCAGTGGAAACGACGTAGGACGAATAGTCATGCTTTTAAGAGCTGATGTTGTTCCTAAAACAGCTGAAAACTTTCGCGCCTTATGTACACATGAGCATGGTTTTGGTTACAAAGGAAGTACACTTCATCGTGTTATACCCGAATTCGTAAGTTATATTACCTTTTAATGTTAATCAAATTTGTCACCGTTTTTTACTTTTAGATGTGTCAAGGTGGAGATTTTACTAATAATAATGGCACTGGGGGTAAATCAATATATGGTAAAAAGTTTTCTGATGAAAATTTTACTTTGAAACATAATGGTTTTGGTACCTTGTCGATGGCTAATTCTGGTCCAAATACAAATGGTTCACAATTTTTTATATGTACCACAAAGTGCGTCAAATATGTTATATACAGTGAATTACATACTTATTTATTTTACTGAATTACTATTTCAGAACTGATTGGTTAGACAATAAACATGTTGTGTTCGGGCATGTCATTAGTGGAGCAGATGTGGTACGCAAAATTGAACGTTGTGGCTCGAAAACCGGTACTCCCTCACAGAAAATTGTTATATATTCTTGTGGAGAATTAAAATAAGATCTCTGTGTACCCTGCGAGTCTAGTTGGTAGTGATCTAGCTTTTTAGTGCGAGGGTAGCATATTCTATTTCCGCCATCGAGTGATCTGTTTTTACAACAACGGGCTGAATCGTGCTCGGTTAATTAAGTAAGAATATATTTTGTAGTTTTCCGATTGATATCTCTCAATAAAAAAATCGTAAAGGATTTAAAACATTTTTTTAGAACTATTCAACTACAACTACAACAATCGAATTAGAAAAAACAACACGCATTTTGTTTGTGTAAAAAATGCTAAAGATATTAAGAACAAAAGCATTTGTTTGTGTAAAAAATGGCTAAAAGTTCAAAAACAATGCTATAAAACAATTGCAATAATTGAAATGTTCAAATTGAAAAAAACAAAAGATACATCGTCAGCTCAGAATTGGTTTGGCGCATATGCCAAAAAGTCGGAGTGGAGATAAACGACAAAGAAGATTTACATGAAGATTTCGCAAAATGTACCCGATAGAATTTTTTTATATTTTTACCACTGCTTCCGGTATATGTTTTGAAGAAAAATGTAAATTTTTGCGCACTTTCATGAATAAAGTTAGAATTTAATAGTACATATTTTTTTGAAAATGAAAAATATTGTTTTGTGCCGCATACGCCACTTTTCTAAAAAAAAATTAAAAAAGTGGCTTTTTGTGCTGCATACGAAAACTTATTGCTGTGTATTGAGTAACTTGTTGTTGAGATGAATTTTTTTTTTACAGTTTTTTTATTTGATTTTACTTTACAAAAACAGAAAAAACAGTTCTACTGTTATGAAAAGTTACATAAAAAGCCACAAACTAAACAACTTAAATAATGCAATAGTAAAAAGAAAATTTAAAACTTTTAATATTGAGTAAATTTTTATAATAAGCTTTATCAACACGTGGAAGAAATATAAGCAAGTCTTTTATGTCTCTATTTTTATCGCTGGAAATAAATGATGGTTTCGATATTTTCAAAACATTCGTCAACAAATTCTCAGGAGTTTTCAAACTATTTTTTGATGCAGACTTAACCAAAATTGCATTTTTATATTTTTCCTCTCTGGTAGAAGTTTTATAATATATACATAAATCATTATTTTAATTGCATAGAAGTACTTTAATTTTAGCAAAAGGGACTTTTCGAAAGTCCATTTTATTTGCTTCCAACGAGTATGTGCGAAAATTTCCCGGAAGCATTTCCATAACTTTAAGTTTTGTTTTATTATTTGGCATTGTTTTAAGCAAATTTAGTAAATGAAGAGGACTATGAATTTCAATATTCTTTAAGTACCGGTCAATGTCCATGGTGTTATACAGTCCACTTCTTGAATTAAAGAATGTTCTGGTTCTGAAGACTTTTGTATTACGGCATCAATATTATTTTGTTTAAAAACCATTTTGATTGCGGTTGCGTTAATTTGATTTTTATTTTGAGGTACGCAAGAATCGCTCCATAATGTCAAAGTTTTAATTAGTGGATAATCTTTTATTAATTCATTTAAAATTTTAATTAAAGCACTAGCAATATCGTTACCACTCCGACCGCTATGAGCTTCCGTCCAAAAGGCACAATAAGTAAAAGTTGGTATATTTGGCATAATAATGGTTGCTGTAAGATTGTACATATTTAATTTTCGTCTGTAGTAAAATGTTTAAGCATTTCCCTTAGGTAGGCTAAAAACCCTTTGCATATCATAGCAAACCGTACACTTGGTTGGGTCCATTATTTTATAAAACTATTTTTTACAAATTAATTTTCTTGTTGTCATTTTATTTTGCTTTTGCTTTAACTATATTTTTTCTTACGGCAATGCAGCAAAGCAACAGTAAAATTTATTTTGTACGTTTTTGTATGAAGAATTTGTTGCAATCGCCAAACAATGGCTTGTACAGCAAAACAGTACTTAAAAAATTTTGAAACAGTTGATATGCAGCAAAATTAATCTCAGAAACCATAAAAATTTTCGCGAAACAGGTTTTTGATTTAGAAAGAGGGTATTAAATAAATATATTCCTCATACCAAACTCATTTTTTTTTTAAATGGTCGGTAGGTCAAACCAGTAATGAGCTGACGACATATAAATTCTCAATATACATACCTACCTACGTTTTCTGAAAGACTAGATCGACATTTATGATATGGAAAAAGTCAATTGGCTTTCAAAACATTTCATACAAATAATAGATTATTGTTTGTGAAAAAATCATTTCAAATGCATTTAAAAACACAAACAAAATAAAAACATTTGATCCCGTACGGAAAGTGCGACCTGTTTCGCACCTTGCTGAGGCAAATGACAGATTCATAAAACTTAACAAAAAGTTTATTTAAGTTCAATGTGCTTTAAGACATATGATTTACATGTATTCGCCCATTGGCTTAAGTCAACTAAAGCATATTATGGTTAGGCCTTAAGTGTTTTGTATACCGGACGAGAGAGCTACACAAGATAAGCTCGGAAAAACTTTTTACGTTTGTTTTTTATATTTAACTAGCATTTAACCCGCTACTTCGTTAGCGTTTCCTTTTTCTTCGTGGACATATCTGTATGCCAAAGTTTGTTTTTCTAGGTTATAACTTGTTTAAATTCCGGAAATTCAAAAAGTACCAGTTAATATACAAACAAGTACCAAAAGGTTCCCTCATAGACTCGTATCCACTCAGGACATTGCATGTTGAATTTTATGTTTTAAGGTCCAACATTAACGATAATCAAAAAAATACCAGTTGTAGAACCAAAAAGCTGCAGAAAGATATTAAGTTTCCCGTATTTGCCATTTTGGTACTATTAGTAAATAATTAATTTTCTGCGTAAAGTTCTTTGTTTTTGTTTTATCTACATATCGATACCTTCCCGCAATAATATATTAAGCGACACTTTTTTCGAAAATGACTTTTTGATGTGGAACTATACTAGAAGTTTAGCGCCACATTTTGGCCTGGGGGGTTACCGCGTATTTCGATTCGAAAGAAATCATTTACGGATTCGAACAATTTGTACTTTGTATTACGATTTTCGTAATCGTTCGAAACGATGACAGAGGTTGTATTTTTTTAAAAATGGTATTGATGAACAATTTTTGTTCGTAATAGAGAGTCTCTTTTAAGAAAGTGATTTTTTGTTTTCAATAAAGTGTGAAAAACGTCCGTTTATTCGAAACAAATATTACGAAAATCGTAATACACAGTACAAATTGTTCGAATCCGTAAATGATTTCTTTCGAATCGAAATACGCGGTAACCCCCCTGGGTTTCGCTGCCCTATCATGGATGCAAAGGAAACTAGAGTGAAAATAAAATTGTATCAACCGTCAAGTTTTCTCACTGGAATAATGTTGCACCCTGTAATTTTTATTATCCGCCAAAGAAATTATGCTAAGCCACATTTTTAAATATGTTTTGTATTCTGAAAATCGCTTTCCAAATATGTTCCTTTCAATAACGTTTTGTTGCCTACTCAATTTTAGAAATGTCGCTTGATACATTCTTGCGGGAAGGTATCGATATATACATATGGGCAAATCCCAGAAACAGTCCACCAACCAAAAATTTTTCAAAGGAATTTTTTTTAACGGAATATTAGACTAGATGTTTAATTTCATTTTTATATTAAAAAATATGTATTTCAATGATCATCAATGCAATAATTTTTACCAAATCCTACCCCACTGCTGATTTTTTAATAAAATACGTGAATTTAGCATTATTTTAGGTGATTTTTGTGCTTAAAATAGCACTTAGAGCAAACTTATCAAATTATAAATTTCGTTAAAATAAAAGTTGATATTTATTAGTTAACAAATTAGTTTAAGAAATGCAATTCATAAAAATATAATTTGTTTTGTTAAAATAAATAAAATATTATAATAAAATACTACTGGAAAAACTGTAGCCTGCGTTACGTAGCGTGCGTCACAAAGGGTTTACGGCTTTTGTCAAAAAATCCCAACATTTTTTGGCTGCAAATAAGTGCGTTTAGAATTCTCTTATACTCATCTTTCATTTAGGAATCAGATTTTGTATACCTTATCAGGCAAAATTCGCTAAAAATTAGGAAAACGCACTTCAACCTTTGAAGTTACTTCCACTTTTTGTAGCGTGCGTCACAAAACTTTGTGATCAATTATTTCGCAACAAATGCTTCCTAAGAAATTATGATATATGCCATTCGTAAGTACATATTAATGTCAGTAAATACTATATATAAGTTGAAGCTATCTTTTTTGAAAGACCAAAAAATGTGTATATTTCAATCAGAAAACGCGTGCGAATGTAGCGTTCGTCACGCAGGATTTGCCCATATGTTAGAGCGACTCAAAAAAAAGGGATTTTCTTATCCCTCTGAAAATAAAGCTTGATATGTTGCATGATGATTCCCAAAATATTTTGATTCTAGCGTTGACTATTCGTGAGCTGGACCATTTTGAAAAAAGGTATTTCTTCAGAATTTTTTTTTACTTTGCTCCAAGACGACATAAATAAAATTTGGTATCATCGAAAAGAGTTTTTGAGCAGCATCCAATGGTATAAGTATAAAACTTGACCACTTGCGACCTACTAATTGAGATATTTAACTATGTAAATATATATTTTCGTTTCGGGTTTTCATACAAATTCTACTGGATGTGTTGTTATTATGTATTATAATTCACTATATCCGAACATAAAACACAAGCCAGGATTTCAAAACAAATTTGAGTTTTATTAATCAAGAATGAACAATTTAAGTTTCGTATCAAGGCGAATTTACACCAGGTGAACTTATCTTGCTACGTAAGCAACAGCTGATTACTAACCTTGTGTCAAAATGGTATACCGTCCTGTTGGTTCTGGGAAATCTTAACTAAATTCTATAACTTACAGTGCCAGCTCTCTAATCCGAATTAATGATTGCAGACCCTGATTCGGATTAACGAGATATTCGGATTACTGGATGTGCTGTTATTATGTATTATAATTCACTTTATCCGAAAATAAAACACAAGCCAGGATTTCAAAACAAATTTATTTGAGTTTTATTAATCAAGAATGAAAAATTTAAGTTTCGTATCAAGGCGAATTTACACCAGGTGAACTTATCTTGCTACGTAACCAACAGCTGATTACTAACCTTGTGTCAAAATGGTATACCGTCCTGTTGGTTCTGGGAAATCTTAACTAAATTCTATAACTTTCGATTAAAATTGTGAAATTTAAAACTTTTTTTAAGTTATAACCAAGGCGAATTCATACAAGGTGGTCTAATTTTGAAAACGTTTTACAACACTGTAAAATATTTTAACGTTGTGACAAAAATTCAACCAAATATTTAAATTTCTCAATTTTAATCAAAAGTTATAGAATTTAGTTAAGATTTCCCAGAACCAACAGGACGGTATACCATTTTGACACAAGGTTAGTAATCAGCTGTTGGTTAAGTAGCAAGATAAGTTCACCTGGTGTAAATTCGGTTGGTTCTGGGAAATCTTAACTAAATTCTATAACTTTTGATTAAAATTGAGAAATTTAAAACTTTTTTAAGTTATAACGTTTAAAAAAAAACACAATTTAATATAAAAACAAAATCAAATATTTGGTTGAATTTTTGACACAACGTTAAAATATTTTACAGTGTTGTAAAACGTTTTCAAAATAAGACCACCTTGTATGAATTCGCCTTGGTTATAACATTTAAAAAAAACACAATTTAAATATGCTTCCAACAAGGCAGTATAGCAGAATTGGGCACGCTGACGTAATATCGTTTAAACATTTCACAAGCGACCTTTAAATTGAATTGTTTCAAAAAAAATTCTGAATTGTCCGCTGCAGAGTTTACTAATTCACACCACAGATTTTTTTTTTGAAAAACAGCTAACACTACAATTTGGGGGTAAAGGAAAGTTTTATATTGCCCAAATTCAGATACCAGCGGCTCTCAAAGACATTTTGCACTAACCAGTAACAATAAAGCTTTTTTGGGCAAATTATATTCAATATGAGTATTTTGCTATTTAAAAAAACCATTCGGTAAAAATATGTGTTGTCACCCATGTATTTTTTTTTTTTAACGAACTTGGGTTTTTTCACTTCCAACTACAGCGATGTTAAGCTTGCGAGTTAAAGATCAAGGAGCAGATAAGGATTCGCCGCATATTTTCAAAGTTCGCACAGAAAATCGCTTCTTAAAAAAATTAAAAGTAATAAAAACGCAGAAAAATAAAAATTCGGTTAAGCGAGCTTGCAATCAATGCGGACTATAAAGTATGTAATACGTCATAAATTCAATTCGGATTGCTGGATAATTTGGATTACACACCTTCGGACTAGCGAGCTGGCACTGTACATGTTAATATTTTAATTAAAAACATATTAATCTAATAATGACAGGTGCACCATAAATTTATAATATTAAATTTACGAAAACACTAAAAATGGATTTTTCTCCTGTTTAGCTGAACAAAACTAAGCTTCCGACAAACTGTGACATAATCCAGCGTCTGTTATTTTTGCGACAACAGTGCCATAACCAGTCATGTGGATCTATAAATTGTATAAAGCAACGATTACGGAGTTGTGTGAGTTATGGAAATTTGGAAGAAGGTGGAATACCTCACAAGGAGATAACGAGACGTCAAAAAGAATCCTAGACATTGAAATATAATCGAATGGAACGTACATTTTACTGTGTGAATGTCCCCTCTGGCAAGAGCAAAATTCGCAAATTTATTTTTAATTCTAATATTATACACAGGGACCGTAACAGTTATTCCTTTTTTCATATAAGTCAGATGAAAACAGTTATTTTTTGATTTTTATATTTTCGATCAAACTTAACTGTTATTTTTTGATTTTTATTGTTTTAACAAAAATAACTGTTATTTTTCGATTTTTATTTTTTCGATCAAAAATAACAGTTATTTTTTGATTTTTATTTTTTCGAGCAAAAATAAAAGTTATTCTCTAAAGAAATGTACGCGTTTTAATAATTAAGTTGTCTTTTAATAATTCTATTAATGTGCATAAGAAATTCCAATTATAATTACACATTTAAAGTCAACTAAATTATTAAATCACGTACATTTCTTTAGAGAATAACTTTTATTTTTGCTCGAAAAATAAAAATCAATATTTAACTGTTATTTTTGTTCAAAAAATAAAAATCAAAAAATAACAGTTATTTTTGATCGAAAAAATAAAAATCATAAAATAACAGTTATTTTTGTTCAAAGAAATAAAAATCAAAAAATAACTAATAAGTTTGATCGAAAATATAAAAATCAAAATTTTAAAAATCAATATATTTTATCATATACGTATTATCAACGTAAAAGTCGAAGAAAAAGCCGAAAGTCTTGCAAGTAGCTTGAGCAGTGATCTTAACTTTTATTTTTTCATTACCTTGCGGACTACTTAAAATTACCTTTTTTGAGAAGAAATTACCGTACGACAAGATTTTTTTATCAAAACATTAATATGCTGTTTCCAAATGACAGGCGATTGATTGTGTAGTAAAATTTATATTAAAAGAAATGTGTTTTTAGAAAAATTTCAATGGAAAGTTTTGTGTTAAAATACATTTTCAACAAGTACTTTATTTTTTATGAATAAGGAAGTAAAATAGTTTTGAATAAAATAGGTTCATAAATGGGCAAATCCAAAGTGTTGAACGTGACAGCCGTACGCATCAAAAAATACAATAACATTTTAAACAACAAATATTTTTACGGTCTCTTAACCCTTAAATTATAGCACTAAGAAATTACTGTTATCTATGCTAAAGTTTATGGAGGGTGCGATTTAAGGTCAAAGATAATGACAAAAGAAGTAGCGGTTCGAACGTGAAAAAAATAGAATTAGCTTTGTGGCCATGTATAAAAAGGCGTAATTAAGCGAAACCTGTCACAATTTTTAGTCAAACTACTTTGAGAATTTTACGTAGCAATGTAACATTAAAATGTCTTTGGTTTGATTCCAAAATCTTCTGTATTTTCTTTTTTTAAGCCAAAATCTTGGTCGATACGTGACATTTTGAACGTGAAATTTTTTCCATAATAATTGAACTGAATAATGATTAAAACAAAATAAAAATTTACCGTTAATCCGAATAGCATATTGCTCTTTGAACTCTTCTTAGATTACAGACCATGTAAGAAATTTTTTTGGAATAATTTTTATGAAATATCACCTCTTTTCAGGAAGATAATAGTAAAGAAAGCATACAATAAAACATTCTCAAAAATAAGAAATTACGTTTGCACAACTTTGCAGTCTGATTGTTCATCTAAGTGAAAAAATTTGTGGGTAAATTTATAAAATTAGTAAAATCTAAATATTTTTCTATAATAATATCGTAAAATAATCAGCTTTTAATAACTTTTAAATTTTCGGACACGGTGGACCTTTTGACGGATATGCCCATATGTATATTCATTCAACTCAAAATATTTTTATTTAATACGCTTAGCGTACATATTGCACTTGTTGCTCTAAAGAGAGTCAGCTCAAAATGTTCAATTTTTACTTTTTGCAAGAAATCGATGAACAGTGGTCATATCTACGCACGGTAAAAATCTGATATCAAAAAATAAAATACTATTTCATATGTTTAAGAATTGTTGATTTTTAATATAAAATTAATAATAAACAACAGTAATTTCATTTTCTTATTTTTCACTTATCGGTTTTACGAAAAAATTTGCAGAAACATAATTAAAGTTCTTAATTTTTTGTTATAAAATTTATCTATTTTTAAACTGAAAATCACCTCGTAAAAGTTAAAATTATAAAACCTACTTATGTTAGTATATGTATACCAAAAATCCTAATTTCTTTAAATTACCGTTTTTTTAAAAAAATTACCTTGCTACCTTTTGCGGCCCAAAATTACCCTAAAAAGGGTAATTACCGTACGGTTAACATCACTGAGCTTGAGTGTTTACACAGTCAGTTGTAAGTTCATTTTTCAAATGTTCTCGAAGCGAAAACATCCTATAAAAAAAACTTTGTTTTTTGGTTTAACAACATTACCATGTTAAAAATATTAACAAGTTATAACAAAATAAATTAAATAATTCCTTCTTTATTTAATTTTCGGTCCATCTTGATGAAAAAATTATGTTTATTTCATAAAATTTCTGACTCCAGTATTGCCGTAGTGGCGATTTCATAATATTACTGAGAAAATATTTTCATAAACAATTTTTTTTTCAAAATGCTGATGGGTTGTTGTATAGTTGTTATCTTTTTAACGTGTTATTTTTTATAAATACACAGAAAATCCGCTATAAACATAACTTTTATATTACTAATGGCGATTTCTTTTCTGAGAAAAATGTTGCATTCATATTACATGTTCTACATTTTTGTGTTCGTTTGTACAAAAAATACAACTGTGGGAAAAATTTTCAAGTTCTTTTGTGAATATGTTGATGAAAAACATGCAAAACATGTTGCATTTTTACCCTTACTTTAACTTAAGGTGTTCATATCACAGAATACACAGAACTGTAAAAGGTGACGTGTGAAAAAGGCCCAAATCAGTTGCGAGGGTAGCTTTCGAAGAAAGAGACAGAAAGCTTTTTTTGGTAGTGAAGTGGCAAGGTGTAAAAACAGGCCGCAACAATCAACACAAATGGCGTGATCAAAACAAAAATAACAAAACACAAACCGCGTTTAACAAATGCATTAGTATGTTTAGTAATATTGTTTTGTTTTGTTATTTACTTTTTTTTGTTATTTACTGTCTGTTTGTAGAACGCGAGCACATAAGTGACTCGCGTAACTTACATTTAAAACAAAAACAAATTTTGAAATTTTGTTTTTGTTTTAAATGTAAGTTGAACGAGTCACTTTTGCGGTCGCGTTCTACAAACAGGCAGTTACTTATTAAATATTATTTACTCGTGTTGTGGCGAACTTAAAAGTTAATTTTTACAACAGTTTTGTAAATAAATCTTAACGAAATAAATTTGTGTTCATTGTATTGCGGCATAGAAGATGATGAAAAGAGAAATGCAAAAGGGCAGCTTTCTTTGAAAGAGACAAAATCAAAAAAAAATCTTCCGTCTCGTGACAGTTCTTTGTACAACAAATGTTTTATCAAGGTATATTTACACAAGGTAAGCTCGTTGGCCCATATGTTTGTCAGCTGATTACTCCTAGTTGGAACCCAAACGTCAAATTTCGTGTATAAGACAATTTTGACAACTCGGTTCCTTTTATAGAGCAGAATGTTTACACTCCCAAATGAGTCTACCTTGTGTAAATATACCATGCCTTGTGTTTTATTTTGTCATAATCAGTGCTGCCACAACCAATACAATTTTTACAACCAAAATTTTTGAAAAAGTTACCAAATGTAAAAAAATATAACCAAATTTAAAATGCCTTTTATTAATTGAGAAAATCTTTAAAATTTATTTCAAGTTGCAAATTTATATTATAATCGTTTTAATTTTTGAAGCCATTAGTGCTGGTTCACACAGGTCAAGTTTGACTCTTCAAGTCTTCAGCTTTTAGGAGAGAGAGGGATAAAGAGAATGGAAAGGGGTACATACTTGACCGTACCAGTCAGTTTTGTATTTTTCTTTTCTTTTTTCATCCGTAATATAATAAAAAGCTACAAAGTTGAAGGAAAAGAAAACAAAAATTAATTTTGTGCATGAACGTGAAAGCAAGTTCAAAAGAAAATTTAAATAAAACTGTTCAAGTAAACTTGACCTGTGTGAACCAGCACTTAGTGATGTTAATAATAAATAAATAAATAAAAATCGCTTATTAAGTACATTAACTGCCCGTCTACAACTGACATGATTTGCAGTTAAAACTTGAAGTTATAAGAGCGTTGTTAAAACATTTGCATTAACAACCGTGTTATAACATGAGAAAACTTCTAACATGATGAGTCTATACCTAACACTAACATCATATTAGTGTTAAAGTTAAGCATTTCATGTCAGTTGTAGACTGCATGTAATGATGAAAGTGTAATATGTAGTTGTAAATTTAAGCACTAAGTCCCCTTTTAGACAGGCAAAGTTTACTTTGCAAAGTCTTGTGTAGTTCTCTTTTAAACTTTGTTTGGTGTTTAGACACACAAAGTTTAATTTGACAAATTTTTGTTTATTCGTTGTTGCAGCCAACTTCAGATACAGGGTTGATAAATGGCATTTTTTTAAATGTACTTAATACAGAAAAAAAAATTTACTTTTTCACGCTAATTGTATTTAATGCCAAAAAAATATTTTTACAAGTTTTATTATTTGCATAACAAAGAATTTACATTAAAATGCATTTGTGCTATACATTTATATTTGAAATATACCTTTGGCAATTAACAAAAAGAAAAATTAAGTAAATAATAAGGAATTTAGACGAAGAATCTTATGGCCCTATTATAACTCAACTGACTTGAGTTGTAATTTCTTAATTTTTGTATTATGGTTTACAACTTTACTTAATTGCGGTGAACAAAAACATAACAAAAATTACAACTGATCACAACCAGTTGTATTTATTACAACTCAACTGAGTTGAGTTGTAAACCCTAATAGGGGCCTTAAGCTTGTTTTTTTAGATTTGAAAGTGGAACAGGCTAAAAAAATGTTTTACCTACCCAGTAAAAACTTCGCCTGCAAAATAATGTGTTAAGTAATCAGGAAAATGTTAAAATACTACTTCCAATTCTACTGAAAGAACCAATGAATTTTACAAGGGATGTCCCAAAATGAACGCATTTTTATGTAAGTCATTATTTTTTTCCTACATAGTAATTATATAGAAGAAAGCTCCTAGATAATTAGTAAAAGAAGCTATTTATTTTAAAAAAGTAGGCGAAGTTTTTACAGGGTAGAAATGCCCGTAATTTCTACTAAAAATATCTAGCTGTGTATAGATATCTATGGTGCAAGGAATTTTTCATAATTTTAACACGTATGATTTGCTTACTGGTTTTATATGTTCCACCATCGATAAAAATACAAATATTGTCATATTTAAAAGAAAACTTAAAGGAAAAACTTATATGGGCATTTCCTCAGAATGGTCTACCAGGATGAAAAAATAAAATGTCTATGTTTTTATAAAAGAATGGTTTCATAGCATATCTCAGCTATTTTACACTCAATTTACATGATGAATTTTATGACGTCCAATTTTAGACGACATTTTTTTTAACAAGCGGTGTAGAGAAGAAAGAGGAAGGGAACATGGTGGAATAAGCAGGTGGCATCGTTACGGCAACAAATACAACATTACAACAAAAATGGAAATTATATCATCGTTTACGCCAAAAAAATAGTTTAAGCAAAAATCAAAGCGTGCCGCTAAACGTGATGAAATAAATACATTTTTTGCCAACTTTTATTTAATTATGGTCAATATCTTATTTATTTTAATTTAAAATTATCAAAAACCTTAATAAAATACAATAATCACAGCACAAAACGTGGACTTTTTGTAAACATAAACAAAACTTTGACATAAACCTAGACAAACAACGCAAGAGCAAAAAATCGTCATCTGGCATAGTGCTGCCACCTGTTTATTCCACCATGGAAGGGAATTCAGAAATCATGTCTATTTTTCTACCCCTCTTTCTTCTCTGCACCGCTTGCTACCAAACAAAAAAATGACGTCAAAAATTGGACGTCATAAAATTCATCATGTAAATTGAGTGTTACTTGAGGAAATTACGCTGAAAACTGGAACATTTTATATTTTCTAAGTATTTAAGCTACTCCTAAGGACATTTGCATATACTTATTTTGCAAAAAATATGTTATATTTACACTCTTTCTTCATAATCTCTCCATTACAATCAATTGTAAAAGGAGTATTAAGATTTTTAATAAGGAAATTTGAAGATATTTATGGGAAAATGCATGGTGATAATAATAAAAAAAACATATGGAAAAATCATACGTTCGCGTCCGGTACATAAGCCAATTAAACAAAAACCAAGAGAGATATTTTATTTTGTAAATACTGGATGGAGACGTACATTAATACACTCTTAAAATAAATTAATCACTTTTGAATATTCCGTTCCGTTTATAACTATGTATCATTATAAAAAATTTAAACTCGATGAAATCCATCTTTTGCACTAAACTTAGAGCTACCCAAATGCTATCGAATCGCCAAAAAAAAATGATTGGAAAAGTTTTGTTTTCTATATTATTTGTAAATCAAAAGCGTACGAACGTACGTTAGTGACCCCAGGAAATGCCCATATATAAAATATTTAATTAAAAAATTACAACAATCAGGTATAGTAAGGAACATAAAATTATTATTTTTAAAGAAGATGGAAGTTCGGTTGGTGTATGAAATTAGTTTTGTAACATATTTCTATACATATTTAATTTTTTTTTATTTTAAACTATAGCAACAAGATTCATAAGACTGTAGCAATAATTTGTTTGAATTAAATTCGATATAGTATTTACATTAAGGCCATTTCTTTGCTTTGTTTTTATCATATTTTGGTAGGAAAAAGCGTTTGCAATTTTTAAATTGTACTTAATTTGCACTGGAGTACTTTATTACGTTTGCACTGCTAATAGTAGTAAAAAAAGTACAATTGTACTACCAACTTTATCATCCCTGCTCAGAAATAAACTACGAACGAAAAACAAAAGGAATTTGCGAGTACAGCAAAGTGCGTACTCCCCCGCTATTCTCTTTTCCCCTCCATTCCATAAGCTCAAGACTTTGCAAAGTAAACTTTGCCTGTCTAAAAGGGGACTAATTGTGTTCTATTGCAATTGCACAACATGAAACACTTCGAGTGATTATAGGTAACATTAGAAAATGTTACATGTATATACTGTAACATATTTTTCTCAGAAAAGAAATCGTCATAAGTACTAGTAAATTGATACAAAAGTCATCCATGGTAACACTGTTTCTTCATTTGTCATTTTACTTGCTGCATGTGTCAAAAATTTACTTGCAAGCAAATTCTCAAGGTATATTTACATATATCAGGTAGCCGCGAGATTACAACAATTGTACAATAAAACAAACAACAGGGCTTTTTATTGCTGTTATGTGATACGAACTGTCAAACAGCAAAGGAGTTGAAAAGAGACAAAGAAAAAAAACTTGTTTACTTGTTTACTATACAACATTTGACAGTTTGTATCACAAAACAAGCAAATAAAAAATAACCAGCTGGCTTTCCGAGACTACCTGCTATAAATATACCTTGCAAATTCTCTTGCAAGTTGGGCTGCAAGTACGAAAAATTTGATGGGGTTAGTCCCAATTTACACTAGGGACATTTCTTGCCGGGCATTTTTTGAATGCTCTTTTAATCTTACCCGAAGCGTTTACATATGAAACATTAGAAGTCAGACAGAAATTAATACTTGTATGTAAACTACGAAAAGTAAGAAAGAGAAATGAAAAAATGTCCAGTACAGATAGTCATGTACTACACACTCTACCTTTTCGACTCCTCGCCATCAAACTTCGTCTGTCCGGCAAGAAATGTCCCTAGTGTTAATTGGGACTTAGTAAAAATTAGTCTTGGGCTTAATCGTTCATTTAAGTGACGTTTCAATAGAGTTCATTTAAAAAAAGTGAACTAGTTCGTTCTTCCAGTTCAGTAGTTCACTTTTAGTCAGTCAGTCTTTTGAGCCAGCTGTATATTTCGTCAGTCAGTTCATTTAAGTCAGTTCATGTATGTAGTTTAAAGGTTCATTTACTTCAGTTGCTTGTTTTGATTTCTTATTCTGTTGTTGTTTATTTTTGTGTGTGTCAAGCTTTGAAAAAATTAATAAAAATTTAAATACTTAAAAAAACTTATTTAAATTTTTAATAAATATTTAAATATAATGTAATAAATATAAATTTTTAATAAAGTTCAAAAACACAATTGTGTATTTTTTATAAAATTTCCTTTTCTTTGTTTTTCAACAAATAAATTTGGCATTCACTCATTTTACAAAAACAAAATGCATAGTATTTTTCATGTTCTTTACCGAATTGATTGAAAAGAGACAACAATATTATTAGTTTCTATATGTTATTATGTTATTATAATATACTTGTTTCTTTTACTCATTGCCAGATTACTAAAACATGTTCATAATATAATCAGGGCTGCCATATTAAGAGATGTCTCGCCATATGTGGCAATTTTCAAACATTTTGACTACACTGCGATTTTTTTCGGCGATTTATAAAATATATGGCGATTTTTTTATTATTAAAAAGATTTCCGTACGACGTGCTAAATTTCCAATTATTATTTTTGATAAATACACTGAAATTAGATAAGCTATTAATTTATTTTGAGACTCTAATACTATGTTTCCACTATCAGCTTGTTGTCAACTTGTTTTGAGCAAAACGTGTCAGAGTGCTTCCATTATGTAAAACTGGTTTTGGTTTTCGAAATCAATTTGGCATTAATGTTGTTTACAAACATGAAAGCAAAAAATATTTTTGTAAAATAATAAATATTTTCTTATATGTTTTTTAATACACATTATACATATAATTTAATAAGTCTTGTTATTTTGGTAAATCTGTAATTTTTTTCGAAATTGTTAATCACCAATAATAAAACTCTGAGTTGTTTCATGGTTTTCGACATTTTTTGGAGCAAAACTAGTATTTATTTGAGTTTTTCGAACATGAAAAATGTATGGGAAAACAAGTAGCAAGTAGCAGAACACCTGTTTTGCTGCAAATGTAGTTTTGTGGCCCAAAACATGTAAAGCGGCCCATACACTTGCAATATTATTGTATATGATATTCGCCATATCATTTCCATTTTGTCCTATATTTTACAATAAGTCGCACAATAGTTTCATTCAATAAAAAGGCGAACATAACCTATAGGAATAATATAAACAGCATTGTACAATGTTGCCAACACACTTCTCTTTCTTTTCGTTGTGCAATAAAAATCAAGTGTTTTGATTGTTGCCAATATATTGTTCCACCTTCGAATATCACATACACATTGGCGATATAATTGTACTATACGTAAAATTGAACAATTTTATTCTAAGTGTATGAGCCGCTTAAGTGAAATACTATTACATAATGGAAACACTCTGACTCGTTTTGCTCAAAATAAGCACCCCTACCTCAAACAACTACTCCCATGAAAATATTCCTATATTTTTTTTATTTGTGTGTTTTTTTTTTTTGTATTGTGAATGATTCCTATAACAAATTTTATGGGAACGAATTCCCAAACTAAAAACATGTAGGGAACATGTAAGTTTTAATTTGTATTTTAAGGTAGGGCTCAATTAAATTACTTTTTTCTTTTATTGAAGGAGTATTAATAAGAAAAATTAAGATAAACATTATTCATTATTTATTTTATCATATAATTATTAGTGTTTTATTTTGTATATTTTTCTTTCAGAATACAAGCTCTGACAATTTATTCCCAATAGAGACATTTGTTTATAAAGCACTGACAAATAATGCACAATATAAATTTTTACTCCCAAAATATTTGCGATGACAAAAAATTGTCAGGTGAAAACGATATGTTAATGCCGACAAAATCACCTCAACAATAAATTTCAGCATGTCCTACGGAAATCTTAAGAGGCCCATAGACACATACTGCTGACACCTACTGCCGATGAATCCTTCGTATACGTGTGTGATTGATATTTTACTACACACCTATCAATCATCATTTTAAAATAAATGTCATTTCGTGAAATTCAAGAGAACCCATACTTTCTTCACACGTTTTTTTCTCAGAAACTATTTTAAATTTGTTTTAATTTAAATTGAAAGAAAAATATATCATAAAATTATTAATTTTTTTTATTGTTCATTGAACAACTGTCAGCAGTATGAGTTCATTTTGAAATCAAACCTATTTTGGTTTTTCATACTGCATTGTCTGTGTGACGCATACATAAATAAAAATTTCAAATTTACAAACACATGCTGATTGCATGAGCATGAGAAGTATGTGTCTATGTGACCCTTTATTAATAATACAAAATATTTTATAAATTGCCGAAAAAATCGCAGCTACCCATCTCTAAGTATGGCAGCCTTGATTTTATTATGAAAATGTTTAAAGATATCTGGCAATGAGTAAAAGAAACAATATAATGTTAAACATAGAGACACTAATACTATTGTTGTTTCTTTTCAATCAGTGCGGTAAAGAATAAGAAATCAAGTGGACTAGCAACTGAAGTAAATGAACCTGTGAACTAAATGAATTGAACTAAATGAACCCTATCAAAAGACTGCTGACGCAAAAGACAAAGTGACGAAAAGTGAACTGTTGAACTAAAAGGAACTGTCAGACTGAATGACAGTTCAACGTTCATCTGACTGACAAGTTCAATTGAACTAGTTCGTTCATGAACTACCCAACTCTAGTAAAAATGTGTGAGTGTATTGAGTTTTTCGAACTTGCACTTGCAAGTGTAAACCCTAGGTAAAAGTAACACAGCGTTTACATTTGCCAGTACTGGCAAGACAGTAATCATATACATATTAGTTGGCAAAACAATGCAAACACAAAATAGCTGTAAAAGTTTTTATGTATTAGTGAAAAAGTTTGAATGAATTGCTACTTTTTTGCCAGTACTGGCAAATGTAAACGCTATGTAATAGTGTTATGACGATTTTCTGGCATCAATAAAACACACAAGAAATATTAACAATTATATTCGGGGAACAGTTCAAAACTTAAAAATCATTTTTCGAAATACAAAAATTATTATAAATTAAACAAAAAAATTCTTCCCCCATCACAAACCAGGTGGTTTTCATTAGAAGCACTAGTAATTCGAATTCTTTAATTAAATGAATGCCATCGATACGGCAAAAAATATACACTAGAGCCCCGATTTGCGTCGGTCCTATTTGGTCCGCTTTTTAAAAATTGGTTAAATCCGCTTTGCGTTTTAATGATTTCGATTTGCGTCGCTACATACGATTTCATTTTTTCGCTGAAGTCATAATCATATGTGAAGAATTTTTCTATTTGCGTGTAAAAAACCGAATTCCCATTTAATTCTGTTAGGTAAGTTATTCTAAGTACAGTTGAGTGTTAGGAAGTAAGAAGTGAGTTCTTAATATGAAGTTGTGTAGAAAAATGAGAAGTGGAAACTTTGTTGATTTTAAAAGTTTTTACGATAACACTCGTCAATGGCCATGAGTGCTAAACGGCAAACTCCCTGATTAAGTGGTTACAATGGAAACGTAAGGAAACCTGTCCGTGAAAACCTGAAATCCGTTCCCAGGGCAGTCAAGAAAGAAAAATTATCAATACAATTTTAATTCATTTCATGTTGTAAAATTCCTTTCTTTATAAAAATAATTTAATGAAAATTATATTCAAAGAACTTAAGCCTGATTCACATATCAAAAATTTGGATTAAAAACCATAAACAGTTCAATATATTAACCACAATACTAATTAAGAATTCTGCAACGCGTTTAAAGTTATGATCCTTGTATAGATTCATTTGATCGTATTTTATTGTACCAAATTGAGGACAAATTAGATTCGGAAACAATCTTACTTTGGAGAGAAGAAAGACGATGAGCCACAAACATTTTCACAATTATTAAAGATTTATTTTAAACGAAATCGTATCGAAGCTGGTGTATTGGCCTACTGTTAGTAATAAGGATAATCGTGCATTCGTCTGGATCTCTAATTGCAGTCAATACCATATTTGGATGGATAATAATGGGAAATGTTAACCAACTTCAGCAATCAACATTTATTGCTCATGTGTATACAGACTTGAACTCACAATTACAGAAATTTTCGGAGACGGAATATTGCCAACTTCGGACCAAATATTTAAGTCCAGCAGATTTAAAAGCTGAAAAGCATTATAAAGAGTGGAAGATACATGGTCAGGTTGCCATGGAGGGGAAAAGAAATGACATTCTCTTTTCCCTTCTCTCCTAAAAGCACAAGACTTGACAAGTCAAACTTGACATGGGTGAACCGGCACTTAGTGCTGGTTCACACAGGTCAAGTTTACTTGAACAGTTTTATTAAAATTTTCTTTTGAACTTGCGTTCACGTTCATGCACAAAATTAATTTTTGTTTTCTTTTCCTTCAACTTTGTAGCTTTTTATTATATTACGGATGAAAAAAGAAAAGAAAAATTCCAAACTGACTGGTACGGTCAAGTATGTACCCCTTTCCATTCTCTTTACCCCTCTCTCCTAAAAGCTCGAGACTTGAAGAGTCAAACTTGACCTGTGTGAACCAGCACTTATTGCTCAGCTTATGTTCAAGGCATGGGAAAACGTAAATATGTATGTTGACTCAAAATTTAAAAAATAAAGGAAACAAGTTAGAGTGCTATATTCGGCTGTGCCGAATCTTTGATACCCTCCACCGACAGTTCGAATGTTTAAGGAGTAATATCTGTATGATGTTATTATTATCTTAAACTGTGACGATTTGTTATTAATTATGGATTTAGGCAACTAAACTGTTTTCCGGTAGTAGGGTTTATATGGGGCCTAGGGTAAATTATAGACCGATCTTCACGAAATTACACAGTTTTATTTCTTGTCCTATAAAACTTTGATGTACCAAATTTTGTTATGATAGCATTATTTTTTACGGATTTAGGCGTACTAAACTGTTTTCCGGGAGTAAGGTTTATATGGGGCCCAGGGTAAGTTATGGACCGATCTTCACGAAATAACACAATTTTATTTCTTGTCCAATAAAACTTTGATGTACCAAATTTTGTTATGATAGCATTATTTTTTACGGATTTAGGCGTACTAAACTGTTTTCCGGGAGTAGGGTTTATATGGGGCCCAGGGTAAATTATGGACCGATCTTCACGAAATTACACAGTTTGATGTACCAAATTTTGTTATGATAGCATAATTTTTTACGGATTTAGGCGTACTAAAATGTTTTCCGGGAGAGGTTTATATGGGGCCCAGGGTAAGTTATGGACCGATCTTCACGAAATAACACAATTTTATTTCTTGTCCAATAAAACTTTGATGTACCAAATTTTGTTATGATAGCATTATTTTTTACGTTTTTAGGCGTACTAAGTTGTTTTCCGGGAGTAAAGTTTATATGGGGCCTATGGTAAATTATGAACCGATCTTCACGAAATTTCAAAGATTTATTTTTAGTTCTATAAAACTTTGATGTACCAAATTTTGTTATGATAGCATTATTTTTTACGTTTTTAGGCGTACTAAGTTGTTTTCCGGAAGTAGGTTTTATATGGGGCCTATGGTAAATTATGGACCGATCTTCACGAAACTTAACAGTTTAATTTCTAGTCCTATGTAACTGTGACTTGCCAAAATTTGTAATGATAGCATTGTTAGCTAGGGTTTTAGGCTTAATATACTGTTTTCCGGGAGTAGGGCTTATATGGGGCCTAGGGTAAATTATTGACGGATCTTCACGAAATTTCACAGCGTGATTTCCAGTTGAATAAAACGAATTGTTGCGAAATCTTATATCATTCTGTGCATTTTTCCACCATTTATGTTAGTTTTTGTAACAAAATTATCGATTTTTTTTAGGTGGTGGTTCCACATTTTGATTCATAGCTCAGATCCTATTGAACCGATTTTGCTGAATTTCAATCCCAAACTGCTTAGGATAACTACAAGCAATTTGACACCAAGCTTGTTGATTTCTTTTGAGTTTTTCGAAAGTGAGCGTGTTTTCAACAGACGGACAGACAGACGGACATGGCTAAATCGACTTAAAATTACTCAAGGACCCAGAATATATATACTTTATAGGGTCTGAGATGAATAGTAAAAAAGTTTCACACGGAATGACAAACTGAATATACCCTCTTCACAACTAATTGTGGTGGAGGGTATAAAAAGGGCCGTACAAAAAGTGACGCCATCTTGAAAATATAATTTTTGTAAACATAAATTTTTCTTATTCTTATAAATGTCATAATTGAAGACTTTGATTTACTCAAATTTAAAAATTTTTTAACTCAGGCGGCGAAAATACAACCGACGACAATACCTAATAATGTAAAGTGTGACTTTAAAGTTTGGTGCTTACAAAATGGCTTTGAAAACATAAGTATATTTTTTTAAAGATGTTCAAAGCAAAATAATTAAGCAATGAAAAAATCAACCAAGAACAAAATTCTTATCTGTTGTAGTTGTTTCTTTGGCCAGAGTGATGAATTTATGAATATTATTTATGTCAAGCTAATAGCTAATACTTTTCTCTTCATTTAATTTTGTATTTTTAAAATATTTTTTTGTATAAAAATTTTTCTTGGGGGTTTATTCGACAGTTCAAAGCGGGAACTTTCTCACAAAAATTTTACAGACCCACTTTTTCTGTAAATTACCAAGTAATTTCCTTACGTGACAGTTATTTTTGTTTAATTTCTCTCGTTTCAATCGAAATGTTTCTCGACGTGGCAATTACAGAACATGGGCATAGATCAAGACGAATTCAACTGCAGGTGGTGTCGGAACTACAACAATCCAAAAACAACAGAAACAACATAGGGTTTTTGCATTGTTAGTGCTTATAGCTCGAAATGTCAACCATTCTTAGCAAAACACTAACAAATCAAAACAAATAAGCTCGAACTGTCAAAATCAGATGTCGTTTCGACACCACCTGTAGTTAATTCGACTTGGGCACAGACTATGTAATTGTAGTTTTTCAATTTTTGTATTTATATCTTGAAACTGAGTACATTACCCATATCTTCTCACCCTTCTTACCATTACATACAGTGAATCAGCAAATGTATGCTTACACTCATATGCTTAAAAATAATAACAAATGTCTCTATCAGCATATGCAATATGCTAGGTGTCTAGAAGATATGCTGAAAATACAAAATTTTTCAAATTCATCATATGCTAGCAAATGATATTTCAACAAATAAGTTAACATACAATTTTTGTGTCTACACGATATGTTGAATTTCGTATGTTGTTATGTATGTTGAGTAAAGAGAACATTTGTTTAAAAATTTCAAATAAATTTGACAATTCTCTTTTTTTATTATTTAATTTTTTTTATTTAAAATTTGTTATAAATTATCGCCTTTAGTGCAAAAATGAATAGTTTTATGTATGCATATTAATACTGAATAAGTAAGAGTTGTTTTTGGGCTGGGTCCAATCCGCAAATATGTAGTTAAAATATTGTATGAACTGGATTGATCTAAAAATTATTTATAAAGCCTCACAGTTTAATAATTGGTTACAGTTCTACCGTTATGGGCCGGCCAGCAGTATGTTTTATGGTTTCATTTTGATACCCACACCACCAAAGTGTCTGTAACACTTAAAAATATTGGTCCTATAACAATTTTATAGTATCCTGATCGACTCAATCACTATCACTATGTCTGTCCGGCCGACTGGCTGGCTGCTTACTTTGTAGTGTGCAAAGTACAGGTCGCAATTATTTGATAAAATTTGGTACATTGGTACTAAATATTTATTGTTATTGAAAACGGTGAGGAACGGTCCATAATTTCTCAAAGATACTAACTAATTTTCAGATTAGAATCTCTGTGCAAATAAACCATTTTTTATGTTGGTATTTAGATTAAACTTTATGTTTTAAATCTATAGTTCCTGTACAATTATCACTCACAAAAATATTACCAATACCATAACATCCTTAAAAATTTTAGTATTAATACAAAATTTGGCGACTATAACCTTATTTTGTTTTATCGGGTCCATGATTGCCCATGAGTCCCAAATTAGGTACACCCTCAAATATGTATCTGTATATTCTGTGGTGTAGGTTATTATATGGTCGGACATAACCGACTTATTAATCATATATAACTTAATTTGACCAAATTTGAAAAAAACATCATCATTTGTATCAGTTTAGCCGTATTAACGGGATTTTTGGGTCGATAATTACAAAATTGGGTTAAGTAATTTTAGTATTAAAAAACATAAACTGGAACAAATTTCAATACAGTTATCAAATTTTTTTAACCGTTTTTAAGTCCCACTTAATACGGGACCTATAGTGAGTTGTATGCCAATTATCACAAATTGTATCGTGTTATTTCTAGCCATTTTAAGCTAAATTGGACAAAATTTTGCCCAAATGTCGATATTTGTGACGGTTTTAGGCGTATTTAAATGATTTCCCAGAACCGCAAAAAAAGCTTCAGCAACAAAAACAAAATTTTACAGGAGAAGGTTTTTTATTTTATTTCATACAAATTTTATATGAAGGTTATCGCTTGAGATAAAAATGTTTTGTGCTATAAAAGCGTAACGGTACCTATATGACCATGATAATTTAGGAAATGATGCAAGTTTTGCCACTAAAGTCATTAAAAAAAAAACGGAAAATTGAAATGCTCGAATGGAGCATATGATAAATTGTGGGCCGATCTACTCCAAATTTAGTTGTGTGATTTCTAGTTTTATGAAACTATGACATACCAAATTCTGCTATAAAAGCATTTTTCGGTACGTCTTAGCCAAGCTTAAGTTTATCCGAGAATGGGTTTTACTTGGGACCTATGGTAAATTATAGACCGATCATCGTTGTGTAAAATCTAGTCATAGAAAACGAGTTCTTTTGTAAATAACAATCGGTTCAGTTTGTCACCAATTTTTGTTAATTTCTTTAATAGAAATAGAAGTTTAAATGAAGAAAATTAACTCAGCTGAGCGAAGCTGGTTCTTGATATACCATAAAATTAAGAACCCTTATGTCCAGTCGAAAACCAACATAAAATAACAATTTTATTTAGCATAGCTGGTGTTTGGCGTACTATAATTAAATAATACATAGAGTATATAAACTATTACCACATGTATACTCATAACTTTATATTAAACAAAAGATTTATTATAATATAATTTTTTAACTTTAATAACTGAAAGCTTAAAGCGTTCCCTATAAAATATTATATGTAAAAAATACCTTTATATCGATAACATTTTGAGATTAGAGCCATTTTGATAAAATGCATTAGTAAATTAAAATATTTTTTTAAATTGGTTCTTAATGGGTTAACAATTCAGCATGTTTATATATCATGTGAAAGGTATTTGGAAACACCTTTCAGCGATACCCATATTACTTCAGATATTGGTTAAGAATTCGTCAACTTTTATGGGCTATAACTCTAAAACAAAGTTCTTTGGCAAACATTTCATTTTTTAAAGCACTTATAAATGCAATTTTTTGTTCCTTGTTTGCCGATGAGCTAGAAATCTGGATAAGTTCCGGGGTAATGTAAAAAATTAATCAAGTAATTAAAAGAATACCAATTTTTATAGTATTCATATGCTACCAAATTTGCTGTATGCTGAAAAGCTTGCATACGACTTTCAACAAATAACATATTTGTCAACATACGTAAAAAATTTGTTGAAAAGCAAAAAATATTATGTCTAGACGATATGCTATAATTGTGAACAAAAGCTTGCTGACAACGTTAACAAATGCCTGTCATATGTTGGTAAGCATACGTTTGTTGAAAAAATTTGGTGTCTATACGATATGTTGGCACTGAAAGCTAATTTTTCAACATAAATTTGCTGATTCAACATATCGTGTAGACTTAGCTTAACATTAACACTAAAATGATGTTAGTGTTAAGTATAGACTCATCATGTTAGAGGTTTTCTCATGTTATAACACGGTTGTTAATGCAAAGGTTTAAACAACGCTTTTATAACATCATGTTATAACAGCAAATCATGGCAGTTTTAGACGGGGAACTAACTCAAGAATTGCAGTAATAAAAATTGCAGCTCTGGACGATGACTAAATTCTGCAACTTTTATACCGATTTTTGCTGCATATTAAGCGATTTTTTTGCCACAATGTTACCATCACTGTTTTTTTGTACATTTTTTTTGACAAATAAACATTAATGGCTGCCAATCCTCTCAAACGAAGAAGCAGCGGTGGGATTTTTTCCAATTTGTCGAAAATTTCGCTCCAATTTGCAAATTTTAACTAAAGAATAATACATAAATTGGTTAAAAGTGAATCAAGCAAAGGTTTCTCCTAAGAAACAAATCCAAAACGTAGGCATAATGTGGCCACAAGCATTGCAAATGACCAGGGACGAATGTCGAGGCATATTACGGAGACTTGGTAGGTTGTCGTTCGTCGTGTGCTGTACTACATTTTAAGAAAAAAGTGATACTGTAGTGTAATAAGTGAAACGTTAATTTGTTGCGAGTGCCATAATTGTGGATGAAATGTGGTTATGGAAATTTAAATAGCAAACAAATTCTTGTTTATAGCGAGTAGTTGTTGTGTCAAAAATTGCTATGTTCATATTTTTTTTAGAACTGGAATCTTATTCTCAAGTGATAAGTGTGTTTCGTGCTCAGGGAGGTCTAAGTGATGCCAAGGCCAAACTGTTGGAGGAATTGCGTGGAATATTTCATATATCGAATGAACGGCATCGTGCAGAAGCCAGACGTGTGGCTAATGATGAACAATTGGCTACTATTGCAGAGGCGTAAGTTTTATTTTCAACTATTCATCGTCCCAAAAAATAATTGTTTTCTTATTAATGATAAACTTAAATTTAGTATTTCCGGGCCTAATACTTGGCAAGAATGGTCTCGTGAAGGAAGGCGTCCTTATCCCATGTTGCCACGTGTGGCTCCACAGACTGCACTGGCCCTGTTGGCCAACAATGTGGCCGAAGAAACAACTCAAGAAAACTCAAAGCTACCATACCCTGCAGAAACTGCAGATGCCATTAAAGAAGAACAATTACAAGTAGAAAATCAAAAATCATTAGACGCTGCTGTAGAACGCAGCAATTATGTAGTAACAACCGATCCGGTGAGTACCAATTTGACCTATTGACATCATGTATTATATAATTATATTAGAAATATATTTCTAAAAATAATTCAATAGCATTTTTGTTAAATTTGTTAATTAATAATGCAGATGTGTTTTGTATATATTGTCAGTATTTTTTGTTTTTGGTCAAAGTTTGTTGCATTCGTATATAATAGCTATAAACTTGCACAAGATAAAATGATTCACAATAGTTACAACAAAGTATTTTTTGGTATACAGAGTTGTATGTTCTTCAATAAGTTATTTAACGGATACCAACGTCGTCATAAATCAAAAATGTAATTTTGGAGTGATGCAGAATTGTTCGCTTTATTTTGCTTTATATTGTGTTATAAAATTCATCTTAAGGGCATAATAAACCTCACAAATGGCTTGGCAAACATGTCAAAATTTTACGTTTGTACAAACATTTTATGTTGTTAATTGGGGTGTTTGCTGTTTGGACAAACAATTGAAGCAATGTTTGCAGAAATATTAAAAATTTTTGATATTTGGCAGACATGTTGGATATTTGTCAAACTTTTTGTGGCGTCTAATGCTAAATGTATTCAATTCAATTAATTTTTAATCTTAAATTTAATTTTTTTTTAGTAGTATTGCTTGCCACAAAACAGCTCGTTGTTTAAATCACTGTTTACTTTAAATGTTTTGTCTTTATTTTATAATTTCTTCTCCGTTTTAAGCAAAAAGCTACAAAATTGCCGCAGCACTATTGGCGTCTGCATTCATTGAAAACAAAACAAAAATTAAAATTAATGTTTGTACGGACAATATTTGTGTTGTTTATTGGCAAACCCCAAACGGAAACAATGTGTGTTTGCCAAGCATTTAATGTGGTTTATTATGCCCTTTATTATCTCTTATATATTCTGCGTTTGAAGACAATGTGCCCTTATTTTTTCTAATCGGTGCAAGCAAATCCAAAACTTTAAAAACGTTTAGTCTTGAAGACGTTGCAGCAAATAATCCATATACTTTTTTAACAGCATATTGGAAATTTATGTATATATCAAGTAACGGTTAATTAAATGTAATTTTCTAAAAAGTATTCAATAGCTTAAATTTATTTTATGCAACAGTACATATACAAATACGAGTTTAATATGCATACATACATAAAAAAGCTTTCCCGTACTTAAAATTTGTGTAAATGAGAGCGGGCTTGAGAGAATAAAATTCGTCTTATTGCACGTAACAGCTCAGACTTTTTCTTCGTGCAAATTGTGAAAATTGTCAAACAGTTGTAAACATACAGCGGTGTTCTGGAAATATTAAACGCAAAACGCAAAAATTTGGAAGTTGTTTTTAATACACTTTTAATCTAATAAGTTTTGTTATAAAATTCTGTTTAATAGAGAAATATTTGCCATTAAATTCTTTTATTACAGAAATCTTATTAAAAAACGACGTTAAAAATTCTTACGTTTTCGATTTCCATAACACCGCTGATAAACACAAAAAAGGTAAAGGAAAAAAGTTTATGATCCAAATTCTGGAAAAAGTGTTGTACTTAAATAAAAAGATTTGATCTGAAATATTACGGAAAAAATAATGTTAGTTATTGTAAAAGTGTTTGTTTGGTTTTATTTTTGGTAAAAGAAGTTTATTTTCACAATCAATATAAAATTTTTTAAAAGTGGCGCCAATTTTTTTGGGTGTTGTAAAGACTGTCAAAACCAGTGTTGTCACTTTGTGGGCAATTACGCGAATTTAGTATAATTTTTTCTGTCGTGGGTAATTTCTCTTAGGTCTAATTCAGGTGTAATTTGAAATTCTTACTTAAGATAGTCAAATAAAATCAAGATTCGATTCCATTGATGAAATTTATTTCTTTTTAAATATTGTTGCTTAAAAATGCGCAGTTTCTGAACCAAAGTCTCGGTGTATTTTTAAGAAAATACTTCAATCACTAAATATTTATTTTCTAAAATTTCGCAAGCTGTACCCTTAGATTTGGATAAAGATGCCTAACATAGTGTTTAGAACCTAAAGTTTATTGAAAAAAAATATTCAAACTAAAAACTAGCCTGGGTGAAGATATGTTTCCAATATTGCAACATATAATTAATTTTATTTTTATCTTGCAACTTTTTAATGATTATTTTGAAGAATACTTAACGCCCTTTACAGCTGTAAATCTGAATTACGAAAGGGTCAGTTTTATAAAACTCTGCAGTCATTTTGTTTACTAAATAAGGTATAAAGGGTATTTTTTAAGACCATGAAACTTAAAATGGTAGACAACACAAAAAAATCGCAAATTATACACGGCTTTACCAGTTGAAACTAATTTCAAACAAATAGGCACCGTGCCTGTCCCTGACGAAACGCATTGCAGACTTCACATTTTGTTTGAATGAACCATGTCAATTGTTGTTGGTTTATCAGCATTAGCCGGTGACTTCACAGCCCTACAAAAAACAATCATAAGGTGTCACATCGCACGGCATTAAAGTCTAATTGACAGTTTATTTTCTCTAAATCAACACATCGCCTTCATGAAGTCACCTATAAGTTGCGAAAATCGATGGCTGATTTACAAAGTAAATTTGGATAATTTGGTGGCGCTGTTCAAACATGAATCTATTCATGGTGATGTGCATGAGCGAAAAGTAGTCGTTTGACCGCTAACCTTTCGTAAGCTCTATGGCGCTAAAAAAAACACCCATTATCAAGGAATGGCAATGGCAGTGATGTTATACGGTTTTTTTTTTGAAAAGTCCTTACGCAGACCAGAAAAAATCCCTATTTTTTCCTACGCGTTAAAAAATTGTCTCTACAAAAATCCTTACAACTTTTTAAATATACAAATAAAACCATATGTATTACTATACATACATAAATTTTAATTTAAGTTGTTCTCACTTAACATTTAGGTGATTTTTTTTTGTAAGAATCACCTAAACGAGTCTTCTTAGATCACTTTTAGTGATTAATCACTTGAGCGAGTAAAAAAAGATTAATATATGATTCATTACCGAAGAAATAAAAAATTGGCTAAAAAAATAAGCCAAAAAATAATATCAATGATAGAAAAAAACTTTTTGCTATCTGTATTGGCATGTGGCAGTGATAAATCAAAGATAGCTAATTTTGACTAAATGCGGAAAATTAAATTTTCGTTAAAATTGTCACTTTTATCCAAATCATTTTGATTCCCATCTTCAGTAAATTTTATAGTTAATTGCTTTAATTGCTTTTATTAATTTCAAAGCATTTCCATTCTTGTAAGAGAGTTTTACAAATTTACCTTTAGATCAAATTTGAAATGGCGGTAAGCGATCACCCAAAGAAATTTAAAAATTTGTAATGGTGCCCTGTCAAAAATTATATTAGTTTTCTGTCAAAAATCGAAAATGATTGCCAAATATATACAGTTTGCTGCATTTTTGAAAAGTCCCTACATTTTAATGATTTTAAAAAATCTGTCCTTTTACCCTACCGCCAATTTTTTAAGAAGAAAATCCCTACGAATAGGGATTTTTTCCTACGTATAACATCACTGGGCAATGAACACTTTGAACCTTCCCTAGATATATGAAACCAAATGTGGAAGTTCAACTTACATTTTTTTATGTTTTATTAATTGTTTTTAAGTCTTTTAAGTTATTTTTTGTTAATTTATTTAAAATTACAATGAGAATCTTAACAGTTTGGCTAAAATTGATCTTTTTCAAAGAGTTTGTTGTGTTTTTGCTTCTTTGTAAATGTCATTTTATTAAATAAAAATTCAATTTCATATTAGGTGTAATTTCATTTAAATCGGGTAATTTTGCTTCATCTCAAGTGTAGTTTTGAATTTTGCTGGTGGTAACACTGGTCAAAACACTGAATTTTTGTTTTGTGCTTAAAATTGTGTTTTTTTATGTTCACGTACTTTCGTGTAATTTTGTCTCTTTATGAGAGAAATTTATGCTTGCTCTCATTTTCACGAACTTTAACCAAAAAGTAAAGAAACAGCTATTGTAACGGAGTAATGTCAGATTGTGTACAAATTGATTTAAAAAACAATCGCGAAGTCATAATAAGGGTATTCATTTCAAAATTTTTTTGGCTGGAAAAATGGAAAAAAGGAAAATTACACCTTATTGACGTTAACGGTATTTTTTTAGTTAAAGGTACAAAACTGTCAAAAACAAAAATCTGTCATATAATTCTTGGAAGTAATTGATATTTTTCAAGATGCCAAATAAAAGAGTTAAAATTGAATTAATTGATTATTTAATTGTCACGTCATTTTTAAGTTTTTTTTTATATTTTTTTGTATAGAACTCATTTTTAATTTAGTTTTGAAAAACGACGTTTAAAAAAGTAAAATTTGATTTAATAAAAATGGAGTTTAAAGAATCATAGTTGATTATCTTAAAAAGAGATGTAAATTTTAGTGCTTTTTGTGAAAAATAACAACATTTTTAATATGGTGGCAACTACACTCAATTGGACGTTTGTGAATTGCCAACTCTTTAAAAATTGTAAAATTGTAATTTTCCAATCTGATTTTTTTACACTTGGTTATAGCTGGTTTAAATTGCAACTTTCGTCGGAAAAGTTTTTCCTTGTGTTTGTTGTAACAAAAATTACATTTTTCCACTTTTCCATTTTTCCAACCAATAAAAAAACTGAAATGAATACCCTTAATAAAATGATTTTTTTCGCATAACTTTGCAAAATATGTAATTGTCCCTCAAAAATATTTTGTGGTTAGATTAGGGCAAACTAATATTTGGTCTTTTTTGTGAAATGGTTGCCATATGTGACCGTACCTTAACTGATATTGTATGGTTTTGCTTTTGCACACGCACCATATCTTAAAAACAAAAACAAAAACAGTTACATATTTATGGTTTTGCATTGAGTAAGTGTTAACTAGGCATGAGATATTCATGCACTTAAAAATATGCGCATAAAATATGCACTAAAAACTCCAAAATATGCATAATAACTTGACAATTTTCAATAAAAAAAGCGTATGTTTGAACAAAACAAAATAAAAAAATCTATTGTTGTTTTTTTCTATTGTTATTCAAAGATATAATATTTTTTAAAACTTAATTTAAATAACTGCATAGCTAAAATTTTTGTTTGAATAACACTACGTGACAAAATTTCAGCAAAGTCGTGACCAAATGAATCTGACAGCTAATCTTTATGTAAAATTTTCCGCTGAATCCAAATATGAAGTCAGGAGGCTTATTCTGAATTGCGATGCGAAAATAAATGCGATGCGAAAATTAAATGCGATGCGTAAAAATTTGGTATTCTGTTAGACTTTCGCAATCGCATTCGAAATTCAAATCGTGGCAACGCTGCTCAAATCAACGTCAGTGTCAATAAAAGTCAAATTAAAAATAAATAAATTGTTTGTGTTTGGCTGTGAAAATTGTTTAAAAAATTTATTTAGGACATTCTGTAAGAAAAAAAAAACAAAAATAATATAAATGGATTCTGTAGCACTGTGTTTCGACGACGAAGAAGGGCATGAGCAAAATGAAAGGAGACAGAGAAGATTGCTTAGAAGCAAATCTGATATTCTAAGCTTAAATGGAAAAAGGTAATTTATTTTGATGCTTGCAAAAAATAAACGTTTACTTATGCAGAATATTTATTTTTTCAGCTTTATAAAAATTTTAGATTGAATAAAGAAGCATTTGTATATGTCTTAAATAATATTGCAGCCGTGTCATCACAGTTCTTTTAAAGATCGGAAGCAGTTGTTGCCCCGAAGGAAAGTGCGCCCGGTAATCCATTACGGAATCCGTCATGTTTAACAATTTCACAACTTCTCCTCTAAGGTAGACAAACCTATTAAAATTAAATTTGAAGTCAAATATTTTTGAACTGGTTTATATATTTCATACTTTTTTCCATCCTGCAGCTTCTCTTATAAGTGGTCCATTGATATTTAGTTCTTCAGTTAACGTTTGCCACAAAGTATTTGCCGACTGACGTTCATTTGGTGTTTTCAAATGGCCTCTTGCTAATTGGCTGTGCTTATTCATAAATTCCATCATTATTTCAAATTGACGCGGTTTAAGGGTCTTATTGCTTGCTTCCCTGAATTAAATAATAAATATATGATGAATAAATAAATAAAATATTATCTTTCACTAACATGCTTGTAATTTGCGAATGCTATTTTGTTGTCGAATAAATTTTGCGAATTTGACATGTGTTTGACATTTTTATTCGTAATGTAGAATACCGACTTGCCACCTTTTCGCATTTGAAATACGATTAAAAAAAAACTTTGCGAATATCGCAATACAGAATAGCAACTGCGAACATTTATGTATTTTCGCATCGCAATTCAGAATAAGCCTCCAGAATTGTCAAAAGTAGAACAGTTTATGAGATAACCAAAATAACCGTTATTTGTGTTTTTAAAAAGATGTTGTGATTGACAAACTGAAGTTTATTGTTGAGGGGATAAGCTATTTCTATGCGCATTTCACTGGCTGCTTAGGCCAGATCGTCAGGAAACTTCATCCAAAGATTTTAGAAAAACTAAAGATATTAAACCAAATAAAACTGTTAAGCGAATAAGAATTATAAGCCCCAGTTTTACTTGTAACAATATCAAAGCTTAAACAAAAACAATTAACAGTGAGCTTATCTTTTCTTACAATCCCGACTACAATTGGTTGATTTTTTGTCAACTCTAAATTTAGTTGTATTTATTGGTATAAAAAAAATTACTTCAAAAGAACAAAATTGCAAAAAATCATCAAATTTATAATGAAGTTAAAAATTTTTGTCCACTATAACTCTGCCATTTATTGACTCATCTTTACAAACGACCCATTGTTATTTTAGAAATTTATAACCTTTCACTAAAAGGAAAGAAATAATCCGTTTAAAATTTTTGAAGATATTTGCATTTCAGTCACATCATCTTTTTTAAAAACACAACATTAAATATCTCAAAAACTGTTCTACTTTTGATTCTGACTTCATATTCTGATTCAGCGGAAAATTTTACATAAAGATTTGGTGTCAAATTCATTTGGTCAAAAAACTGTCACGTAGTGTAATCAAATAAATACTTTTTTATATTCTCAAAAGTAAGCCTTTGTCTGTTAAAAAGCTTTTGTACATGGAAAATGATCTCTCAACGTCAACCGAAGTTGATTCATACTTGAAAGATGCCAATTCATTTGGAAAATATAATTTTCTAATTCTGACCCCACATTTGATTCCAGATCGAAAATAGTTGAAATTTGTTTTATTTTTTGAAATCCTGTATTTTTTTTTTGCAACACGGGGTACGTTCGTAAATGCAGTTGATGCGCATCAGTTGCGCATTAGTAAAGTTGAATGTTCGTAACTTGAGGGTTACAAGATCAATTTTTGCATATCAAGTTTTAATACACTCACACTTTTTTACCAATACACTCATACTTTTAAAAATTGATACGAACTTGCCTTTAAAATTCTCTTGCCAGTGAGTGTTTCAATTTACGTTCAAGAAAACAGCTGATTTCAAGGTTAGTGAGCAAATTTTTCGTTTCTCTTTATAAATTTTTTTCCGGCAGTCCGTTCGGCCCCCCCATGCCTGATTGGTCACGCCCTGTAACCACTCCTTAATTCTACCAAAATAGAAGTCCAATGGAGGCCTAACCGCCTCCACACAGTTAGGATCCTCTATCTCTGAGTCCTGTCTTGCCAACTCATCAGCAACCTCATTGCTGCTAAGCATCATAGTTATCCATTCGACCAAGAACAACGGAACCCCCAGGTCAACCAGTGCCTGCCTTATAGCCTCTATCCTCAAATTGTTAAAGGCGCCCTCTATGTCCAGGAATGCCGCCAAGATGTATTCCCTGGTTCGCAAACCCCGCTCCACATACCCAACCACATCATGCAACGCACTCTCAACAGATCTACCTTTAAGGTTGGCGTGTTGAGCGCCGCTGACGATGCCGGCGTCAATCTTCGTCCTCAGATGTAGATCAATCAATCTTTCCAACGTCTTCAAGAGAAAAGACGACAAGCTGATTGGTCTAAAATCCTTGGGTTTAGAGTGACCGGTTCTACCCGCCTTGGGAATAAAAACTACCCTAACCTCCCTCCACCTTCTAGGAATGTACCCGTTCAGCACACATACCCTAAACAGTTCCACCAACAACAGGAGTGATGATTTCCTGATATTCTGTAGCATCCACACACCCCAGAAAGTGAGTCTCCATAAGCAGACAGAGAGATTCAGATCCAGATTCCGCCCATGAGCCGGCCGGTCTCTGAATAACTCCAGGGATAAAATTCTCCTGAACCTAGACATCTCATTCACGGATTCAACTGACTCGCTAAACTTAATCCACGAGTCCCTTTTCGCCCTTCTAATATCTCCCGTAACTCAACCTGAAGTTACTCCAATCTTCCTCCCTACGCGTATACTGCGCTCTATTGAACAGCCCTCTGACGGTGGACCTTTAAGTTCTCAACTCGTCTGTCCACCATCTTGGCTGTGTACGCCTGCCCGGAAAATTTAACGGACAGGATCGCTCATAGCTACTGGTCAATACCCCCGTGAAGGTGTTTACCAGTTGCTCCACACCGGCCGGAGTCGACACCCAGTTCCGTGTAACCATAAGGTTCCTTTGCACCAGTCCCGAAAACGAATCCCAATCCGTCCTCGGATTCCTATACGGACACCTTTTCGACCTCTCAAACATTAGACTAAAGGACAGACGACTATGGTCAGAGAAGGAAAAATCCAAAGCCACCCTCCAGTCCTCTACTAATTCCCTACAGTTCGTCAATGTTATATCTATTACTGCCTCTCTATCACTAGTTCCGAACGTTGGCGTATTCCCATTGTTACAGATAAAAAGATTGCTGGCAATAATAAAATCAAACATTGACTCACCTCTTTTGATGATGTCGGCGCTACCCCATTGGGAATGGTGTGCATTGGCGTCACATCCTAGTACCTGCCTCGAGCCCCTTCTGCCCGAGTGCTCCACCAACTCTCGCACTTTTTCACCAGGTGGATCGGCAGCTTCATATGGCAAGTATGCCGATGCTAGTGCCAGGACCGTTTTGTCCCTGGCTTCTCCTGTAACAACCGTGAGGTCTCCATTACTGAAAGAATGAGAAATCATAAATTTATGTTCAGTTCTCGCCAGTATACAAGTTCGTACCTTCTCATCCGAGCGGGATACGTACAAGGTATACCCCGTGATCCTTATTCCAACTACCCGGTTTTTGTTAATCCAGGGCTCTTGGATTAAAGCCACGTCCACGTTGTTATCAATGAGGTGGGTTACTAATTCGGTTGAGGCCGCTTCACAGTGGTGCTTTCAGCCTCTTAGGGTTTATCATTTTTAGGAAACCTAAATCTGATAGACCCCAACCCGAATATAGCAACCCCTCCCATTGACTTCAGTTTCCTCAGAGACTCCCGGTCTACTGCGAACCTGAAATCTCTTCCTTGGTTCTCCTTACAACCCAGTGAAGCTATCATCTTCCACTGGCCTGTAATGAGCCCATTGTTCTGATTGGCCAGTAACCACAGTATGACCTCCACCGGTTTTATAGGTGTTGGAATCCATACAGTTCAGGATAAGCGCTGCCACACCTGTCGATTGCAGACTTTAAAAACTCAAAGGTTTTTAGATTGCCGCAACTGACAGTTTTGACACCTCTTATCCAGTCAGCCCCTTTGAACGATACTTCGTCCGGCCTTCCTTTGACGCTAAAGATTTCGTCGAGTAGTTTGTTTTCTAGCACCGGCCATTTCTCGACACTGATCCTTCCATCGGAATCCATACGATCAATGACAGCTGCTTCCTTGACGTAGAGGGTTGGTCCTCTCTGGAGCCAGTCCTCTTAGTGATCTCCTTTCGGGGATCCTTCCTTTTAGCCGCTCTTAAGAACCCCTTATTGGGGGGGCTTAGCAGAGCTCTGTCGGTGATTACCCGATTTCCCTGCAGGTGTTGGCTGGTTTGTCCCAGTAATCCCTTTAGTGACTTCCCTTTGGGGGGGACTGTCGGAGATTATCAAGACTTTACCTTTCTGACTTCCCGTTCCATTATTGGAGGATTCATCAGCAAGGGTTGCTGAGGGTTCGTTATCTTTACTGACAACATTTGAGCCCTCAGCAGCCCTTGCTGTGTATCCCGCAGGATAGGGAATGCCAGATCCGTTGATTCGTTCTTTCGGTGCTTCCTCAGCAAGTGCCGATCCCGCCCATCGTGTAGTGAGGAGTCTTTTTTAGCTATCTTTTCTAGAAAGGCTAAGGAGGCCCTTATACCACTCTTGTTTTTTTCACGGCTCGTTCGGCTTTCTGATGTGACCTGTTCTGTCGCATCCTGCCTAACAATGGGTTTTGATACACCCACTACTCCGCTCCCTATCTTGAGTGTGGCCTCAGGAGCCGATGACCCAGCCCTATGGTCCTGATCATGAGCCGAAATCATTGTAATTTCAAGCTCATCATCAGATCCCAGAGCTAGACCATCGAGTCTTTCCGAGACACCTGTTCGAGGCGGGGAACCGACGGGGGGTCGTTCGTTTTGCTTGTCTCTGTCAGTTCTGTCAAGAACTGACCTTCCTGCTCCAGAATATCTCTGTAAAAACTCAGCCAATCGGCGTCTGGATCTGACACCGAAACTGCCGAGTTGTCAGAGATATTCCCCGCATCGACTCCTAGAGTCGCGTCTTTGGTTTTTTCATTAAAATTTTCCAGTTTTTTGGTCCCACGAGTAAGCCGCAAAGAAAAGGACCGTCCCGCGCAGTGACGGCTTGCACGGACTAGGCTAAAGTTACAACTGACCCTTGCCATCGGCGCCAGAGGGAAGCTGTTCGCCACCAGTTTCTTTAACCACTAACCAGCCATTCAGGTCCTCGGCACTGCTGTCAACCACCTTGACCTTAAAAGTGGGGGATATGGGAGATAAAGGGGAGATAGATAGGATCATAGGTAATGGGATAGGGTAACCCTTAGTCGTGCTGGCCTTAAAGCGTATGCCTTCCAACTTGTTCCGGCTAGAATTTACCGATTCATTACCAGCATTTAAGCCACCACATCGCATTAAAATTTTTGAAAAGCTTTGGTTTTAAAAAATTATAGGAATTTAATAAATTTATTATTTGAGATATTTTTCGAAAAATCATTTTAAATGAGTTTTAATTTGTTGGTGGATAATTTTGTCTATATGAATCAGTAGACTTCAACCATATTTATTAAAAGTTGCAAACAAAACCCCTTAGCCAGGATTATAGATTTCAAATTATTTTGTTTAAGCATTATAGAAACAAATAGTAATATGTATATGCTTTTTGTATGAAATATCTGTCAATTCTTCATCACAATTTTAAACCTTCCATGACATTCTTTGATTCCTTCAATTTTGTTTTAGATCTTGGTGTTCTAATAAAGAAAACTAATGAATTTTCCCATATAATTGATTCCGCCGGTATGTTGTAGTTTAAAACATGAAGATATGCTAGAACTACTTAAGAGTTTTTCATTCATGTTTGGCAGCATATTTAAGCAAAGTATTATTTGCAGTCTCTTAAGAACTACTTGGAACAGAGTCAAGTTTTACTTGACGTATATTGTGGGCTAATTAAAGGTGATTAAAAAGTCGTGACGTTGAAGAACCTTTGCAACTTATAATTCATAATTATAAAATTATAAAATCAGTTCGAAATATCACCAGAGATGACATCTTTATAAAAATATATATATGTAATAATAACAAGATTTTGTTTTTAATAAGATTTCTGTATGACGTACTAAGTTCCCAATTTTTCATATTTGATAAATACACTGAGATTTATTGTTGAGGCCTAAGCAACCAGTGAAATGCGCATAGGAACAACTTATCCCATCAGCGATAAATTTCAGTGTTTTTATCAAGAATAAAAATTCGAAATTTTGTATTCCGAAAAATTACTTTGATAATATATATAATATTTAGAATATTGTCCAATTGCTTCTTACTTATTAAGCTGAAAAAATTTGTTATTAAGCTGAAAAAATTTGTTTTGTAGTATTTGGAATTGACCTTGGTTTTTGTTAAAAGTACACACGCTTATATAAGCGATTTGTATTTACATTGCTCATAATGGGTTTTGACTTTTGTTACATTTTGTTTTGACTTTCTTCAAAAAAGTTTAAGTTTGCACAATATTCAATTAGAATAGAATGCGGGAAATAAGTGTCAATTGGTCCCACAGACTGGTCCTGGGAGTTGTGAAAATAGAACAGGTACAAAAAGAAAGAACTCATGACCAGTGAAAGGAGAACCAATCATGTAACTGGTTTATGAAGAACAAAAAGGTAGAAAAAATAATGAATTACAGTACAGTCTTCACCGGTAGTGTGATACATTTTTTTGGGACTTTTTAAAATTTGGCTCTTGAATTTAATTCTAGGGCTTGTTTGATTGAAATAATACTACATCGTTTTGAAATAATACTACATTTTAGTAACTGTCACTAAACATGTCCATTGAGAATAGATTTGTGACTGGTCAAATGGTGTCAATTGACCCCCTCCAATGACAACCCCATGTAAAAGTGATAGGTCTTATTCATACAAAGTGTTAAAACTAGAACCGGCCTCTACCACCAAAGACCTATCACGGGACTACTTTGGTGTCAGTTCGCTTCCCTCTAGGGAAGGAAAACGTATACAATTTATACATTAAAACAAAACCGGTTTATTTTACCAAAATAACCGGTTTATTTAATATTCGAAAAATGGACATTTTAAAATATTCGACGTGGGCAAAACTAAAATAACCGGTTAAAACCGGTCGAATACTATCCGTTCGATTTCCCTAGTAAACACACAAAAACTTGTACGAACAGTTGTATCTAGGCTTACCACCTTTTAAAATTGCCAAAACGGGACACCACTAAAAAATCAACAAAAATTCAAACAAATCTGTTTATGTATAATTACACAGTACAACAGTCAATCTGGGGGGTGAGAAATTCCAAGTCAGGGTGATGGTACTAGGTCAGTATAGTAAAACCCTCAAAGGGTTTGGCGTTCGTATGTGTCAGTTTTTTTTTATGACATTTTAAATTTTTTCCTTATCTTGATGTTTTTTTGTTTAACATAACTCGAGAACCACTTTTCCGATTTTGCTAAAACAAACTCAAAAAAATTTTTCAAATTTCTTTTTGAGTTTGTCACCCCCCAGACAATAATCCCAAAAATGTTCCATAGTGTTATTAACTATTTTATTTGGAAAATCAACAATCACACACTAATTCAGATTGTGTAAAATCTAGACCTATAAAACATTACCAAAACATAAACGTAAATAAATACATACTAGTTGATAACAATAGTAACATAAAATAGAATTCTAAAAATTTTTAATTTTTTTTTCAATTTTAGCAGTTTTTATTTAATCTTTATTTAAAGTAATAAATTCAAAAAACTCAGCACATCTTAAGCTAAAATTGAAATGAACCAACAACTCAGCTTTAACTAAAGGAAGAAGCATCCTAAAGCGCGTATCATGCCTACACAGTAATTACTAGGTGGGACAATAAAAATATATTGCACTATAATAACTTTCCCAATTATCGAAAAATTTTAACCATTATTTTATTTGAATGGGGAATTTCGGTCATAGAAGTTGATACACTATATATATTTATAATGACAAAAGGGAATCAAAATGTTCCAGTGTAGCTAATTAATGCTGAATTATTTACCAAGTAGTCGCAGTTCCATGAAGATGTCAAATTATTGAACACAAGGCGAATTCACTTTACATGTACTTGCCTTGCTCATACACAATATAACTTGTGTATTGTGATACAAAGTTGACAGCTACAAATAAAAAAATGTTATCTGCTGTGGAATCAAGATTATCTAGTAAATATATCAGCTTTGGTTGCTAATGTATTGAAAAAAGTCCAGTTCTGCTAAAAAAATTTGTGGTACTAAAATAAGTTCCAAAGCTCTCGATTTTTTTGATTTGTTATGGCAGATAATAAAAAAGTTAGTTAAAGAAAAACGGGACAAATGGCGTCCAGTTCAGAGTATCGACGGGACATTCCACTCTAAAACTGGACTGTCCCGGCGAAAACTTGCCACTTGGCAAGTCTAGTTGTATCTGTGCACGACTTTAGTTTTGTCAATCGGAAAACGCTTAACATTAGTGATTTTGAGTTGAAATCGCATAAAAGGTGTTCTGTAAATTGCAATCATAAAAAGTTTTGCGATTTCCAATTGTAAAAGTATGCTCAAGGGAACTAGAATATTTTCAAGAAACTACGGAAGATTACAAGAGTTTTAGAGCACCATAAAATAAATCTAGCGTTTTGCGATTTCAAACCGTGCGATTGTTACATGGAGTCTTCAACTGACAAATGTTTGTGATAAAGAACGACGCTGACAAAAATACAAGAGTTTTTTTATATAGACTTTGTTTGACGTTTGGTATGACAAGAAATTGTCAGGTGAACATGGAAGATGGATAAGACTGAGCTAGAAATTAACACTTCTTGTGGCAAGCGGAGGACTTGGCGTTTTAACCATATTCAGGTACGATGAATTCAGTGGTGTTAACCGTTTCGCGTAACTCAAAAACGGTTTAGTTTTTTGAATAAAATAACAAAACATCGAAATTCCGCAATAAAATTACCTTTAAGAAAAGTAAAAGTTTGCCTCTGCAGCGCCTAGGATGCCCCTAGATGGGTCAAATGTATGACCAACCCAACTTTATTTTTCATCCTCATCATTTGTTTCATACATACCTAGTCTCTTTATCCATTTCTTTAAGGCTCAGTTTGCTGGGAGTAACCGTAACGTTGCAAATCAGCTGCTTCACGTCTCAATCTTTAAGAAATAGATTGGTCTTACGGTAAGGTTAGGTTACTTCTGGCTAACTGAGCCTTTAAGGGGCTCCCATGCAAAATTTTCAATTTCGGCTAGGAACATATTTAAGAAAAAATCCCATACCTGACTAGGAGTCGCCCCTAGGGGATAAAATGTATGACCGACCTCCATTAGTTTTTCGTCCTATACAAATATGGCGTTTTATGAAATTCTTAAGTTTAATTAAAAATTTTCATCTTTTGTGAATAAAATCAAAACTTAAAGTCAGATTTCAAACATTTACGGCTTGTTTTGTTTTCTATATGTATGTATTGAAAAAATTAGAAGCATAGCAGCGTTTATTAATTATACCCTCACCACAGTAGTGGAGAGGGTATTATGCATTTGTGCTGATGTGTGTAACGCCTTAAAATATTGGTCCTAGACCCACCCTAACGTATACCTATCGACTCGGAATCACTTTCTGAGTCGAACTTACGATGTCCGTCCGGCTGGCTGGCTGTCCATGTCATTTTGGAGATAATTTGATAAAATTTAAGACATAGGTTCTAATAAGCACAATGACCAAGCCTATTGAAAACGGGCCTAATCGTAGGACCACGAGGGAAGATAGGGGGAAATTTCTTCCTCTCAGAAACTATCAAACCGATTTTAATGAAATTTAAAATATAGATAGATCCATATCTATATGGACACATAAGCTATACAGTTTTTCAAAAATAGGACCACAAGGGGAGGTAGGGGGCAATTTCTGCCTATCACAAACTTTCAAACCGATTTTAAAGAAGTTTATAAACATAGATAAATCCATATTTATATGGACATATAAGCATGATGTGTTTTTTAATACTGTGGTGTAGGGTATCATATGGTCGGGCTTGTCCGACTATACTTGCTTACTTGTTTTTTATGAATTTTTAAAGAACAAAATTTCGAAATTTTGCTAAAAAATTATTTTTTTTGCCAAAAAAAAAAAGCGTACCCGAATTAGGTTAAAACGCCAGGTGCCCCGCTTGTCTGTTTTCCAACTAGCACAGTGTAATTAGCGCATTTGTGATAATTGTTTTTGTTATGTTTATGATATATAAGGCATATTTTTTCATGTTCCTATAATTCCTACAATAATATGCGGTAGGGATTTAACGAATACCGATATATCGGCGATATTTATAGTTTTTCGACATATCAATATCGGTGATATTTTAATGACGATACGACGATACTTCTAAAATTTTTTGAAAAAACAATTTAATTTTCAATGCTTATTTTTTGCATAACAACTAATGAAAATTCCATTTTCAATATAATAAGACATAGCGATCTGTCAAATAACATTTTCCAGCCGGGTGGTATAAAGGTTTGATTCATATAAACTGTATAAAAATGTCAAGTTTTGACATAGAAAAACTTTTGCTGCTCTTAATAGGGTAGTTCATGGCAAATCTTGTTAATTAAAAATTTTGTACGTTGGTAGCTCAGTAAGAAAAAAAGCAGAGCATTAAATCAAAAATAATTAAATTTTTTCTTTTAATTCTAAGCCGTTTTGCTTCGCACCAACAAAATTTGTTTTTGATTTAAAAAAAATGTTGATGCAATATTAGAGCTAAGACTTTTAAAACATGTAATTACACAAATTTCGATTAAAAAATACAGCCTATTTTGTCTGTAGGAGTGCCGGAAAGTTAGCATATATCGGAAACGGTATCGCGGATATTTGATCATAGCACTCGTGTCGGAAAAAGGCGTATTGTTACATCCCTTGTATGCGGGAAAATAGTTTATATGTTGCTAATTAACTTCTAAAATATATTTTTTACTTTTATCTTTTTTAACATTTATAGTTTAAAATACCCGATATACCACAAAATCACAAGAAGACTCTTAAACGGAATAGTGAGCATCAAAATATTGGTACGGGTAAAAAACGATCATTGGGTGACAGCCCAGCACAACAAGGATATACACAAACAGTCCGCAAAAATTATCCACACATTACCGCAAGTTCGCCACAAACAAACAATGCAATCACTTCAGTGAATGCAGGCAACGAACGCAAGCAGAAACTTATTGCAGCTTCTGATCCACATTTAGAGAAACAAAGATTTTTTCATCGCCAACATCAAATTACTAAACAGAAAGCGGCTAAGAAGGCGGCAGCAGCTGCAGCTGCAGCTGCGGCTGCAAATAACGCAACAATGGGTGGAGGACCACCATTGAAAAGACAGGCGACACCCGCTAAAAGCGGTCGAAGAGCTAATCAAAAACTACAAAAGGAACAGCAAAAACAATTAGCAATGAAGCAGCGTCATGTTGATATTCAACAGCAAAAACAAATACCAATGCAAATTGATTTCACAGGTACAGGTAATGTAGGAACAACAGCAACAACGGCAGGAGCAGCAGCAGCTCAAGCATTACTAACTCAGCAACAAATCGATATGCAATTTGTAACTTATGCCACACAACATCAACCGCCCCAACAAATTTTCATGGATAAAGATATTGAAATGACACATTCACAACTATCCGCAATGACAGCAGGTGCAGCTTCCTCAACAGCATTAGCAATACCATTATCGTCTTCAAATCAGCACCTACCCTCCTTAATAAATCCGTTATCTTCCCCACAAATAGCAGCTTCAAAACGTGATATATCCAAGAATCTTAATAAGTTACAAATGCAGCAAAACCAGCAACTATCTTCAAATGTTTTAAATGTATCCTCTGTTCTTCCTACTCCAGCGCCCATGCCATCGCATGATTTACAAACGAGCTTGGGCAACATATTATCGACGGCAACATCTGCCAGTGATAAAATAAAATCGAGTGAGAAAACTTTAATTTCTACAACCCCGGTACAAAAGTATATTGTAGAGGAACGGCAGCCTGGTGTAGCTATTAATTTGCCTACCGGAGCTAACACAAGCACACTAGTAAATATACAGAATCCCCATGGATCGACGGCATCATCAACTCATATTATACAAGTATCAAATGCCGGACACCAGCCACAAATTATGAGTTTTCCACAAATTTCTGCTGCCGCTACAAAACTGCGTGCTGTAAACACTACACTTATTGCACCGGGAAGTAAAATTTCTTCAACTTCCACGAAGAAGGTAACATCTGGTGCTATAAGCACTTTGTCCACCGCAACTATTGGAAGCAGTGGTGGATCTTCAATAAATGCAGGAGCTTTACATGAATTAGCTAATGTTGCCAGTACACAAAGTCAAGTTCTGCATATTGTTGAAGCTGCTGGTAACAATAACCCAACAAATGTTGCACATGGAACTCCTTTACACACACCGCCGGCTGTTATTCAAATACAAAATACTGCTGGCAGTTCTGCGGCGACATCTCCCGATATTTCTGTAACTTCCTCTCAAAGTAAAGTGCTGACTACAAAAATTTTGCCACTGATGTTGACTGGATCAGGAAATCAGAACAGTGGAAATAGTAATCTTCTTAACAGCTCTACTTTGGTAATGGCTTCCTCGCCCACAAGCTCTGTAAGCGTTACTTCGTCTACTCCAACTGCTGGAGCAACTACCATTATAAAGAGTTTGCCTTCTAATATGGTATTGAATACCAGCACTGCTAACTTAACTCCTGTTACTGTTACAAGCACAAATAATCCAATTATCTCAACGCTGGGCACTGGAGCTACTATGTTTCGTAAGCCTCCAAATGTAATAAAAACTTCTGTGGCTGCTACCACTCCCACAAAATCGCTCTCACCGTCCTCCGCTCCACATATTATAAGCAATGTTAAACTAACTCCCGTTAGTGTTGGACCATCATCAGCAGGAACTCATCTTACCACAGCTAGTACTTTTAAAAATGTGTTACCATCCACCTCGGGTATGGTGCGGACAAGTGTAAAAATATGCCAGTCTCCTAACGGAAAAGTCTTTATACAGCCAACAAATCTAATGGACGGATCTAAAATGAAACTTAATACCAGCTCGATGTCACATAAAATAATATCAAGTACTCCCACAGCGAATAGCTCGGCAACAACGAGCAGCGGCCAACGTATAGCCATACAAAAGGTACAAATAATACCAGCTTCAATGTGCTCACCATCCGGCGGAAATGCTTTACAATCTACTGGTAATCATATCAATACTGGTAAAACTGGTAAAAACAATATGATATTTATGCCCACCACTGCTACGAATGTACGGCCAGTAACGCTTTCCAAAATGGGCAATAATATACTGCTCAAATCCTCCGCCAATCAAACAATGACCCCCACTTCCCCCACCACCACATTAGCGTCCGCAGCAGGTGATAATAGTTTAGCCAAATCAAATATTGTAGTGCTCGGTCCATCGCCCACAACACCGGTAAAAGAACAACTTTCGCAAAACATCAAACTCGAAAACTCACAACTAATCAACGAAGATACACCCTTGGATATTCTCAATATGCCAATAGTAATGGAGCCCGGGGTTGGCGTTACCTCATCGTCATCGACAGCTGAAACCGTAACAGTATTACAAAGTAATATAATTGACGCTAGCAATGTCAGCTCACCTTCTGCTCTAGCTTCACCCATAATACTAGATCAAACACAGCTGAATCAACCTTCTAAAACAGTAGTTCTAAATGTGGACTGGGAAATGAAGTTGGATATCGAACAACAAAATCAATACAACCATAAAAATCTTAAACAAAACAAAAGAACTCCATCATCTTCCTCAACGACGCAGTCTATTTCCGGCAATCAGCAACAATCTTCACACAATTCCAGCAGTCATGGAATCAAGCAAAAACAACGTATAAACAACGATTACATTTCAATGGCAAAAGAATCCTCGAATTCTACAACAACAACAACGACAACATCAATGACATTATCAAATCCTGCCAATAATATGATTGTCCTTGACGACAGTTTTGATGATGTTATTGTGGAAGAACATGAAGATGATGCATCCTCAATAACTTTATTAGACAAACATCCACAGCAACAACAGCAAAATGATAATGACATACCAAAAATCTTAGATATGCAAATATATCAACAACACGATGGTCACGACAACAGAGTTGCTCAAATTACAACAACAAACAATAACGACGATGATGTCGAAATTGATGTTAATGATGATGACGATGACATTGCAAAGCGCCAGTGCAGACAATTTTTACACACTCAAGAATGCTCAATAAGTGATATTGAACCGGCACATCAACAACTGCAACATGAGGAAAATCAACTGCATCAACAATTACAGCATGCCGAAAGTGAAGCTGATGCTGGTTATGATGAAACAATTGGTAAGTTTCAAATATTAAAATATTAAAAATTTATGTTATTTTTAAAACGATAGCGCTTTGAAAGGTCATAAAAATATTCTCATACCATTTATTTTTACCAAAACTAGTTTTAAAAAAGGACCAGTTAAAAAAGAAATATCTACCAAAAAGTCCTGTTACAGGTTCTCATTCACTCAGGATCTTGCATGTTTAATTTTATGTTCATAAGCCCAATATTAGCGAAAATAAAAAAGTACCAGTTAAAGAACGCAACAGTATCAAATAATTAATTTTATATTTTAAGTCCAATACTAACGGAAATTCTTAAAGTAGGTACTAGTTAAAGACCAAAAAAGTTCCCCCACAGTCTTATCACCCAGGTAATTGCAAGTTGAGTTTTATGTGTCTAGGTCCAATATTAACGGTAATTAAAAAAGTACCAGTTGTAGAACAAAACAGCTAAAGAGATTAAATTTTCTGTATTTCCACTTTTTGGTACTTTTTCCTCCCCATTGATGTGTCAAAAATGTCAATAATGTGGTTGGAATCCATTTAATACGTTTTAAATATAAGGTCCGAATTTTTTAAAGAACAACGATATGTATTACATTTTTTTCTATTTCATTTAGTTTTGGAGAGTAGGAGGTTTATCGCCCATGGACTCTATCCTAAGCACTGTAATGGAACCTTATATAGCCCATGTCCGTTAGGAGGTTCCACTATTCATTTTGTTGAAGAAATTTTTGAAATCGGACCGGCAGTTCCGGAAATTAATGTTCACAACTCAACTCAGTTTTTAATTTTTGTATTATGGTTTACAGCTTTGCTACATTGCGGCAAACAAAAACATCAAAAATTAAAACTCAACACAACCAGTTGTTTTATTTACAACTCAACTGAGTTGAGTTGTGAACCGTAATAGGGGCCTACCTCTTACAAACATACAAACTTTTCAGCTTTATAATATTAGTATAGAAATATTTTTTTTTATTATATTTTTTTTTAATTAATACAGTTACTGAAATTGATGAAAACACTGCTATAGAATTTATTGAAGAAGATGGTGGCAGCTCAAATGTCTCAACAACAAGGGCAATATTGAGTAAGAAAAACAATATGCAGCCCAAAGCGCCAACCAGTACTTTAGCCACATCCGCAACAGCAAGTATAATCTCGAAACAAGAAGGTGGAAAATCCGGCAATACTATTAGTAACAATCGTTTAGTGTTGTCTATGTCTGGTGAAAAAAATTCTACTGCAACAGCAACAAGCAGCAGTGAAAGCTTACCAATTGAACCAACAACTTCTAATGCTACACAAGAAACAACAGCCAACAACAGTGCAACACAACAGGTCGAACCTTAAAAAAACGTGTATATTTTTTTTGCTACAATTTCATATTTTCAATTTTATTCACATTTAGGTTTTAGTTTTTCTCTTCGTTTTTTTTTTTAATCTAAAATTATTGTACTTTTTATAATGTATATAATTTACATTTTATTGTTAATTAGTTTGTTAATTGAATTCATTGAAATTGTTCAAATGAATAAGTTGTTAAAAGTTAAAATGAAGGGCAAACATCTAGAAAAGAACAACAACAAACGCACAGTTTAAATAAGCACTTTATCTGAAAATATTCTTTTTTTTTAATTCATAAAAAAAAACAAAAAATTATAATTATAAAAAAAAACATTGTTGTAAATGAATATATCCATCCTGCCTAGCTTTCCCAAACCCCTACTTTTCTACAAAACCTTTCTACTTTCATAAAACATTTCTAATTCTGTCTCTGTTTGCAAAGAACAATACAAAAACACTTGTATGTAAAAAAAAAATAAAACTTTACAAAAGTTTGTAAATATTTATTTTTAATTATTATTATGTACTTTATTTTTTTGCATATTTTTTTTTTTTTATTTAAATCTATGTAGTAGTGTTAGTTATTTCATTGTGTAGTTATAAAGAATTTTTAAAAAATTAAAAAAAAAACTTTTAAAAATTTAAAGAAACACACATATTACAAATTATTAAATAAATAACACATTTTAAATATTAAACAAATACAAAAAAAAAAAGAGATTATAGGCTAGTTAATTAAAGTTTCTTTTAATTTAGTTATGTATAAAAAACGTTTTTGCTTTCATTTCTATATTTACTTTTTTAGTAGTTAATGTAATTACTATAAAACACTGTTGGTTGGTTTTAATATAAAAATGTGTATTTAATTTATGTAAATCATAATGATTTTAATTGTTTTTCTACGTTATAATTGAAGAGTTGGGGACTATTATATGTAACGTTTTTATATTTTTAAATTATAAATATTCAAAAAAGTCACCTTGAAGAAATTTTTGCGGAAAGTTTTCTGAAGAGCGTATAATTTTTTAGATTAGAAGATTAGAAAGGACTGCGTTTTTACAAGGCCACACCAAGTGTTAGATGTATTGTCATTTACGTCGTACGGATCTAATAGAATCTATATAAGAAATATATCAAAGCCTCTACCGTTTGTTGTTGCCGCTCGTTATTATTTTGGAGCACAGTCTATTGTTCCAAAGCTTTAGCTAAGTTAGCCCCAAAGACTTGTCCTTTAGGATTTACTGCCAGATCTACAGCCTGTTCAATTGGAGCCAAACTTATTTTCTCTCACGGTCGTCCTCCGGTAGTGTATACATATTTTTTTTTAATTTTACCTTTAAATGTTCCCCATTGCTGTCAATCCGTGTGTAATTACACATATGTAATTGCATGTGTAGTCCATGTGCAATTTGTTTTATGTGTAATTTTAATTTCTGTCTAGTCTTTCAATTAATTCTGACAGCAAAGTTTTTCTTTCCTAACGTTTTTTTTAAATATAATTTACTTAAGTCAACTTAATCTAAATTTGAATTTATGCCACCTTTGTATCCCTATGTTTGAAAGTACTCACGAACAAACTTTCTATTATATTGTACGATTTTTAAAGGAACTAATAGCAAAATTACTTTTTGCTTATTTTTTTTTAATGTGGAATAAAATTAAGAATAAAAGCTTAAGTTAACTTCTGGTCTGTGACGTTAGGAGTATTCAGAAATACAAATTATATTAAAAAGTAACCGCATAAATATTTTAAGACTATCGAGTGAGCAATACAGGATACCCATAAGTCAATCAATTTGTTTCCATAAATTAGAACAATAAACAGAGAATTTTAAGAATTTATGTTGCTTCAGCTTGAACATAAACATTTTGAAACAAACTTAGTTTACCGACGCAGCTCCAAATAAAATAAAAAGTACCTAGGGATAGATAGAATATAGAAAAAAAGAAGAAAATATAAAGTGAAAAAGAGGCGCAAAAGCATAGTTTTCGAGTTATGGACCTCTAATAAAATAAATAAATTTTGTATATGAAGAGAAAGAGCTTAAAAATTATACCAATTTTTCCCGTATACGTTTAGAAATGTAGCGGAAAATCGCATAAATATATGAATACTTATGAGTTACATATATAGCTCGAAAACTATGCGATTCCGCCACTTTTTCCGCTTTATATTTTAATTTTCTATCACCCTAGGTAAATACTTTTTATTTTATTAGAGTTGTTCCAAAATGAAATTTTCATGTTGTTTTTGTAAATATTTAAAACTGCAACCATCTGATTTTTTGTTATTATTTTGGATTTTACTTATACCATCCGTATAAACAAGAACTATACTTACAAAAGATTTTTATTTTTTTTTAACACGGAGAGAATTTCACAATACTTTGATATTACCGTGTAAGCTGGCCTTAAGCGAATAAGAATTATAAGCATCAGTTTTACTTGGAACAATATCAAAGCTTTAACAAAACGAACAACAATAAACAGTGAGTTTATCTTTTTTTACATTCCCCACTACAATTGGTTGGTATTCTCCTATCATAATTTGTAGTTGTAAGCAGGTTAAGAAAAACAAAAACAGCTTGCTTTATTGTTTTCGCAAGAAAATCAAAAAATAAATCGAGTTGTCAGTTCAGTTTTTTAGGCCCTGCACTTGCCAGCTTTTTACCAAAGTTATTTTTGGGAATACAAAATTTTCAATTAACAAGATTTCTTTTAATAAAAAGCAACATAAATTCTTAAAATTCTCTGTTAATTGTTCTAAACTAAACTAGATTCAAGCCAACATTTTTGTACTGTTCTTCTGCCTACTTTATTGCTTATGTTTAGGACGTGCCGTTAAAAAAGTGCATACTTTCTTTTTATCTTTAGGAAAAGGCCATCTTTGCCATTTTTTTGTAAACATTTTCATTTAGTTGCAAACAAGGCCTAACAAAAAGGTGATGCAGTGGAAACTTTTTGTCAAAGCAATTTTTTTTCGTTTTGTGTGTGTAATTTTGTTTCAAATGTGTACATAAAACGGGGAATTTGACTATAATTATCCATTTTATGGATTAAAAGTTCAAACAGTTTTAGAGTCGTAATTTTTACTATTTTTAAATCTACAAAGAAATAAACACATTCAGGGGTGGGCTGGAAATCGCAAACGCAAAACGCAAGAATTTTAAAAGTAGTTTTTTAGTAAGATTTCTGTAATAAAAGAATTTTATGACAAATATTATACAAACATTTCTCTATTAAACAGAATTTTATAACAAAAATTATAAAAATTTGATTAAAAGTGTATTATAAACAGCCTCCAAATTCTTGTTTAAAAAACACAAACATTTCGTCAGCTCATTATTGGTTTGACCTACCGATCATTTAAACAAAAATTGAGTTAGGTATAAATATATATCGTTAGCTAAAATGCAAAAAGACGTAACTAACAAAAAATTCAAAATCGAGTTTTTGATTGATTATTATGAATGCTATAAAACTACATGTCTTGACAAAATTTTACACTTCTGCGATCAAAAATTGCGCTTTTATTAACAAAAAACAAAGGGACGTAACAACAAGTTTTTTTATTTGATATATGCAAAACGACGTAATTACACAGTTTTTTTCTACGAAAATATAATGAAATGGTTTTCTTTGAAAATTGGTTGAAGAATTCCATGGAAGACTTATCAATGCATGTTTTTCTGACATGTTTATAGTTTTCAGTTTACAAAGTTTTTTGCTTCTCCTGTAAAATTATATTTTTGTTAGTTACGTCTTTTTGCATTTTAGCTAACGATATAGAATACCCCATTTCTGAATCCAAAACCTGTTTGACGAAATTGTTTATGGTTTCTGAGATGTTAAGCATTAATTTTCATTCATATCAACCATTTTAAAGTTTATTGAGTATTGTTTTGCTCTACACACCACTGTTTGGCGAATACTACAAGGAGTTTAAGCGTAACTTCCAAATTCGTTCAAAAAAATTTACATTTTTCTTCAAAACATGTGAAAATACTAAAATTCTGTTGGGTTAATTTTACAAATTTAATAAAGGTTTACAAAACATATTTTCTATGAAAGTATTCCTTAATAAACGTTTGTTAAATTTAATAATCGTTCATGAATTACCTGCTAGAAAACATATTACAATTTTAAGCGATATACGTCATTAAACTAGTTACTAACCATAGCTGGGCAAATTATTTTTATAAATCGGCCAAAAAGATTAGCCAACATCATTTCTTTTTCCTCTGAGTTTAGGTTTTTAACTTTACTAAACGATGCGTGTGTGAAACAGAGAACTGCAAAATCACTTTTTTTCTTGATTTATTCATACGCTAAAATTTACATTCAATCTTTGCTTGCAAAACGAAGTTCAACGTTGGTAATTTTTACATCGTTTCGTACACATTTGATTTTTGCATGTATTCGTTTTTTATTGAAAGTGCTTTATTTGCATTTTTGCTGCGAACGCAATATAACACAAATGTGTAAATTCAAAAGAACACATTTTAATACTTTTGCATTCAAGTAGTCATTTCCACTCGATGAGACGCTTTGTTAACATTTACAACAATTAACCACTCGATGAGACGCTTTGTTAAAATTAACAACAATAAAAACAACAATAACAGGAATACATTGTACCTACATACAGAACTACTGTACTTTTAAAGATGAAAAAAAAAGTCTGTTTCTATGGAAATTGTTTGTATTTACCTACATAATATGTAACTCTATCGAGTTCTGTAACGGACTAAATCAAAAAGTTTTTCGTTCCAAAGGTAACGGTAATAAACCTATGTCAATGGCTCCAGAAATTAATGGAAATTCACTTACTCAAACTCAAAATATTATCGATTTTTCATTTTTGACTTGGTTCGCTTCAGCTCTGAGCCCTCCATATGTGCGTTTAGTTTCATTTAAATTTTTTTTTCTTGTACTACATAGTTAATGCTGAATGAATACATGAGTAATGATTGCTTGATTTCTGGCTTTTTTGTTTGTATTTTTTTTTCTTTACCAGAACAATCATTGTCGCACCGAACACACAAACATCTTTATTTAAAAACGAAGCTAACGATGGTATAAATAACATAACGGTATAATGGTATAATGGACATAACGGCCAAACAGTTGGCTCTTTGCTCGGCGACACGGCTGCACGCAACGAACGGCTGGTCGACCCGTGACTATGGACACGCCAGGATTATCGGAAGTACGATTGTCCCTGACGGTGTGGATTACTGCACCCCGGTGCCGTTCTTTGGTGCGGGGTTCGTGACACAAGTGGCGCACGGCAACGTGCTGTCGGATTCCTTCCGAGAACCTACCCTAGGGGTTTATACTGATGGTTCGAGGAAGGGCGAGAGAGTTGGCGGAGGTTTCTTCATAGAGGAACTGGATGTGAAGGTTTACTTTCGTCTGCCGGACGGATGCAGTGTCCTGCAGGCGGAAATCTCGGCTATAAGGCGGGCGGCAAACTGGCTGAGGTATCATCGCATATCGGGAGATATACGTATATTTACTGACAGCAAGGCTGCCCTTGCTTCCCTAGCGGGTGTCTACACGACATCTAGGTTAACTGTAGAATGTCGGATGTCTTTGGATGAGATTGCGAAACATTCAAGGGTAACGCTTATATGGATACCGGGTCACTCGGAGTGCCCGGGTAATCTTATGGCAGATGGGCTGGCCAGACAAGGTGGTCGCATGGATGACGTATTCATCGATCAATTTGTCGGTCTTCCAATGGCTCACTGTAAATTACTCATCAGGCGCGAGTCGTATAGAGTTGCGCAGATGCGGTGGACCTGTGAATCCACCTGTTTGATATCCAGGATCCTTTGGCCTGGATATGATGAACGGAGAACTAGAGCTCTACTTGGTTTCAATAGGAACCAGATTAGGACGGTGATATCAGTTTTAACTGGACACTGGCCGGTGGGGACTCATGCTGCGAGGATGGGTCTGGAATTTAATGACTACTGTAGGAGTTGTCAGAACGAGGAGGAAGAGGAGACTGTTCTTCACTTCCTTTGTCATTGCCCTGGACTACGGGGCATCAGGGAAAAATACCTTGGGGAACCGATGTTTTCCTGTTTGGGGGATCTGTCCATGACAGAACTGAAATCGCTCCTTCTCTTCATTAGGAAGACGAAGTGGTTGGAACCTGCAGTGACGCCATCTGGATGACTGATCTGGGGGATGGGCATTGGCGCCGGGTATCACAAAGGGACCACTGAAGGACCCAAGTGAGCTGTCTTTTGATGGCTGCCCATGGAACCTAACCTAACCTAATGGTATAAATAACAAAGCACGATGTGCATTATTTGAATGACTGCAAACCAGGGGGTCTACTCTCTATTGCGATGCGAAAACAATTTCGATGCGAAAGCTAAAAGCCAACTTGGTACTCTCTATCACTTTCGCAAAATTTTCTGAAAAAGAAGCGATAGTGGCAATAAAAATTAAAGATGGCGCGGATTTACAGTAATGGAATGCCAAAGTGTGTAAAAATATTTGAAAATGGAAAATTTAAATAAAATAAAGTGATGATTTACGAAAAGAGAAAAAATTTAAAGAAGTCACATGCGCAAACGTATTAAAGAGTACCAATCGCTAGATTTGCTAAAATTTTCTTTCACATCGCAATAGAGAGTAGCCCCCCAGCAACGAATATTTGCGGTTGCGCAAGTTTGATTGTATAACCGCAAGTGAGTGTATTTGTTGCTGTTCATTTAATGCGATTTTGTGCAATTGCACAAAGCCGTTCTCTGGTTTGAAACATGACCAATACATTTCAATGGAAAATGTTTAAAATATGAAATATCTTGAATTCTAGCTTATTTTTAAATTGTGTGTTTTTGCGAACCCCTTAAGGATTGTAGAAAGCGGGTAGGTATGTTAGAAACAAATGTTGGGTATGAAAAATAATGTGGGGTCGTTCATACATTTGACGCGTTATTTTAGGAGCTGTGGATGCCAATTTTCAACAATTTATATGGAACCAACCCCCTTAAGGAAAGATGATAGCGGTAAGTATGTTAAAAAAAGGAAGTTACAAATTAATGGGGTTCGGTCCTAAATGTTTCCCTTCTATCAGGCATGTCACAAATTCCGATCGGAATGGTTTTAATTCCGTATGTTCAATTCCGATCGATTTAGTTTTAGCCAAGGCCTATCCTTGGTTTTAGCTTCTTCAGATTCCGATCGATTTTACTAAATGTGTTTTTTTTATAACAACTCTGGTTACACGATCATGTTTTGGCTATCAAGTTTTAATACACTCACACTTTTTTACCAATACACTCATACTTTTAAAAATTGATACGAACTTGCCTCTAAAATTCTCTTGCCAGTGAGTGTATCAATTTTCGTTCAAGAAAACATCTTATTACAAATCTTTTGAAGTTGTTTTTGTTTTTTTTTCACAAATATTTTGCCGGCAAAAGCTGAAGTTCTTTTTTTTTACAAGTTGTTGCGGGAATTTTAAAATTTTAACTAAAAACCTAAAAAAATAGTGAAATATGTTTATTAATAAAATTTATTTATAAAATTAATAAGCAAAATGATGTTCTGCGATTCATAGAGCTGTACAGAAGCCATGAAATTTTATGAATCTTTCATCATATAGGCGAAATGATTTAAAAATAAAAGCCTACGAGTCTTTAGCTTCTGAAACAAAAATGCCAGTGGAAGAAGTAAAGAAAAAAATAAAGTCCCTTCGAACAGCCTACAGTGCAGAAAAATCAAAAGTGGAAAATAGCAAAACATTTTGAGTTGTTTTCTCGGCGACGACATCTTGAAAAAGTAAATTGCTTTCAACTTGCGTGCAGCCTACGTCACAGCTGTCAACTTTTGCATATTTTGACAATCAGTGTCCATGTTCTGTAACTCTCGCGTCAGTAAACTTTTCGATTGAAATGTGTGAAATGAAACAGAAATGCCATAAATTGAAACAAACAGCTGTTTTTCTCACTAAACTGTATCTGCAACTTTTTTGGCGAGTACTAGCTGTCACGTAAGGAAATTACTCGCCAAATTTCAGAAAAAGTGTGTCTGTAACATTTTTGTGCGAAGAGTTTCCGCTTTGAACTGTCAAATAAACTCACGTATAAAAACGGGGCGAGAAAAACTTGTAACACCAAAAAAACACTTAAAAATGCAAAATACAAAGAATAATACATAATAATAATATTTTTTTCTTGGCACATTTTTTATTGTTTAATTATTTTGCTTTTAACATTATATAAAATATACGAATGTTTTTAAATCGTTTGCAAACAACAAACATTAAAGTCGCACTTTACATTATTTGGTTAAGCCGACGGTTCTAATTTCGCCGCCGTCGTTGAAAAATTTTCAATTTTAGTAAATTTTGGTCGCCGTCAACGTTATTTGTTACTGGCGTTTTCAATGTCACATCGGCTTCAAGTGCAATGTTATGACATTTATAACGTAACGACGTAATCTCTTTTGATAGTTTTCGACATGAGTTACAGACACACTTTTTTCTCACTTTTCGAGAAACGATGGAATATTTTGTGCCACATCTTTTCGACGCCAGAAGTTCTCACTATAGTTACAGAACATGGGTACAGTATATGTAAAAGACTATCAAGAAAATCTTGATCGTGTGGCTGCACTGTTACATAAAAACCATATGATTTTTGTGTTAAGTATGGCAATGTTCAGCGTAGATATGAAAAAAGTGGTTTGTGAGGAAAAAAAGGTAGCAACGCAACGGTAAAGAATTTATTATGTTTTAAATAAAATCAATATAAAGTAAAATAAATAAATCAAAAGTGTGTTATTTCTTCAATCTACATATATCATAAAAAACATTTATTTATCCATGAAAAATAGTTTTAAGTAGTTTTTTTGGTTATAAAATACTGAAACAATCAATTCCACTTAGAAGACCAAAGGTGGTTTCATTCCGAAAAAATTTTTCGTTTTCTGAAGAAGTAAAATACGGAATTAAAACCACTTTCGATCGGAATGGAATTCTATGACAGGCCTGTATGAGTGCCTGTGGCAGTTATGGAGTTTTTTTTCGTATTTTTTCCCTTTTTGCCCCCACTTTAAGATCGATGCGTGCCCCTTCCTTTCGTTCAACCCGCCATTTTTTGGCTCATAACAACCATAAACAATTATTAACGTTTCTTTTAAAGTAATGAATATCTAACTTAAAAACGTTTACAGTATTATGAGTTTTCAGATTTAAAGAAAATAAAAATAATTTGGTGTTAGTTAGAAAAATTGGAATTCAAAATAATCGCTTCCGAGTTTAAAGTGCGTTAAGCGTGTATATAACTTTGTATAACTCTTATACCCTTGGAGATCTAATTCTCAAATTTCCTCAGTATAATAAAAGAATAACTTATCCGAATTTTTTGTTTCTAGTTCGAAACAATAACTTAAAAACCAATTTTTTAACAAACTGCAAAATTTGATCACCTGATAACTCGACAAATAAACATCATACAAAAAATATTTGGCACACACATTCATATCAACTTGAGGTATAGTTATGCCAAATATAAAGATATTTAGCCAAACAAATTTTTTGGGCTGTCCGCTTAACGAATAATGCCTCATATTTACATACTTACATATCGATGGCTTAAATAAAAAAGGCCTAACTCGATTTTTTTTTTAAAAAGCTTTTTTTGTTTATTCTGGTACAATTTTTAAGGGGCTGCAGTACAATTATTGGATATTTATACCAACACCACAATAGTGGAGAGGGTATTATGCATTTGGGCCGATGTGTGTAACGCCTTAAAGTATATCGATCGACTTAGAATCACTTTTTGAGTCGAACTAACGAAGTCCGTCTGGTTGGCTGGCAGGCTGGCTGTCCATGTAACCGTGGGCGCAAAGTACAATTTTTGGAGATAATTTGATGAAATGTGGGTCAAAGGTTCTTATTGGCACAAGGACCAAGCCTATTGAAAATGGGCCAAAACGTAGGACGACGAGGGAATATTGGGGGAAATTTCTGCCTCTCAGAAACTATCAAACCGATTTTAATGAAATTTAAAAACAGATAAATCCATATTAATATGAACACATAAGCATGGTGTGCTTTTAAATACTGTGCTGTAGGGTATCATATGGCCGGGCTTGACTTACTATACTTTCTTACTTGTTTTATTAAAAATTGCATAATCAGGTATGTTCTAGGTTTCGACTCGAATTGAAATCGAAAAATTTTTTGAATCCGCATTATTCATAAATTGATTGGTGTTCTTTAATCCGCAAGTTTTTGTTCGAAAAAACTTTAGTTGATCTAAAGATCGCTAATTTGCTAATCGCAGCATCATAGCAAAGGTTAATATTTACTAAAAACTTATAAAAGTTGTAAAGAACCACAGGAAAAAATCGCTTCTTATGCGAACAGGGCTAAAATTGGCGAAAAATTGCAAACTTTTAAACCAACAATTAAATTTATTTGAAATCGCTAAATGTGTTAAAAAAAACAATGTCTGAAAACAACCAAAAATAACAAAAAATCTCAAAAATTAATAATGGGGATATTCACGTCACAGGTTGCACCCTTGCAAAAAAGCAAAAGTGCAAAATATAACAACCACAAAGGCAATTATTTGCGCACAGCTAAATGTCTGTGTGGTTGTTGTTATATTTTTGCACTTTTGCTTTTTTGCAAGGGTGCAACTTGTGACGTGAATACCCTTAATATTTTAAACAAGCCATAAAATGGATTAAAAGTCCCTAAAACTATAAGAAATGGCAAAAATTCGATAAAAATTACTAAATGATCGGAAATTCGAAAAAATTTGCAAACAGCGGCATGATGGCAAAGTCTACTATTTATTATAAATTGGTAAAGCTGTAAAGAATCGGAAAACTTACAGAAACAAATCGCTTTTATCGCGAACATGGCTAAAAATCGCGAAAAACTGCAAAATTTGAAACAAACCCAAAAATTAATTAAAGATCGCTAAATCGATTAAAAAAACAAATTGTCGGAAAATAAAATAAAAAGCGTTAAAAATTAGCTATAACTACATAAAAATCTATGAGAAAGTCTATTTTAAATTTTGGGTTAGTTAGGGCCTTTTGTGTTTTAGGTAACGATATATTTTTAAATTAATTGGATAAAGAACATTTTAAACTTGAACATTTCACCAACCCCTTACTACTCTAATTGAAAACGAATAAAAACATGTGGATGTGAAATGTAGAACACCAAAAATGCTGAAGTAATCCACTTTCGAGTGGATTCGGATTCTAGAACACACCCGTATAACCTTTGTATCTAAAATTTTACAGATTTCATTGTTTTTTTCTTCCCCTGTCAACAAATAAAAAAATCGAGTTAGGCCTTTTTTATATTAAGCCATCGATATTTTACTTTTTAATCGAAATAGTCGGGCATGTTTTAGAAATCCAAATAAAGTGAAATTAAAAACGAATGAGATTTTAAGTTCAATTATTTACAAAATTACCGTAGTTTTTCCTGGTTTTAAGGGATGTTCTGGTAAAGGAAATTGGTACTCAAAAAATTAAGTAGATAAAATGGAATATTTTTATGAACTTTCAGTACAGGATTGTTTTTAAAATTAGCTCAATTTTACATCCACTTCATTTCGATTTCTAGAACTTGTCCGAGTGTCTTAGTGATTATTAAAAAAAACATTACCCGATGACGACTTATTTTTTCGAAATTCCAATTATTTTTATAACATTTAAGCATTGAAAAAATATGTTATTTGTATTGTTTGTAAGATTTATTTATTTTTTACAATTAAATTAAACTAATTTTTACTTCACGTTAGATTTCAACTTAACCGTACTCTTTTTTTACATTATTAATTACTAGCATTTTATTTTGCTTAGAAAAATATTAGGTCATCGTAAAAATAATAATGAGTTTGAGATACATATACCAACAGATACATATGTATGCTAAAGTAATAAAAAAAAATTTTGAAATTCAGTAATTTTATAAAAATATTTGTTACTGTTTACTATACAAAATATTAATTTAGTTCGTTGGGGGAATGAGAAGTAATTAAGGTTAAAATTAACGTCCTAAAGTATTGCCACGTCCCCAAATACCAGCTGCAGGAGCAGCACCGCCAGGCCTTTGTTCTGCTCTTGAAGCCGGCGGTACTCCGAAATAACTGATGCCTCCACTTACATCGGGTACATATTGTTTGCTTAAAAATTCAAAATGGAAGCCGATAAAAAAAAGGAAAGATTGATAAATAAGAAAATACTTACAGTATAAAGGGTGTTTCCAAGAAAGCATTACCACCTAATTCTTGAGGATATTGGAATTTTAGGAAGTAATAAAAATGACCAATAAAGATGCCAATAAGAGATGCTATGGAACTAAAAAACATATATTCGGAAATTATCCATTAGTTATTTAAATAAATTAAAAATTTTTAATATGTATACAAAATTGTTGATAAATTTTTCTGCAGAAGATACAAACTAAGAAATTGAAGGCCAGTTAAAGAGGAAAAAACATTTTGTTTTATTTTTCATTGCTTGTCAATTAATTAGAGTTATAAAGATTTTATGTATGTGTACTACTTACCCCTGGAAAATTAACTCCATACCAGCTAAAACCCATGGTAAATAAACGGCTTTAAAACGACTACCGAACCAAAAGTTTACTATTACTTCCTTATTCAGCTGACACCAGATGTAGGTTATAGATACGACAAGCAAATCCATAAGGTAGGGAACATTAAAGAGCAATCCGCCCGCAATAGCTAAAGTGGCCACAACTAGTTGCAAAAACAAATAATCGGCGGGACTGCGACCAAATTGATCCTTTTCTAAACGGGCACTATACTGTATGATAAAATAACAGTTGATAAGAAAATGGAAACCAGTTGACGGTGTCAGTGGGTAAACGAAAAGACTGGTAACACATCTCCACAGATGAAATTTTGATAAGACTGCTTCCCTTGATAAATACATTTGGTAGGGGGGCAATATACCGAAACGAGACAATAGACTCATGGTCACTGTTGCCGTCAGCCAGTATCTTGTGAATCTTGGCAATTGTTTGTAAAATTGGCCGGCATCTGCCATTGTGATTTCCCTGCACGATTGCTTTTTAAATGGATTTTTTTTAAATTTTATTTGTTTGTTTCCAGATGTAGGAAATTAAAACTGTTTATTTTTAATTTTATTTAGTAATCTAGGGGTAGAACTATAATGAGATTATAGTTTTTGTGCTTTTGACAGTTCTTAAACAATAATATTACGTGGTCCTCTGACAAATGACAATAGATTAATCACAGCGTTGCCACCAGTTAGTTAGTGAATAGATAATAAAAAAATTTACTTTTTTAAAAACTTTAGATAATTTTAAGCGGCTCATACACTAGCAATATAATTTCTCAGTTTTTCGCATTGTACAATTATTACGCCATTGTGTATGTGATATTCCAAGCTAGCACAATATATTGACTTTATTGAAATTTCGGGTGGGCGGGCCTTTTGGGACCTATGGGTCAAAAAAAAAGTGCCCCCATCCACTCATATCGGCAAAAGTGCAGTTTACGGCGCGTACGAAAAAACCTAACAGCCCACTTAAGGCCAGTTTAGACGGTAATACAATGTACTACGACTTTGTAGAATCAGAATATTATGAAATTTTCTCCGTTTTTAAAAGAAAAAAAAGAAAAATCTTTTGTAAGTATAATTCATGTTTTCACGGATAGTATAAGTAAAAACAAAAACAAAAACAAAAAAGCAGATGGTTGCAGTTTTAAATATTTACAAAAACAACATGAAAATTTCCTGAGTTGATTTTAGTTGTTTTTGTTATTGCATAAAAATGATATCACCTTCAATTTACTCTGTTAAAATACACCTCTGGTGTGATGAGAATACATAATAAGTTTCTAAAATGGTTTACCCTGAGGCCACACGGTCAAGTTGTTCTTGATAGTCTTTTACATATACTGCTTGTCAAAATTTACATAAATTGAAAGCTGTGACGTAGGCTGCACTCAATTTGTAAGCAATTTACTTCCACGATGTCAACAACAACAGAGACAAACTTGTACTCAGCTGTTAAATTGAAAGTAAATTGCCAAACAAATGGAAAGGTGAAATTGAAAGCCATCACGTGGTCAATTTAAAAAGTGTGAGTGTGTTCGTAAAAAACTGAGAGTGTATTGCAAATTGAAAGGAATTGAAAGGCAAAACTTGATCGTGTGGCCACCAAGTAACTTAGAACTTAGAACTTAGAAAAAAAGCATTTACCAACCGCTTGTCAGATTACTCAGTACATTTTGCTTTTACATGATAAGATTTTTCTCATTCTACATAACTTTTCGACATGTCGTAATACATTGTATTACCGTGTAAACTGACCTTTAGTGGTAATTGCACAAGAAAAACGAAAATAATAAAATGTAGGGTGGGCGAGACTTTTGGGGCCCTCCGGGTCAAAAAGTGTCCTCATCCACTCATATCTATTTGAAGGTACTCAAATTAAAGGTAATTTGCTCACGAGTGTAAATGATCGATTTTTTTGTTACTTATAGCCTATTTCCAATGTGCTAAATAATTATTTTCTGTATAGCAGGCCTTGGGCCAACGCAAGCATTTTGTCCTCTATGGTATAACAAAAACCGGCTTCGCTAACTAAAGCTTCTCTGCATAGCCGGCCTTCGGCCGGGCGCAAGGATTTTCTCCTCTATGGTATAACAAACACCGGCTTCGCTAACTAAAGCTTTTCTGCACCTAAAAGATGCTTAAATTAACCTAGAAGGGAAAATAATATGCGAATATAAAAACAAAAAATATGTACATATTTGCAATCATGAGCAAATTACCTTTAATTTGAGTACCCACACATATCACTAAGTGGGCGGGGCAGTTTTTTGGGGGGCCCACGGGCCTCAGCCCCCTTAAATTTAAATTTATGTTTTTTATTCTGAATCGGGTGGCATATTATTTTTCGAAAGCCCCGTAAACTGCACTTCAGTTTTTGTTACACCCAATTTCAAGATTACTTAAGACATGTTTTTTTTTGTATATCTTCTTTAAAGAACCTTCCAAAAACTTTTTAGATTTTTACCATGTTTCTTTTTTCTCAGCCAGAGTTGATATTTTTTTATTTTCTGAGTGTCTTATTCGTATAAAAATATTTAAGATTTCGTTATTTCACATAATTTTGATACGTATTGAATTTTTTTAAATAAATTTTTTTTATTATGTATTCTATATTTTAAAAAGCAATTGTCACTTCGAAATAAGAATAAAACATTAATTAAAAAACACAAATGCCACAAAAGAAACGAAAGACATGATTTAACTATAGGGGAAGAATCATCGTGAAAATTGGGTGTATGTATGTTGTGTACAATTAAAAAAAAATCAATAATAGACATATTTTTGAAGTTTCGGAAATACTTTTGATTTAAGGTCATACCATGGAGGAATAAGTACAAGGTTTGTCATTCAGCAATCACAGACGAGAAAATTTTTTAAGGCACACAGTTTTTGTTCTTTCAGTCACACACGGGATTATTTCATCTGGCATAAAATTGTGTACACCCTGCAAATAAAAGGACCAGTCCAAACACGCGTGTAAAGAGTAGTCCACAAGGGACCAGGACTAGTCCAAAAGTAACCCAAACGTATGGAAAAAACCTGGTCTATTTAACATTACGATGTCCTAGGAGAGGACCATGTAACCCACCTTTGGACCACTAAGGAGTAGTTTTAAAACTACTCCATGGTATACTCAAGAGGATTAGTTTTGAAGTCGTTTAAAAACGAAAGCACATCGTTAAACAAAGACATGTCGTCTCATTACAAACACTTTTTAACAATGACATGGTCCATGCTTGCATTACATCGGACCAGTCCATGGAGTAGTCCATTTTATCAAAATGGATCGGGTGGTCCAATTTTATTTGCAGGGCATGCATGCATATACTCTGCTTTGTGTGTATAACTGTTTTTTGCATTCCCCAGCGGTAAAACTCAGAAGACCTTCTTACTTCAGGCCTTTTAAAAGGCCTGCTTAAAAATTGTTTCGATTCAATTAATATTCAAACTTGACGTGTGTGCACCAGCACTTATAAATGGTTTTCTGCATGACATCTTTAAAGTAAATTGCTTTCAAATTGAGTGCAGCCTACGTCACAGCTTTCAATTTACATATGTAAATGTTTACAAACAGTCACCCTTATTGTGTTTGGCGTTTTAAAATACGCCTACGACTGTTTGGTAATATATTAACCTTGCAGCCACATGTTCAAGTTGTTCTTGGTAGTCTTTTACATATACTGTTTGCCAAAATATACATAAATTGCAAACTGTGACGTAGGCTGCACTCAATTTGTAAGCAATTTACTTTCAAGATGTCATCAAAAAAAAAATTTATAAAGAAAAACATGTTATCAGCTGTTAAATTGAAAGTAAAACTGCGAGTAAAACTTGACATGTGTGAACCGCCACTAAGAGTGTATTGCAAATTGAAAGGAATTGAAAGGCAAAACTTGATCGTGTAGTCTCCAAGTAAAGGAAAAAAGTTCACGTTCTCTTTAATCTATTACCAAACAGTCGTAGGCGTATTTTAAATACGCCAAACACAATAAGGGTGAGTATATGTAAAAGACTATCAAGAAAAACTTAACCGTGTCGCTGCAGGGTAAGAAAATTACTCGTCAATTTACAGAAAAAATGCGTCTGTAAAATTATTGTGAATAAAGTTCCCGATTTGAACTGTCAAATTAACTCACGAATAACAAGTTAGAATGCTATATTTGGCTGTGCCGAATCTTTGATACCCTCCACCGACAGTTCGAATATTTCAGGAGTGATATCTATTTAGTATTAATTTATCTCTATAAAAACAGACATCAGCATTAAAATTGGTTGCGGTTTAGACCTACTATATTAAATTATTGACCGACAATCTTAAGTAAATTATCATGATTCGTTACAAAAAATTTTAATACAGTGGTGAAATTAGTTTTAGCGTTTACAGTAAAATTTACTGTAAACGTAGGCTGCTAAATAAATATGAGGTGCAATATTGACCTTAAACCACAAAACTGCATGACATTTTTTCTGGCCATATGAAGCTAAGTTGAAAGAAACTTTGCCGTAATATCTATATCTGCTACGGTTTAACATAGCGTCTTCACCTGACAATTTTTTGTCATACCAAACGTCAAACTTCATATTAAAAAAACGCTGACAGTAATTTTCGAGTTTTTTGTTATATAGACTTTGACGTTTGGTATGACAAAAAATTGTCAGCTGAAGACGCTATGTAAGGCGTATTTAACTAATTTACCAGAGTGGGCTTTATATGGGGCATATAGTAAATTATGGACCGATCATCACGAAATTTATTAGTGTGGTTTCTAGTCATATAAAATGTGAAGTATGATATTTTATTCTGATAGCATTATTTATTACAGTTTAAGGCGTACCAAAATGTTTTCCGGGAGAAGGGTTTTTTATGGGGCCTAGGGTAAATTATGAACCGATCTTCACGAAATTTAACAAGGTGATTACTAGTCCTATAAAAATGTGAAGTATTAAATTTTATTCTGATAGCATTATTAATTACGGTTTAAGGCGTACAAAATTGTTTTCCGGGAGTAAAGTTTATATGGGGCGTGGTTTCCAGTCGAATAAAACGAATTTTTGCAAAATCTTATATCACTTCGTGCATTGTTCCACCATTTATATTAGTTTTTGTAACAAAATTATCAATTTTTTAAGGTGGTGGTTCCACATTTAAATTTATAGCTCTGATCCTACTGAACCGATTTAGCTGGATTTCAATCCAAAACAACAAGCAATTTGACACCAAGTTTGTTCATTTCTTTTGAGTTTTTCGAAAGTGAGCGTGTTTTCAACAGACGGACATGGCTAAATCGACTTAAACTTAGTCAAGGAATAATAAAAAAGTTTCACACGAACAAACTTTGTATACCCTCTTCACAACTAATTGTGGTGGAGGGTATAAAAATGGGGCGAAACAAATTTTAACACTAAAAAACAATTAAAAATGCAAAATACAAAGAATAATTATTTTTTATTATTATTTTTATTATTTTTATTCTTTAATTATTTTGCTTTTAACATTTTATAAAATATACGAATGTCGAAGCTCGTTTGCAAACAGCAAGCATTTAAATCTAACTTTACATTATTGAAACATTTTAAATTTTTGTAAATTTTGGACGACGTCGTGTGACTGGCGTTCTCAACGTCTGCAATGTCACCTAGGCTTCGAGTAGAAAATTATGACATTAATAACGTAACGACGTAATCTCTTGATAGTTTTCGACATGAGTTACAGACACACTTTTTTCTCACTTTCCGAGTTACGATGGAATATTTTGTTTCACATCTTTTCGATGCGAGAAGTTCTGACTAAACTTACAGAACAAGGGTACAGCTGACAGAAAATGCTTTTATAACGAGCGTTGTGTAGCCTGCCATTTTTCATGCGCTTTAGTTTTCAAACGCACGACACTCGTCTCCAAATAATAGAGTTTTGTGCACTTCCACCTCTAGTGGTATTGCAAAAAGTTTTGACTAGGTATCAGAATACAAAAATATTTTTTTCTATTTCAGACCTTATGTGTGTTCTTTATTCAGAAGCGTACATAGGTTAAAATAATTGGATAGAATCATTATATTTTAACCCATTTCCGGCCGCGAAACATAAATGTAGTCCGATTTCAATGAAATTCGAGTTCTTAGCTTAGTTGAGGTTTCTGAATTCAAATCCGTTCACAAAATTCACATAGCCCCACTGAGACCGTCAGAAACCGGTGTTCGCAAGCGCGAACGCTGGCCGCTATTCAACATAATTATTTTTTGCTTTGAAACTTAAAAAAAAAATTGTTTTTGCGTACAAAAAACATATTTTAAAACAAGTTTCTTTAAATTTTATTAAATATGATTATTAAAAATATATAAAATTATAATTTTTGTATGTATAGATAAAATTATTTTTGATGGTACGCTTCGAAACACTTTGGATGCAAGTGTACATTGCATTTTTTGCGCATCCATTTTATTGGCTTTCTACACAGAGCGAAAAAAAACGTTAAAAAACTGTCAACCAGCGGTAATAAATTGATAACAAACTGTTGTCAATATTTCGACAACATTTGTTGTTAAATTTTAAACAAAATGTTGTCAAATTGGGCCGTTAGATAAAAAACGTACCATTGTTGTCAAATTGATAACACCCTGTTGTCAAATAGGTATCGACCTGTTGTCATTATTAACAGCGTATACAAGTTATCCCACAACCAACTTTGGTATTCGAAAGTAAAAAGTGAAAAGTTTCAGTGCTGTGATTAAATTAATAAATAAAATAAAAAAAATAAAAAAAAAAAGTTAAAAAAATGAGTGAAGAACTAAATTTAAATAGTGAGGAAAGCCTTGTTTTCCTAGAATATGATTTTCTTGATGAAAATCTAAACAACAGCAATAATATGCAGTTGGAAAAAATTTATGATGGCGTAGATGACGAAGAATTGAAAAAATTCCTTGCTTCTATTAACATGGAAGTTATCTATGATTATTTAAAAGGTAAGTTAAAATATATACATACTACATATACAAATATAATACGTAGTTATTTTTAAAATTGTTATATTTGAGATGCTAATTTGACATTCCGAAGCTTGCAATATACATAGGTATAAATAAAGACGATATAAGTCAAGCTATACCACACTTAGGTCTTCGCGCTGAATTTAGAGAGAAGTTATTTTCATGGAAAAAAACACAAGTAAGTAATATTGTACTGCAATTTTGATTTATGTATTAAAAAATAATTTCTTATTTACAGTTTGGTATTGATGATGAAAATTTTTCAACACCCTCAAAGGTAGACTTGTGGCGAAACGAAAATGAAAGCACTGCGATGTCTGTAATTAGTTCCAGTAGTGGAACAATTTTACATAAGGTAATTGGCAAATTGGAGTTTAAAAACAAAAACAGTGACATTCACTTATAAATATGATCCTTATACCTACCAATTTCAGGACTTGAAGGCTCTATTAAAAGAATCTGCCAAAGGAAGGGCAATTGTAGAATATGCACACCAAAACCAAAAACTTACTTGTGATCAAAGGGATGAAATTACAAATTTCATTGTTGAAGACGTTATTTTTTAATCAATTCATTTGAATTTAGCAAACATGAATTGCAATTCACTTGCTATTCAAATGAATTGGTAAAATGAATTGCAACTCATTTCTAATTCATTTGAATTGAATTGACTTTGAATTAATTCAAATGAGTTAGAAAATTAATTGCAATTAATTTCCAATTAATTTGAAAACTTTAAAATTCGCACTATTATCTATCCGAAATTAGTGTAATGCTGTCTGATATAATAAAATGAGTTGGATAACAAAACGGGAGTCTTTTTCAAAATCAATTCAAATGAATTTTGAATTTGAATTAATTGAAAGTCAATTTAATTCAAATGAATTAGAAATGAGTTGCAATTCATTTTACCAATTCATTTGAATAGCAAGTGAATTGCAATTCATGTTTGCTAAATTCAAATGAATTGATTAAAATTTCATTCAATTCTTTTTTTTGGTGGAAAGAATTAATTCAAAACTTAGTTAATTCGTAATGAATTAAAATCAAAAATGAATGATTCATTTACATCTCTGTTGTATACGTAACGAAATTTTTTTATAACTAGTAATTAGTTTATTCGGGTAGAAAATCTTTTTAATAAAAATTTTAAATTTCTTTCTTCTAAAATTTTATATTTAGAATTATACTTATTTAACAATGAAGTGCCTTTAATTTTTAAAAATATTTATTGTAGGGTTGTTCACGGAAGGCTGCTTATCAGGTTATATGGTTGTAAAGTAATATTTACAAAGACAAAATGCATTTATTTATTTATTTTTAAATGTATTTTATTGCTGTTAATATAACTACATAACCATTAAACCTCATAATTTTCCTTCCGTGAACAACCCATGTATATTCTATTTAAAATTAAAAATTGAAATTATTATTTAAAATTTTATAAAATTATAAAAAAATTAATTCTTAATTTTTGTTTATTCTGATTGTATGCACAAATGTATATATTAAATTTGATTTATACTGATTTATATATATAACAATGAAGTACCTGTTTTTTTTTAATTGTAAACTTTAATTATTATTTAAAATTAACAGCCAGGCCCACGATGTCACACGTTAACATTCGCATAGAAAATTACATTTAAAACAAAAACAATTTCTAAAATTTGTTTTTGTTTTCAATTTAATTTTCTATGTGAACGTTAACGTGTGACATCGTGGGCCTGGCTGTAAAAGTGTGAATTTTTTATGTATTTTTTTATAAGTATATTATTTAATGTGAAATAAATTAATAAATTTACATTATTCAATTTTTTTACTTGGGTTCAGAATGGGTTATTAAGTACATACTACAATCAGAACAATGTGTTATCGAAAGGACAACCGAATGTTGTCAATATATTAACGGTGTGTTGTCAAAAATGACAACAACATGTTGTCGGTATGGTACCATTATGGTGATAATATATAACCAATTTGATGTCATATTGAGAACAAATGGTGACAAACTGACAACGAGGTGGTTAAAAAACATTGATACCATCCGTTATCAAATTGAACACAAACGTAGTTGGCTCACTTTTGACAACGGATGGTGTCAATTTTGGTATTTTTATACCGGATTTTTCCCTCTGTATACAGGTTTTCAATCTGCAACGTCTAGGTTTTCCGTCTTTATGTTCAATAGGAATGTGTTCGCAATCGACTCTTGTTAAGTTGCGAGTTAAAAACTCTGGAGAATTCTCACATATTTTAGATGATAACAGAAGTTCTTTTGCTATTACAACACGAAAGTTCTTTTTCGGCATAGGTTTTTCGTTTTTTGTTTTGAAACAAAGCAGTGTAGTTTCCATGCGTTTACAACTGATGAGCTTAAAATTGAAATAAAAAATGGCCAATACCACTTTTTAGATCGGATATTTATCCTATAATTTTGCACGGCATTTTCATGCAAATCCACACCACCCATGCCTTGGTTATAATTAAAAAAACATACTATGTGGCTGCTGATAGCTACCGAATTTTTTCTCGAAAAACTACAGACCACAACACTTCTATACTCCAATGAATAAGTTTCAACATACTTGCTACACAATATTGAATAAAAAGTCTTTTTTTCTGCGTATTCAATAGCTAGAAACAGTACCGTTACTTGTAAAAAAAAAGAAACACATGCAACCAAAAGGTTATTATATATGTTGAATAGCGGCCAACGTTCGCGCTTGCGAACACCAACATTAACCTCTGTCTGAATCAACTTTGTTGTTATTTTTTCTTAGTTTTTTGTTTTAATTTTACTTTTTTCATTATTTGCTGTAAAAACTGCATAGTTACAATTTTAATTTTTGTACAATTTACAGATATGATTAGCTAAATGAAAACCCTCTATAATATATGGTGTAGAAAAATTACGTGTAGCTTAAAAAATATATGATTAATAAAATAGTTAATTACTGTTTATTAAAGCTAAGAATACATACGATAATAATTCTATAAAACTTTAACCATAGCAGTTTAAAAAAGCAGAAAAAATTACAGATCAAAATGGATGGAAATGGGTTAACAAAGTTGTATAATACGCCAATTTTTTTATTAAACTTTGCACGATTTTAATTTGGATTTATTTAAACAATAAAATATAAGATTTTTTATTAAAATATGGGCTGTTTTTAAGGTTTATAAACAATGGTCGGTCATTGCAAATTTTCGGTAATTGCAATAGGCCAGATTTTTTCGAGTTACGCAAATCGAACTCACACTGTTTTACTTTAAAACTGTTTTATGGCCAATTCAAACTCAGCTGATGATGATCCAAATGTTTTGGATGATACATATTATTTTTATTGAAAATAATATTAATATTAATTTTATTTTTGATAAATTTTCTTAATTTAAAAATTTTGGGATACCAAATTTTAACCAAAAATCAATTTCGAATAAATAATATCCATCTATATCCCTTTCCGGCCCTAGCTACACAAACGTGTAGGTAAACATTACGTTTTTTGAAGAGATAAGTTTATACGTCATCTTAAAGACGGAAGACAAGATATGTAATTATCATTATTTTATTATTAATTTTGTCTAAATTACACTAAATATATGAAGATTTTGTTATTATTTTGTAACTTTAAAATACACAATAAATTTATTGTTGTTTTGCGAGCCAATGTGTACCAATACATACATATGTGTAAAATGGGTTTCTACTACCTCAATTTTGCGTAAGAAAACTGCGATTAGGTGCTAGCGTTTGGTGAGGACTTTGCCAAATAATTCCTTTGTATTCTTTGTTCGGTATTTTACCAGCTTACTACTTTTGAGGCGATTGGCGGAAATGAATGTGCATGGAACTGACACAATACAAACAAATCGTTAGCGCCTAAATTAACAAGTCATTTTCGCAAGAAGGAACATTTTTTGAAAAAATAGTGCAAATAACATTTAAAAAAAACAAAATTAAATCAAAATATTTACAATCGTGAGCAAATTACCGGTAACTTAAGTACCCTTATATAGATATAACTGGAGGGGCACTTTTTTTGCCCAAGAGGGCTTCAAAAGTCCCGCCCACTCTAAATAGTGCACTCTGTGGTTCTGATCTCTTCGGACGAAGGACTGTGCTGAAGGAGTGTGCGACTAAAGGGGACTCATCTTGTCAAGATAATGAAGCGGTGGTGAAAATGTACACTTCCGGTCCATTATCAGTACATATAGCACGAAGTGTCAGCCCATGGGTTCGCCCCTTGTAAGATGGGGGCTTTACCAGTAGTTGGTGCGTAACATATGCTTTTTTAAGGTCAACGTAGTTGGTAGCAGTGCCGAGGGCCTGAGTAGCTAGTTAGTGCGAACAGAAACTAGTCGTTAACAGCTCCCCTCAGCGTCAGGGCAAAGGGCTGTTCTGCGTGGTACGGTCCGTCTGAACGAGCATACTCGTGGGAACAAAAATTAAACCCTTTAATTTAAAACAAAAAAACTCAACACAAACAGCAAGGACACGATGGATGGGATCGACCAGGGTCATTTGGACGTCACGGTCGGAGAGTCGAAGAGTACCCTATCGACTGTTCATGATAGTATAATTGAGCAGGAGAGACAGGTACTGACCGACCGGGAAAGGCACCTTCTGAGACGGCACCAAGAAAGCGTCGCAAAATTTGAAAGAGTTTACGGTCCTGTGAGTACTGGCTTGAATGGTCCTATCCTTGGAAAAAGCAGATGGATGTAGTCGCTGACGCGGACACTGCTCAAATGAGTATAGGGCCGGTGGCTTCTTCAATCACGCCTCCAAACCACATAGCGCACAATAGAGTGACAGATGATACAGGGATGCAAAGTGCGGCAATTTAGCTTGCTGACATTTACTGACAAGTGAAAATGGGCTTCGTCTGAAAAAATGTTTTTCGAGCAAAATTGAATTTATTGTAACAATTACCAATGCATCAACTTAGAATACGCAAAAAAACTAAATGCCAAAACTATCATGTTTTTGGTGTTGCCACAATTAAAAAACAAAGTTCTTGTTGAAAAACCCGATATTTGTGGCTTGAATTAAGCAAAAAGTATTCGACTGAATTTTTGTTCGCTTTAAGTTCTAACTCTTTGCTTGCTTTGATTTCGCCACACATATGTATATCGAGTCATAAGGGCACTGCTACATGTTCAATAAATATCGTGATACTTGGACCGCGATCCATTTTAAAATATTTATGGATCACGAGCGTATGCTACATGTTCAATATTTATCGCGTCAGTATTTATGTTATTTTTGTGCTGTGCATGTCGTTTATCAATGTCGCGAGAAAACCAAAAGAAAGCCTGTTTAGCTATTTTGCTTGCTTTTTCATTGAAGAAAAAAGTGGAAAGAAATTTGTAGCAAAAAGTGGTTGCAGGATCGGAAAAAATACACAAATTTTTTCAATTGCTTTACTTTACATTTGTTTAATTTTTTCCACTGCGTATTTTCTTTTATTTGTCACTTTTTACTGACGTATCATGATTTTATCATGAAAATGCTACACGTTCAATATTTATCTTGCGATGCACGATCTGGATTTCATATTTTAGGCCATTCTGTGATATGGATCGCGATCCATCAATATTGCAGGCTACACGTTCAATAAATATCGTGATACTAGAAATATCACGATATTTATTGAGCGTGTAGCAGTGCCCTAACCGAAAAAAATGCTAAAGCAGCCTTATTTTAAATTTTCGGTTTTTATACCCTTCACCACAGGTGTAAAAAAGTTATGACCAAAATTAATTTTTTTTTTTAAGTACCCACTTTCGGGAACCATAGATCTCCCCGAGTCCAAGCTTTATAACTAAAGTAAATGGTAAATTTCTTCTTCAACACGTCGGTATATAAATCTGCCAAATCGGTTAAAAAATGGCAGAGTTATAACCGAAATACTGAATCCACAAAAATTACTCTTTTTTATTTATAATTAACTTTGTTAAAATATATATTTACAAGTTTATATAAATGTTTATATATAAATATAACTTAAGTTAATGGTAAAATTTTTTCTTAACACGTCGGTATATAAAACTATCAAATCGGCTAGACAATGGGTAATTTATGAGCAAAATACTCAAAAAATGGGCTAAAAAACATCAAAATTTTTATAAAAACTAAATTTTAGGGCTGCTATACATCCTATGGATATGACTTATATACCAAAATATCTGAACTTTTTAGTAGAACATATTTTATAAAAAACTCGGGAAAATCGGTTCAGATACAAAAAAGTTATGACCAAAATTAATTTTTTTTTTTAAATACCCAACTTTCGGGAACCATAGATCTCCCCGAGTCCAAGCTTTATAACTAAAGTAAATGGTAAATTTCTTCTTCAATACGTCGGTATATAAATCTGCCAAATCGGTTAAAAACTGGCAGAGTTATAACCGAAATACTGAATCCACACAAATTACTCTTTATACCCACACCACAATAGTGGAGAGGGTATTATGCATTTGTGCTGATGTGTGTAACGCCTTAAAATATTGGTCCTAGACCCACCTTAAAGTATACCGATCGACTCAGAATCACTTTCTGAGTCGAACTAACGATGTCCGTCCGGCTGGCTGGCTGTCCATGTAACCTTGAGCGCAAAGTACAGGTCGCAATTGTAGAGATAATTTGATCAAATTTGGGACATAGGTTTTAATTGACACAAGGACCAAGCCTATTGAAAATGGGCCAAATCGTAGGACCACGAGGGAAGATAGGGGGAAATTTCTTCCTCTCAGAAACTATCAAACCGATTTTAAAGAAATTTAAAACATACATAGAACCATATCTTTATGGCCACAAAAGGGATGCATTTTTCAAAAAATCGGACCACGAGGGGAGATAGGGCCAATGTCACCCTCTATGAAATTCAAAACATAGATAGATCCATATCTATAAGGACACAAAATCTATACAGTTTTTCAAAAATAGGACCACAAGGGGAGGTAGGGGGCAATTTAGCCTCTCACAAACTTTTAAACCGATTTTAATGACTTTTATAAACATAGATAAATCCATATTTATATGGACATATAAGCATGATATGTTTTTTAATACTGTGGTGTAGGGTATCATATCGTCGGGCTTGACTTGTTAAATTTAAATTATAATGAAGTTTTTAGTATTGTAAATATGTATGTATATTTATTATGTTTTTGTCTAGTTGCTCTGTATTCTGCTCGCAAAATGGTGAAGGGTATATAAGATTCGGCACAGCCGCATAGAGTATACAGAGGCGTCACGAGACAGAAAATATTGTGTTTTTTTCTGTCTTTTTCTTCGAAAGCTGCCCTTTTTGCGTTTTTTGTTTTGATTATGCAATTTGTGTAGATAGTAGCGGCCTGTTTATACGCATTGTCACTTCACTAACAAAAAACATTTTCTTTCTCTTTCTTCGAAAGCTGCCCTCACAAATGATTTAGGCATTTTTCATACGTCACTTTTTTCATCTCTGTATACTTTGTGACAGCCGAATATAGCACTCTTACTTGTTTTATAATTAACTTTGTTAAAATATATATTTACAAGTTTATATAAATGTTTATATATAAATATAACTTAAGTAAATGGTAAAATTCTTCCTTAACACGTCGGTATATGAAAATATCAAATCGGTTAGACAATGGGTAATTTATGAGCACAGTACTCTAAAAATGGGCTAAAAAACATCAACATTTTTATAAAAACCTAAATTTTAGGGCTGCCATATGTCCTATGTATATGACTTATATACCAAAATGTCGGAAATTTGTATGAGTTACAACCGAAATACTGGGGTCTAATCACCGCATACCATATCGAGCAAAATTCATCGAAATTATTTACTTTGAAACTCGATATCGAATGAACTGTATTGAATTTGAAATACTAGCATTCGACATCGAGTAACTCGACATTACATTTATCGAGTTTTCATTCGATACGCCAGTGTCTATCGTATGCAAAAAATTCAATAGTTTATTCGATACGATAGTATCGAATGCGGTGATTAAACCCCTGAATTCCCGAAAATTAATCTTTTTATACCCTTCACCGAAGGTAATAAAGGTATATATAACTGTAATTTCTACAATGTTGATCCTACACCCTATAAAGTATACATATTCTGGGCCCTTATGAAAAGCGAAGTTCAAAACCGGTTGTCTCTTATTAAAAAAAAAAAATATTTACCAGTTTTATTTAGTTTTTGTCTAGTTGCTCTGTATTCTGCTCGCACAATGGTGAAGGGTATATAAGATTCGGCACAGCCGAATATAGCACTCTTACTTGTTTATAATTAACTTTGTTAAAATATATATTTACAAGTTTATATAAATGTTTATATATAAATATAACTTAAGTAAATGGTAAAATTCTTCCTTAACACGTCGGTACATAAAACTATCAAATCGGTTAGACAATGGGTAATTTATGAGCAAAATACTCTAAAAATGGGCTAAAAATTTTTTTATAAAAACCTAAATTTTAGGGCTGCTATACGTCCTATGGATATGACTTATATACCAAAATATCTGAAATTTCTTGTAGAACATATTTTATTTTAAAACTCGGAAAACTCGGTTCAGATACAAAAAAGTTATTACCAAAATTAAATTTTTTTTTAAATACCCACTTTTGGGAACCATAGATCTCCCCGAGTCCAAGCTTTATAACTAAAGTAAATGGTAAATTTCTTCTTCAACACGTCGGTATATAAATCTGCCAAATCGGTTAAAAAATGGCAGAGTTATAACCGAACTACTGAATCCACAAAAATTACTCTTTTTTATAATTAACTTTGTTAAAATATATATTTACAAGTTTATAACAGAAATACTGGGGTCTAATCACCGCATACGATATCGAGCAAAATTCATGGAAATTATTTATTTTGGTATCTTGAAACTCGATATCGAATGAAATGTATTAAATTTGAAATAATAGCATTCGACATCGAGTAACTCGACATTACATTTATCGAGTTTTCATTCGATACGCCAGTGTCTATCGTATGCAAAAAAATTCAATAGTTTATTCGATACGATAGTATCGAATGCAGTGATTAGAACCCTGAATTCCCGAAAATTACTCTTTTTATACCCTTCACCGAAGGTAAAAAGGTATATACAATATTGATCCTACACCCTATAAAGTACATATATTCTGGGCCCTTATGAAAAGCGAAGTTCAAAACCGGTTGTCTCTTATTTAAAAGAAAAATATTTACCAGTTTTATTTAGTTTTTGTCTAGTTGCTCTGTATTCTGCTCGCACAATGGTGAAGGGTATATAAGATTCGGCACAGCCGAATATAGCACTCTTACTTGTTATAATTAAGTTTGTTTTTTATACCCTTCACCGAAGGTCATACACCCTATAAAGTATATATATTCTGGGTCCTTATACAAAGCGAAGTTCAAATCAGGTTGTCGTCTCTTCTTCCAATCCCCTCACCCCCCCTTCGTATTTGTTTACATATACTAGCATAATGCCCAATATGATTTTCATTAGATTTTCATTATCACCCTTCTTTATTATTTCATATATTTAACGAAATAATTTTAACAAATAGAAACTAAAAACGATTTAAAAAAAATATTTACCAGTTTTTGCTTTTTAAATTTCATTTATAATGAAGTTTTAAGTATTGTAAATATGTATGTATATGTAAAAATTATTTAGTTGCTCTCTATTCTACTCGCACAATGGTGAAGGGTATATAAGATTCGGCACAGCGGAATATAGCACTCTTACTTGTTTTTTAATAAATTAATTTATTGACAAAATTTTTAGACTGTTTTTATTCCCGGGAAACGAAACCAAAAAAAAAAATTATTCCCGGGAATCCTGGGATTCTTTGAATAAAACAATGGTTTCGTTAAATGAGTTCAAGACAAAAGTTTTTACTTTTTTAAAAGAATATACACATATACAACAGTCCAAAAAATCACGAATTATTAAAACTTATTAATATATAGTAGTAGTTATTATTAATAGCAACTTGGTAAAATAAATTTTCCTTTAAGCAAAACATGTTTTGTATTATTAATACATTTAAAAGCTCATCAGAGATTATATTTCTAATCCTTGTTGAAATGTATATTGCCTGCTACCGAAAACGTGGTCTCGATTTCTACAGACGTTGGTTTTATAGTAAGAAGCGCATTATACAAAGATTATCCCACAATTCGTAGATTTTCGCATACATTTACATTCACCTCTAAATCACTTCCTGTTCACTCAAAAAAATATCGCAGGTAATAATAACGAAAAAATTTAGTAAACCTTTAACGAAAAAAATAGTCAAATAAACTAAAATTTTTTTCAAATCAACTGACGGTTTATCCATATTGACATATTTTCTTCAAATATACATAATATTTTAAGCAAAAAAAATATTTTAGTAAAAATCGTTTATTTGAATAAAATTTTGTTAAAAAATTAATAAAAATTTTACTAGAACAACAAAAATTTAGTAAAAGTGGTAGTAACGCATCGTAAACGAAAAAACGCAGAATATTAGTTAAGTTTATTCCCCTAATGGAAGTAAATTTGAATAAAATTTTAGTTTATTTGAATATGTTTCTTAGTTTTTTCTAACGTAATGAAGAAGAAGAAAAATGATAAACAATTAAGGAGTTGATTTAAATAAAATTTCGTTAAAGTTTTAGAAAAGCAATTTATTTTAGTAAATGTGAAAAAAATTTTTCAAACTGACTAATAGCAAAAATAATTCAAAAAATGCCAGTTAAATTAAAGAAATTTCGTAAAATTTAACTAAGCTGGTTTGATTGACATTCTTCAAATTGACTAAATGCCAGTAGAATTGAAGAAATTTAGTAAATTAACTAAATTGCTTTAGTAAAGTTCAAGAAACATCTTCAAACTAACTAATTTGATTAAGTAAATATAATTAAAGGCATGTAGAACTGAAGAATTTTTTAAGTTTTGGAGAAAGAAAATAAAAAACGAGATAACTTAATAAAACACGCTTCTAAATAAGTGAAGAAAAAATAATAAGTCAAACAAATTAAAAAATAAATAAAATAACAAACGTAAGAATTTAACAAAATTTGTGAGAAGGAAGTGTTTTATATGTGAAAAAAAGTTTTGTTCAATAGAAGCCTTAACGGTGCCCTCAAAGAATTACCATTCGCTCTCCTCAAATAGCACCTTCCAGTGTTGTGAGGAATCATGCTAACAACTTTTTAGCAATGTTCATTCTTTTAAGCGGCACATTACAAGGATACATACAAATCTCCGTAATTCTAGAGTTCCCATAGCAATCGTTTCTACGCAGCAGAGCGATTCGACCAAAAAACTTCGACCAAGGTTTGTCAACTCAGCTGCGCCAAAATAACATGTCGAGCTTCTACAACAACAACATAATTCTAGCGTTCAAAAAGACTGCTATAAAAAACATAATGAAAGTGTACACAAATTAAAATGTTACTTATTTGATTCAAATATTCAGCAATTTTCAAGTACGACTACTATTAAAGATGGAATATTTCAATACAGTTCGTGAGCTTAAACATAATGGTGTTCTTCAAAAAAACCCATTCTCCCATAAAACAACAAATAATAAAAGAGTTTTAAGCCTAGGTAAAAAATACACACTTTTATTTATTTAATCAGCCATGTCACAGAGTTTAATTCCGTTCGGAAACGGAATTCATTCCATTATTTGGTGCTTCAGAAAACGACGAAAAAAATTTTCGGAATAAAACCGAAAATAAAGCCAAAAAACTATCAAAATAAACTTTTTATCAATAAACAAATATGTTTTCTTTAATTCCCAACGGAATTGCACTCTGTGACATGGCCCAATACCATTTTGGTCCATTGTGACGCCTTTGTATTTATTAAATATTTGTACATATAGGTCCTCCAGAAGACAATATTGATCATGACATCGAAGCCATTATAATGGACAACTGCTCGTGGGCGGAAATTGAAAGTCATTGGGCTGCAACCAAAAACCATCGGATGAATGAAATATTTACTTTAAAAAGTACACATGATATAATAAGTAAATGGCGGCAGTATAAAAACCCATTGGGTTTCAAGCTAGTACGTTTAGGTTTTGACTTATACTTTTTTAAACTATGTAGTATGTATTTTTTTTGTAGATTGACATAGATTTCAAACATTTGTACCCAAAAGCAGAGAGCCTGCATGTTAATTTTCAGAATTTTGGTTCAAAAATCGACTACGTCTTTGAAGATCGTGTCAAAGACCCATCGATCATAGTTTTATTTCAAACTATGTCGAAAAAGGAAAGCTTAAGCGAAAGTAGGTTTTATCTTATTTCTTATAGGTACATTATTTATTTTAAAATTTAAAATCTCAATATTTTAATCATTTCAGATGGTCGTTGCGTTGGCATATTTCAACTTCTTCACAGTATTTTGGTTCCATCAACAAAAGTCTTTAAAGTTGACAACGGGAAAAAATTATGTAACTGCTTTTCTATTAGAGATTCACAAAGAAGTTTTATTATTGATGGCAACTCGGTCGTTGATTGCGAGCAAGAGTTATTAAAAAAAGTTTAAAGTAAAAGTAAAATTCAAACTCTAATATTAATATCGAGTTCAATTTTAGAACCAAAAGAAATTGTAATTTATATGAAGGTATAAAATATATCATGAACTCTGCGTTAAATCCTATAGATACTTGCTTCAAAATATTTTTCGTATTTAACTTAGAGTATCCAAAAGTATCTATTTTAGTTTGGTTCTTTATTCAGAACATTTTTATAATATAACGCAAATAAATTCCTTTATTTCAAATTTGAAATAATTTTATTGGGCAATTTGTTGCCTGTTCGTCGGTTTCAAAAGATAACGTTCCAATAGAAAACAGCATTTAAAACAACTACAAAATGTTTAAATATGTTTTTGTTTTAAATGTAAAGTTCTATGCGAACGTTAACGTACGAAATCGATAAGCAGGCAGTTAATTGTCAGTTTAAATTCCTTTTAATTTATTTTTAATTTTATTTAAACAAACGAATTTGTGTTTATGTTAAGTAAAATACTCGAACATATGTGTACGTAAATTACAAATTTGAATTATAAGTGTAAATATAAGTTTTATTTCTAAATTATACATTTGCACGAAATTGCCTTTATTAGCATTATTTTGTAAAAAATGTTATCTCTTATTTACTGAAAACCCGTAAATTAATTTTTTGTGAAATAAGTAATTTTAAGTTTCTTGTACAAAATACATAAAATTAAAATATTTAGTTATTTAAAATATAAACTATTAAAAACAATGATAAATCAATTAATCAAGATTTTCAATAAAAAAATTTTGTTAGTGTTTCAACGAAAATTGTTGACGTTTTTTATTGCTTGTATTGCTTAATTAAACAGATTTTTAAGGCAATATAAATATGTTAATGAACATAAAGTAATATTTTGTAATCCCATACAGAATTATTATATGTATTTATTGCAAAAATTCGTGTTAAATTTCTATAAAGAATAATAAAAGTAATTCCTACTGGGGTTTGCTATTTGAGTAAAATGAAGTAGTTTAATTGAAGAACAATTCTCCAATATAAATAATAGAATTATTAAAATTTTTTAAACTAAAGACTTAAGTTGAATAAAATTTCTTCAATATAAATAAAAAATACACTAAAATTGACTAAATTTTTTAGTTAAGTTGAATAATAATCTTCAATATGAATCAGAAATTACTAAAATAATGATTAAATTTGACTAATTTCTTTATTCAAATTTACTAAAATTTCTTCATATTTACATCCCGTTAAATAACGAAACACAATAATCAATTTGAAGAAATTTCTTCACAATAACTAATTTACTAAATATACGAAAAGCAACCGTAGTCTTGATTAATTTTTTCGTTGGCTGTATAATAACCTACTTTTCTTCAACTATACACCCCATTCAACCTTATTTAGGTAAATTTTTGGTTCAGTGTTGATGTCACGTATGATATGCACCTTTTTTTTTCTATGTTTTGGACAACAAGGTTCCGAATGTTAATTTTTTTTTCAAGATAGAGGTAAAATTAATTTCCAGTTACCACTATTTTTGCAAAATCTCTACCTCTCTGAAAGCGTACAAATGTCACGTGCGATGATATGGAAATGCCCATATGTATCAGTGAAATTTTGATACAACAAGTTTTGAAGAAATATGTACCTATACATAAAAAAATTCATTGTAACGATAGTTTTTATACCCTCCACCACAATTAGTTGTGAACAGAGTATCCTAAGTTTGCCATTCCGTGTGAAACTTTTTTATTATTCATCTCAGACCCCATAAAGTATATATATTCTGGGTCCTTGAGTAATTCTAAGTCGATTTAGCCATGTCCGTCCGTTCGTCTGTCCGTCTGTTAAAAACACACTCACTTTCGAAAACCTCAAAAGAAATAAACAAACTTGATGTCAAATGCTATGAATCAAATGTGGAACCACCACCTAAAAAAAATTGATAATTTTGCTACAAAAACTAACATAAATCGTGCACGGAATGATATAAGATTTTGCAAAAATTCGTTTTATTTGACTGGAAATCACGCTTTAAAATTTCGCGAAGATCCGTCCATAATTTACCCTAGGCCCCATATAAGCCCTACTCCCGAAAAACAGTTTAGTACGCCTAAAACCGTAAAAAATAATGCTATCATAACAAAATTTGGTACATCAATGGCGTATAGGACTAGAAATAAGACTATATATTTTCGTGAAGATCGGTAATTTAACATAGGCCCCATATAAACCCTACTCCCGGAAAACAGTTTAGTACGCCTAACACCGTAAAAAATAATGCTAGCATAGCAAAATTTGGTACATCACAGTTTTATAGGACTAGAAATAAGACTATAAAGCTTCGTGAAGATCGGTCCATAATTTCCCTAGACCCCATATAAACCCTACTACCGGAAAATAGTTTAGTACGCGTAAAACCGTAATTAATAATGCTATCATAATAGAATTTGGTACGTCATAGTTTTATAGGACTAGAAATGACGCTGTCGAATTTCGTAAAGATCGGTCCATAATTTAACATAGGCCCCATATAAACCCTACTCCCGGAAAAGAGTTTAGTACGCCTAAGACCGTAAAAAATAATGCTAGCATAACAAAATTTGGTATATCACAGTTTTATAGGACTAGAAATAAGACTATAAAGCTTCGTGAAGTTCGGTCCATAATTTCCCTAGGCCCCATATAAACTACAGGAAAAAAGTTTAGTACGCGTAAAACCGTAATTAATAATGCTATCATAATAGAAATTGGTACGTCATAGTTTTATAGGACTAGAAATGACGCTGTCAAATTTCGTGAAGATCGGTCCATATTTTACCTTAGGCTCCATATAAACCCTACTCCCGGAAACAATTTAGTATGCCTAAAACTGTACAAAATAATGCTATCAGAATAAAATTTAATACTTCACAGTTTTATATGACTAGAAATCATACTTATAAATTCCGTGATGATCGGTCCATAATTTACAATAGGCCTCATATAAAGCCCACTCTGGTAAAATAATTAAATACGCCTAAAACCATAGCAGATATAGATATTGCGGTAAACTTGCCTTCTAATTTAGCTTCATATGGCCAGAGAAAATGCTATGCAATTTTGTGATATGCGGTCCATAATAAACCTTAGATCCATTTTAAGCAGCCTTCTGAAATTCACTGCAAACGCTAAAACTAATTTCTCCGCTGTATTGAAATTGATGTTTTTTAATACCAGAAAACACTCTGCAGAATTTTGGGATGATTTTTTAATAGCTTACCATGTCTCCACTATAAATTCCCCTCCTGAAAATCATTTAAGTTCGGCTTAAACTATTAAGAATCGTTATATTTTACTCAAGCTAGTAAAAATTGCAAAAAAAAGTCATACAACTTTCTGATTGTCGGTCAATAATTTAATACCCACTATTATCTAATTTTAATGCAGATGTCTGTTTTATAAAGATAAATTAAAAATAAATAGACATCATAATTCGAACTGTCGGTGGAGGGTATAAAAGATTCGGCACAGCCGAATATAGCACTCTAACTTGTCTTTTATTATTATTTTAACAAGATTAAAAGCAAATTATCTTCGTTCTTTTGATAATGGGACGTTGCAATTTTGCTTTAAGTTTAATTTTGCTTTATACTGACTTGGTTGTGTAGAGGCATTTGAATGAATATTTTTCCTAATAGATCCTTTATAGCTCATACATATTTTCGTTATAGCTATAGAACATTTTTGAATGAAAATCTTAGCAATAAATAGGGGTTTCAGGGGCTTTTAGGGGACTCAGCAAAAAATTCGTTGTATTGACTTTTCCGTTATAACGAGATTTGTTATATCGATGTTTTACCGTATAGATATTCTTAATAATATAAGTTAATAAGCGTTAAAAATTGCTTAAGGAAACCTTGATTTACATTTTATAAACTGTTTGCATCTTAAAGATTGAGGGTTAATGGCAATATTAAGCCTACTAAATATCTTTTTTTTTCCAAAGAAATAAATAAAATTTAAAGAATTTCTTAAAATAACCCAAGTTGTAATTCATATTCTTTTTTCCTTCAGATACTCTTTCGTCTTAAAAAAAAATGTTGTTGCATTTCATAGATAAAAGTAAACAATTAGTGGACATCAAAGAAAGTGTTTCAGCCTTTTTTTATCCGACATTAGGTATGTATGTATATGCAGTCCTTGTTTTATCAAAATAAATAAAGATGTTGTCATTTTGGTTGGTAACCTCCAAATGTCAGCTTTTATATGTTTTTTATAAGAGCAATTGGACGACAACGATAAAAGGAAACGGCACAATAGTACAAACACATACTTTTTGCCTTCTAAACCAGGGATGGAAAATGTTTAAGATATCATCATATCGGCTAGTATTTTATGTTGAGATGTTATGGCCTTAACACTGTAACTATAAATTTCATATAAATACATAAATTTAATAGGTATAATTTTTTCATAAAATTTACCTACATTATGATTCCAAAAAGATTAAAAAGTTTTAATTTTTAATAATAACTAAAAATTTACTTTGTAATTATATTTCGCTTTTTTATTCTCCAATATGTATTTCAAATGTAAGCACAACATATTTTTGAATTTTTGGTGTTACTCCCCTTTTTAAGCCGATTCTGTTTCTGGACGATAAAAGAAGAAGAATGAGCAAAAAAATAAAAAGTGCTAAGCGCTCTTCTTGGTGGGCAAAAAAAAAAAAAAAAAAAAAATTGCATCTACCGACTCAGCGGATTGAGTCATTGAAGTATCTAGTCCTTTATATGTTTTAGAACAAATTCTGGTACATGAAAAAAATTGCATGGAATTCCCATTGCTTCATATGCATCTGAAAATTGGGATCTAATTCATATTTTTTGAGTCTGGCAACGTTTTAAACAAAATAAAAGCATTTCAGTCTTTATCGAATATCAATCTTATTGAGCAAAGCTTTGCTCGCATTTTCTGCGAATGTTGGAAATTCGTATGTGCAATAATGAGCGCATTCTTTCTTTGAATGACGCAAACTTGCTAAAGTCGGATAATTTAAAAAAGGATTAATTTTTTATCGATGTATTAAGAAGATAATCAACTTGGACCGAATTTTTCCTTGAACTATTAACATTTTCTTACTTTTTTTTAGACTCAGCAAACATATTTTGAAGCGATTTTTAGTATAGTTTTCCGATATTTTATAGTTTGAAAAAACGAATTTTTAACAAGAAAAATATAAACGTAGAAGTTTATTTTTTAAAATAATATGAATTACTACGGTCTTAAACGAAGCCAATTTGTTTTTTTTACTGTCCGTCTGCATGGTACAGTGGGAACTCCTAATACCAACTTATATTTTCAAGTAATTTTATTTATTTATTTATTTCAGTCTATAGATTAAAAATCCTTACAGACATAAGTGCTAAAACAAGAGTACAATAAATAAAGAATTATTTTATTAATTAATTTAAATAAACAATAATTTTTCCTTTTAAAACATCGTTACTATCAGAAAAGGTAATTAGATGATATAGACTATTAAATTTAACGCAAATTTGACGAAAGGAGTCATTGTTAGCATAAACAGAACGATAGTACCTTAAACTTGACAGCTGAAAGTCTCGTGTAGGTCTAGCTGGAACATTTAAGCTAATTTTACTTAACAAGAAATCGAAATCGACATCACCGCGTATAAGACCCATTAAAAACGAAATACTAAGCATTGTTTTTCGACTTTTTAACGTCGGTAACTCAAAAAGACCAAGTCTGCTTTCATATGAAGGTAATACAAGCGAATTCCATCCAAGACCTCTTAAACAAAATAAAAGGAACTGTTTCTGTACAGATTCAATAAGTATGTATTAAAGTAAGGATCCCACACGTATATAGATGTTTAGTGATATATGGGTCAGAAAATTCTTCGACCAACGTTTCATAAAGCCAAGTAGTCCATTAGCTTTATTAACCATGAATGAAATATGATCACAGAACTTTAGTTTAACATTGTTAACTTTATCCAGTAATGTTCCATTTAGATAATAACTAGTATCAAGTTTTAAGGAGCGTATAGACGACATGTTTTTGTCATCTGACATGTCAAATTTACCACTGCAAAACACATACATGTCGTGTGTTACCTTTTAAACTTTGCTTCTGTAGAAGTCAGACGCAAAGGCATCTGACAAAATTTCAATTAGAGCGTGCTCTATTTTCTTCTGACAAACCATCTGACATCAGAAATCTATGCCGGGAAAAACTGGCAGCGGCGTCAACTATTGACGGAATCATTAGCCGGCTGAAGTTAATATTTTACAATACCAAGATATGTATGCTCATCTCACCATTGAATAGAATTTATGTAAATATATACATAAAAACCGTTTCATTATATAATTCTAAATTGGTATCTTCAAAATAAAAGAAAAAAATGTTAAGATGGCTAAATTATTTTACGGCGCAAATAAATATTTTCGTGGCGGCAGCAAGCTATTTTGAAACCGAGAACTACTTTGGTTTCTGCAATAACAATGCGAAAAAAACAGAGACAATGTCAGAAGCAAATTACATGTACGTTTGTGACCGAATATTATAAACCTTATGTAAAACAGCAATTTTGACAGACATGAACAGTTACATGTGACTTGAAAATTTGACATGTCAGATGACAAATACATGTCGTGTACGGGCGCCTTTAATAAGAGGAAAAATGACATGTGTTTACATTTTTTCAAGTTTAATCCAATAAGTTGTAATTACACCATTGAGAGAAAAGTTCAATGTCAGCCCTCAAAGAGGATTGCTCAATAATATTGTTAAACGAATTAAAACTTTTTACATCATCAGCATACATGAGTATGTTTAACAGTGAAACTATTAAAATGAACAGTGAAACTATTCTTTTATGTCTCATATCTCAAAATATATGTCTAATGTGTAGTTTATAGAACACGAGCGCGTTACTCGTCCGTTCAACTTACATTTAAAACAAAAACAAATTTCGAAATTTTGTTTTCGCTTTAAATGTAAGTTGAACGGACGAGTAAGGCGCTCGTGTTCTATAAACACCACATAAATAATTTTAAATCTCACTCATAGTCGAATACTTGATGAACTTACATCTCTGTTAAGAAATTCAATGTATTTGAAAGAATAAATTCTTAATAAATTATAAATAAGCGTCTAGTACTTTTTTTCTTTTTAATCTCATTCTTGTTCTTTCATCGTCTTAAAACATAATCAGCTTAAAAATTGGAGTCACACCAAAATTGTATTTAAGTCTTCCCCAGGGCAATGTGAAAACTTTAAACAAATTTAAGCTTAACCACGATTTCCATCCCTGATCTAAAACAAAGATGAAATTTAAAAGACCAGAAATAAACATAAAATGAAAGAATTTAGCCAGAAAGCACAGTCAATCAGCGAACATTTAAATAGACAATGTACATACATACGTATTTACAGCCAAAATGCTGTAGGGTGCCATACAAAGCTGAGTACACACTCAAAAAAAATGGAAAATATTGTTGTCTTAAGGGAAGACATCTTCGTTAGTCGATCATAGATTATTATTTTTAATACGAAACATTGTAAGAAGGGAATTATTTGGCGCACTTATATGCGCTTCTTCCATAACGCTGCTAAGTTACCATATTCGAACAGGGTCCTTAATCCAAGCTAAGAGTTTTTCGAAGACAGAGAGTCACACTTTTAACATTTGCTTTTAAGCTACAGATGTTTTGCGCTTAAATAATTGTATAAATATATAAGTATAAAGCCCAGGCTTTTTAAATATCTTCTACTGAGCCAGTGTTTTGGGGCTAGAGATACAATTACACTTCACTTAATCATCAAAAGTGGCACGCCTAAAGGCTCAGTTAGACGAACGTTGCTGTACCCGTAATGTATCGCACCGCACTGTAAGCACGTTGGTGCACTTATAGAACGTTTAAAAACGTGTCATATGTTTTCCCATACATAAACAAAAAGCAATAGTATACATAAAACAAAACACACAGTGATGGGAATCAAAAATATTCAAATGGTGACCGTTGTGCAGAAAAGGTACCACGTGATTTAAATGGTATTAAAACAGTATTTTGTGTATGTAAAAAATGTTAATAATTTAATATTTATATTATAGATTTACAATAAATAAATTTGTATTTTAGCATATATAAATTTTTAGCATACATATATTGTAAATGTGCATACACCAAACTAGGTTTTGATACCATTTAAAGTCTTTTATATGTTTCACATTTCCATTGTATGTGTATATGCATTTGTTTATTTTCACCATCTAAACTCATGTATGAACAGTTTTTGTATATGTATGTATTTGGAAATATGTTGTATTGTAAGTTATCTTGTCGCAATTCCATAGATATACTGAAAAAAGTACCAAAAAAAAGAGCACAATTACCCGCATTCAATGTAACATACAAGCCGCCCATCACTGTCTTACAAATGTCACGTAACAACGGCATGAAATTCTATTTTATACAGATTGGTACGTTGCAACTACGGTACATTGCATTCCGGTAAGCTTTTGTATTGGTTTTCAATAACAAAAAGCGAACAGCTGATGGATACAGTACAGATACGGTACAGCAACGTTCGCCTAACTGAGCCTTAAAGGTCCAAATAGACGTGACATAACAATGATGCATAGCAGTAACACTTATTATAAAAACAAAAATTCAATTGGTTTGTATGGTTATGGCGTAATGGTTGGTCACATACATTTGTATAATTATAAGAGCGACTCAAGTTGTATGGAAGCAAAATTCGTGCTCGATGTACCCTCCTAAAAATGAACCTTGGACTTTTTTAAGATGACATTTTGAATATTTCGGCTCTAGCTTTGACCTCTCGTGAGCTGGACCAGTTTGAAAAAGGGTCTATTTTTGCATGTTTTGTTAATTTAAGAATCTGTTTCCTTACCAACATATACAAACTGGGTATCGTAAGAAAGGTTTTTTAAGGCGCGTCCAACTGTGTATACAATTTGTCCAAGGACGATCATCCATGTCCTTTTTTTTAAGGATTTTCTGGGTTGTTTGTAATAAAATTGCCATATTAACATATTTTAATCTTTAGTCGATTTAATTAAATACGTGTCTCAGCTTTTTTTGAAAATCGTGCTAGTTCGCGATTTGAAAAAATGCAACGGTGTGGCAACCCTTTGTTTAAAATAGGGCAATATGGGTATCAAATTTTATCTTTTGGCAAGTATATCATCTTTGTATGTAAATAGTTTAGATTTTTGCAAATTAGATGCATTTTACACGGTGCTCTGGAATATATATAAATGCAGTTTTGTAGTAACTTTAATATGATACCGGATTTAGTTTCTAGATCATGTATGGATGAAAATAGGACTAAAGAATGAAAAAAAGAAAGAGCACCGTGTAATATGCATCTAATTTGTACAAATCTAAATTATTTACATACAAAGATGATATACTTGCCAAAAGATAAAATTTGATACTCATATTGCCCTATTTTAAACGAAGGGTTGCCACACCGTTGCATTTTTGTCAAAACGCGAACTAGCACGATTTTCAAAAAAAGCTGAGACACGTGTTTAATTAAATAGACTGAAGATTAAAATATGTTAATTTGGCACTTTTATTACAAACAACCCCGAACAAAAAATTCAAAAACCGTTTTTTTTTTACAGAAAATCCTTAAAAAAAAGGACAAGGATGATCGTTCTTGGACAAATTGTATACACAGTTGGACGCGCCTTAAAAAAACCTTTCTTACGATACCGAATTTGTATATGTTGGTAATGAAACAGATTCTTAAATTAACAAAACATGCAAAAATATACCCTTTTTCAAGCTCACGAGAGGTCAAAGCTGGAGCCGAAATATTTAAAAATGTCATCTTAAAAAAGTCCAAGGTTCATTTTTAGGAGGGTACATCGAGCACTTTTTTTGGTGAGTCGCTCTAATAATTATACATTTAATATCGCTCCTTTATTGCAACATAGTCATATCTCAAAAAATCAAAAATTTTAGGTTACTTAACCATTTCAGTATTTTTGTCGAATATATTCTACATTACATTGTACTCTGTTTCTAAGCCCTTTTACTCTATAAAAACGTACAGTTAATAAGGTATATATTTTTTGTTTTACCTGAAAGAAAGATACTATTGCTAGTTTAAATAGTTATTACATTTGCTTTCTTTTCGTCAGGAAATTTTGTAAAAATAATAATTTCGGTGATCGGGCGATATTAAAAAAATTTTTAAGTATTTATACATGCGTAAATAAGTATTTATGTACTTGAAAAAAAAAATTGCAAACATAAATTGTAGGTTCTTCTGTGGACCTTTGAAGGAAAACTTTGAAAATATTCGACATTCCCTAACAACCAAAGGAGCTACATATGACGAAAACTACTATTTTTCCTGGCTTCAGCGCCATCACCTACCTTGAATACAGATTTTTGTCTCGCCACAAATTATTTTTGACCCTGAAAGGGTTAAGCAAAAGTGTTCCTTCATAGCTTTTTTATACGTAAAAAAATAAGAATTATATCTGAAACTGAACCGAAGTTATAGGAATATACAATTTATGAAATCTTTAATCGCATTTTGCCAAGTTTGATTTTTTTTGAGATATGACTATGTTGCAATAAAGGAGCGACATATATTTTAATTAAACATAGTGTTGCACATATGGTTGTTTCAAACAGCTGTTTTGTCCGCAATTGTCTTGCAATTATATACACAGCCATGTCACAGAGGACAATTCCGTTCGGAATGATTCCGTTCGGAATTATAGAAAACATATTTATTTATTGATAGAAAGAGTATTTTGATAGTTTTTTGGCCTTTCAGATACAGAAAACTCCCATTCCGTGCATGAAAACAAAAATGGTTTCATTCCGAATTTTTTTTCGTCATTTTCTGAAGCACCAAAATACGGAATGAATTCCGTTTCCGAACTCTCTGAGGCTAATTGAGCACTGGTATTTTGAACTCATATATTAAGTTTGGAGAATTTTCCAACTGAATTTCCATTATGTGGTGAAGTATAAGGACGAACAGATGCTGGTTAAATAATATCTCAGAAACCCTAAAAATGCATAAAGGCAAATTTTCAAACATTTTTGTTCAATCTTAGGGCCACAAATGTGTTTATTTAAAGATGTTAATAAATAAAAATGTGCAATCGGGAAGAGATTGCAGTAAAATTCTTATTAAGCTTTTTTTAACGTTTAAATATGCGTAATTTATGAAAAAAAATTTAATAAAAAATAGTTTTTTTACATTTTGGAATAAAAAAGTTGAATTTCAATTTCCTATTTGTTTGTGTAGTTGTTAGGAGGGTTCTGCCAGATCAAGTCCGAGGAATTGATCTACTTCAACAGAGTAGGTGCAAAGACTCTTGGACATAGCGAAGTAGGGCTGGCTGGACAGTTAAATATGTTGGGGGTGTCATGAGGACCCAGCCCATATGCTGGGTATAAGTCGGGGATGGCTCAGAAGGCATTAAGTCTGTTGATCTATTAAAATATATTCTATGACCGCAGAATTGGTGGCGTCTCTATGAATGTCTTTCAAAGCCGTCATATACAGAAAGCGGTCAAATGAATCCCGCACATACCTCTGACTGTTCTGCTCGTTTATACGTAGGTTCTGTCAGGTATTCCTCGGGGGAGCCTCCAACTGAGGTGTTCAGAGGTGGCGGTCCTTAAGGCTGCGTTTTGACAGTTTTGAATATTTCTCTAATGTGCTTCACTTAACAAAGCAGCATAGTTAACTACTGACCGATCAATCCTCTTATAAGTAGTAAGCACGGTTTCTTTATCCCTACCCCAAATGTTGTCGGCTAGCGCCTTGAGAATTATATATCAATTCCCCAATTTGGGCGTGTGCTGAGGAAGTAAAGAGGCTATCAGAAGTGACACCCAACATTTTCGGATGGTCCACTGTCGCCGTCGACCATTGTGCCTAGGTTGAATATTGCCTCCTTCATCCAGGTGGCGGACAGTGTTGCCAATGACTTCGTTGGTGATTCCTGCAGGTTTCGTGCAGTGAAGAAATTGTGTATTTTCCAGATGGTTACCTCTTGATATAACTGTTAAGATGATTAGGTTTTACTACAATTTATTTAGTTTTTGAGTGTAATACAAAAAATGTTGCATGTTGTGTGTAGCTTTTTTATGCCATACACATAAACATGTATCCGTTCTTAAAATAAGCTTAAATATGTTTATATGTATACATATGTTTGTTTATAGAAAAAGGATAAAATTTAACAAACATTCAAATAATATCATAAAATCCTTTAGGGTGTCAAAGTAAAGGATATATTTTTTTTTTCAAAGAACCGAAAAAGGATAGAACAAGTAGAACGAGACACTTGAAGAGGTGCTGTGATAATAAAATCCATATTGAACAAGAAAACAAGCTAATAAGGTGGTTTTAACATGAAGGTACGTACAGATAGTATGTGTTTGTTTTGCTACCACTACTACTACATTATCATAATTGGGAAACACATTTTTATTGAAGTTGTATCAAAGAGATTGCTAAAACTCAAAAGCGCACACTCAAGCTCCATCCAAAGTTCCCCTTACTGGAATAAAACACGCCCATGTCGCTTATGTATGCACCATGATGCTAATAAATACTTTGTTTATATTTCTCTTATTTTGCTGTTGTTGTCGTTGTATTCTTCCTACTCTTTTGGATTTTCTTATTATTGTATCTCTATGTACATTAGAATCCATTGAAATTTCACTTACCATGTATCCCCATTGTTCCCCTCATTTTTTTTTTAAATTTGTTTATATTTCATTCTGAATGACGTTTGTCATTTGAAAGCCCGTGTTGATTTCCTTATTTTTTTTGATGCTGCTGCTCGTTCATTTGGCTCCTTTATTTTTGCTCTGTAAATACTTATAAATATATGATGTAAATAGAGTTGCCAAGCTATTTCAAAATAAATATTTAGTAAAAGTCAAATTGCTTTTAAAATTAAAATCGATAAATGTTACTAAAGGTAGGTACTAACGTATATGAAATGTCGATTATATTTTTTTGTTGTTACAAAAATGTATGCCCAAGATTAAAGGGAAAATAAAAAGGAAAAATAGTGGTACGAAGAAAGAGAAGTAACATTCGAGCTCATATCTCTCCAAATTTTGTTCAAATATTGTGTAAGACTGTTTTGAGGAGCCTCAACCAAAAAAGTTTTTAAAGAATATAACGAAATATTGACCACTACTGCTTCTTTAAGGTAAAAATCTTGTTATGTATGTATGTAATTTTAAACTATAAGTAAAATTTTTCATAAAATGCCATAATTTTCTTACATAATGTACTTAGCTATCTAACTTTCTAATATATAAAAATAAGTTGAATGGTGTTAGTATTGCGTGAAACGATTTTGTTTCTAGAAATTTCCCATTAAAGATGACATCAATGCGTCTATTTTATTTGTAAATACGGTATTTTTTCAAGCATTAGGTTATGACTTAAAGGCATTTTATTGAACATAACTTTTTTTGTACGTATTTGGGCATATATTTGGAATACCATGCCCAAGCGGCTGAACCGATGTTGAGGAAATTTGATAATAATTTAGAATATTCTAGCGAAATTATTATAAGTAATTTTTCCTACGGTATAATAGTTCTTAAAGCTTTGACAAATTTTGTTCCTGACCTAAAAAATTGTGTAGGAGATGTAACAGATGGGTGTCCTCTGATGTCAACAGAAAATGGAGCTGTTCAAAATTTCTGGAAAAGCCACAAATGCGGAACAAACGCCGTACTATTTCCAAAAATCGAACAACTCAATTTCTAAAAGCAATAAAGTGCTATTAATACAAAAAGTTGTATCATTTGATAAAGAAACGACAACATTTTTTAAATATAATCATCCCAAGCGAAAAACAGTTTTAGCAAAGTATTTGGGAGCCAAACTCTCTTCATTATGCGTCTTTGCAACAAGTGTAGTGTACATCATATAGTAGAAGCTTTGGAAAACATATCTGAGTGGAAAGGTAGTATCTCTACCTTTATTTTAAGGAACTCACTAAGTACTTTAAAATTTATTATACATATTAAGTGTGTAATACAGCCACTTAGTATCATTTTACAAAAGCAAGATATAAATCTTCAAAAAGGATCAAGCCTTATCAAAATTTTAATCATGTGCCTTGAAGAAAAAAGAAATAAAGCCGAATAACAATTTAAAGCGATTTTTTAAAAAGTTAAAGTTATTTGCGTTCAAATCGAGGTTCCTATCGAAAAGACAAGATTTGAACGAAATAATCACATTCAAAATGTTGAAGAATACTACCGAGTTGTAGGTTACATTCCTCTTATTGAATTTATTTTAGAAGATCTCATAACAACTTTCCCAATAGATATCCCAAATGTATTGAACAAACCTAAATTCTACCTCAAAGTGTAATCAAATCATACACAGATACAAAACTGTTAAAACCACATTTAGCTGATGAGCTGATTATATTTGATAAAAGAGATAAACACCTACTAAGATCTTAACTTGAGCCTGATCGATCAGATAACGTTGTAGATGCTTTAGTAAATCTAAGAAAAATATTTCAAATTTTCGCTTCAATGCTCGTCAGTAAAGCTACAAGCGGGAGGTCATTTCCTACCCTTCGTCGAATAAAAACATGGCTCGGATCAACAAGGACAGAAGATAAACTGTACTGTCTAAATTTGCCTCTCAAGGAAATCATAAATTGCTTATTTAAAAAGATTAATTTTGAACTGATCTTATATTTTTTTTAACCTTTTTGTTGAGTTTTTTTAATAAGGGTAATGACTTTTTTTGGACAAAATTTCTTCATACCACCACGCGATGGGCAATTTAGTATTTGGCCATTTTGGACAAAAAAGTTTCCGCACCAAATGCAATTTCTAAAGCTCCTTAAAATTTTTTTTTTTTTTAATTTCCATACAAATTATATATGGTACATTTATTGTTTATATATGGTATATATTTTAGCCCCCATATTCATAAATAATTATGTTAAAATTAAAATCTGGATATATTTGATATAAAAGTTTATTGAACAAAGGTGAAAAACAGAATGAAAAATTATTTAATTATAAAAACATATTTCACAAAGAATAACTTGATTATAAAATTCAAAGTACAAATATGCAAAGTAAATTATTTAAGTTGAAAATAAAACAATTTATTTCAACACGCCTCCTCAACTTAAAAGGTTTCTTGAATACCCATTGATGAAATACAGAAACTGTGTTTACTATTAGGTAGTGGCTTTGTTAAAACATCCGCCACCATCTCGCTTGTAGGTTTGTATTGAACGTCTATTATTTTTTCTTCAATTGCTTAACGTATAAAATGATATTTGTTATCAATGTGCTTGGTCCTTGAATGATGGCCTCCAAACTTAGCCATTTGCTGAGCACTTTGAGAATCACTGTATAGTAATGTGGAATAGACAGAAGAATAACCTAGTTCAGTTAACAAATATCGCAAGTAGTATGCCTCTTTAGCTGCTTCTGCCATTGCTGTATATTCTGACTCTGCGCTGGATGTTGCTACAACGCTTGTTTCCTAGATTCCCAAGAAATTACACCACCTGCTAGAAAGAAACAAAAACCAGTTTGAGATTTTCTGTCATTTATATCTGTGGCCCAATTCGCATCAACATAACCAACCAACGGACCATCCAATTTACGATAAACCAACTTAAAGTTTTTTGTTGTATTTAAATATCTGGAGGCTTATTCTGAATTGCGATGCGAAAATCAATGCGATGCGAAAATGCATAAATGCGAACAATTGCTATTCTATATTGCGATATTCGCAAAGTTTTTTTTAATCGCATGCGAAAAGGTGACAAGTCGGTATTCTACATTGCGAAAACAAATGTCAAATTCGCAAACATGTTATTTATTCATCATATATTTATTATTTAATTCAGGGAAGCAAGCAATAAGACCACCAAACCGCGTCAATTTGAAAAAATGATGGAATTTATGAATAAGCACAGTCAATTGGCAAGAGGCCATTTGAAAACACCAAATGCACATAAGTCTGCAAATACTTTGTGGCAAACGTAAACTGAAGAACTAAATATCAATGGACCACCTATTAGAGAAGCTGCAGGATGGAAAAAGTATGAAATATATAAACCAGTTTAAAAATATTTGACTTTAACTTAAATTTTAATAGGTTTGAGCCGATTTTAAAGTACACACAAAACATTTTCATTTTCTTCGTCGTCGAACCACAGTGCCACAGAATCCATTTTTATTATTTTTTTTTTTATTACAGAATGTCCTTAATAAATTATTTAAACAATTTTCACAGCCAAACACAAACCATTTATTTATTTTTAATTTGACGTTTATTGACACTGACGTATATTTGAGCAGCGCTGCCACGATTTGAAATAAATTGCGAATGCGATTGCGAAAGTCTAACAGAATTCCAATTTTCTATCGCATCGCATTTCATTTGCGCATCGGATTGATTTTCGCATCGCAATTCAGAATAAGCCTCCTGACTATTTGCAATGCCGAATTCCAATGCTGTTTACGTGGATCTTGACAAAATTGCGACAACAAATTTACTGAACAAGCTATATCAGGACGACTAAAAACAGACAAGTGTAAAAGCGAACCAATTATTTCTTAATATTTAGTTTTATCAACACTTTCTGCCTCTCCTGAAATTTTAGGTTCCTTTTCTAAATTATGTTTAGGTTGCATTGAAACTTTCGTGGGTTTTGATTTTTCTTGACCATATTTTCTTACAAGATTTGCAGTATATCCAGGCTGTGATATTGCTATCATTTGTTTCCCAATTTCAATTTCTAATCCAATGCAATGTTTAGGTTTTCCCAAATCTTTGATTTCGAAATTACACTTCAGCACGTGTATGAATTTGTTAACTTTTGATTCATTATTTTATGCTATCAGTATATCATCAACATAAAGTGTAACTATCATCATACTATCACCATTTTTGAAATAAATACATTGATTGTATTTGGACTGAACCAAGTTGAAATTTTTGAATACATCATCTATCCTCTTTAACCATTGACGAGCTGCTTGTTTCAATCCGTATATAGCCTTATTTAATTTGCACACTTATTTTCTGAATGCTTAAATCCTTCAGGTTGTCACATGTATATATCTTCTTCTAAGTTACCGTTTAAAAATGCCGTAGAAACATCTATGTAGTTGACGTAGTTTTAAATTATTTTGAACTGCTAGTGCATAAACGAGACGTATCGAGTTTTTTCGAACAACAGGCATCCATATAATCAATACCATATTCTTGCAAATAACCTTTAGCTACAAGTCTGGCCTTTCGTTATTCAATTGTTCCATCCGTTTTGAGCTTGGTTTTATATACCCATTTACGATTTATAGGTTTCCTGTTACTAGGTAAGTCTATTATTTCCCACGTTTTATTTTTAATTAACAAACTATATTCTTGTTCCATAGCATCAATCCACTCCTCGGAATCTTTAGATTTCATTGCTTCTTTAAATGTTTTCTGATCAGTTACATTGTTATCCTCTACAGCATTTGCAGCTTCTTTTCCGTGAGTCCATGTCAATAATTTCAGTTTCTTCTTGTCGTTGTCTCGTGTCTAGATCAAATTGTTCTGAACTATCAAAAAATTCTTCTAATTCTTCTCGCTCTTCTGTACTTGATTGATTTTCTTTATTATGTTGTAAGTTTTGGCTTTTTCTGTTTATAGTAGTACTAAATTCATAAAAATTCATTTCAGATTTATCTTTAACAATTTCTTTACTATTCACTTCATGTTCTATGAATTTCACATCTCTACTCTTCAATATTTCAACTGTTTTCCTTTTCCATAAGATATAAGCTTTAGATTTTTCATCATAACCAATTAAGACGTATTCATTACTACGAGGTTCAAACTTTGATTTTCCTGGTTTATTATTTAATGCAAATGCTTGCAACCTATTTTGCGAAAATGACGTATAGTTGGTACTTTTCCAGACCATAATTCTTCTGGAGTTTTATTTTTATTTAAGTTCGTGGGGCAACGATTCCTTATATATGCTGCTGTACGAATTAACTCCGCCCACATAACTTCTGGCAAGTTTGCTTCTACCATAAAACATCTAACCATTTCAACAAGAGTCCTATTAATTCTCTCAGCTGCTCCGTTCTGCTGAGGGGTGTACTCTACAGTTAATTGACGCTGTATTCCATAGTCGTTAAGGTATTTTGAAAATTCTTTCCCAACTAAATCTGGTGCATTATCACTACGTATGCATTTGATTTTCTTGTCTTTAGCCAATTCAACACTTGGTTTAAACTTTTTTAATGCATCTAGGTACTCACTTTTCTTTCGAATAAAATATACCCAAACCTTTCTTGAATAATCATCAATAAAAGTAGCAAAATAAAGCTTTTTCTTGGCAGATTGTTCTTTCATCGGTCCACATAAATCTGTATGGAGCAACTGTAGAACATCTGTGGTGCTGCTGAAAATTATCACTGTTTCATATATCCGCCAAACAACTCATCTACCACAACATCTATCATTTGCCATTAAAACTTAGTTTATTAAAAAACCGCGAAATACAGTCGCGATTTTTTTGCGCTCTTCCGTACAAATGGTAAGATCTTGTTATATTCATGAAATTATTAGAAAATACTTAAAATTTTGTAATTAAATGTTAATTTTGTATAGTAAGGAGAAAAATTTAAATTCAAAACTTTATTGCACCAAACGTGCGGAAACTTTCTTTACGATCGCGAAAAAGTAATACATAATTTCTTAATATTTTTTCACGGGCTATACGGCTATGCGATGAAGAATTTGGTATTCGCAAAAATTGCAGAAATTATTTACCCTAATACACATATTGTTTTTAATAAACTTTTAAAAACTAATTTTTTACATTTTTTGTATCATACAAAATCCCCCCCCTTAGGCTCAAGTTGGATCTGCGCCTGTGTAGTGGCCCACGACTTCTCCTTACTGGACCTTTGGCGGCAATGCATTGTGCGCAATTTGTTATCCAATCAGCTACAGCTTGTTGGCAGCCAACCCAGTAGAAGCGTTGTTTTAATTTTTCTAGGGTTTTCGTCACACAGATGGCCGCCGCTAGGGCCGTTATGAAATTCACTCAGAACTTCTTTTACTTTCGCCGACGGCACTACTATAAGGTTTTTAACTGAGTTTCCATCCGTACTTTCCCACGTACTGTATAAGCAGACAATTACTACTTAAACGCTGTTTCAAAGAGCCCAGTATGCTTTCATCAGTGGGTGGGCCTTTTGCCTTCTTCCTTAGCTTTCAGAATTTTTGCTAAAATGGGATCATTTTTCTGCGCCATCGACGTAACAGATGTTTTCTTTTCTATTTTTTTTATTTTTATTAATTAATTAATTTATTTTTTTTCACTTTTTTTTATTTTATTTATGCAATTTCACTGCTGACACCAATTGTTACGTTATTGTCTTTCAATAACGTTTTGGTTTATTTCCTTTATAATAAACCGTTTCGAGTTCTTTATTGCACTTTAAATTAAACTAAATAATCACAACACTTTAAACACTGTTTATAATTTACACAACTTTATTTAGTACTTAGTCACTTTAACAACCGTAATTTATAGCTTGTATTCACAACCAACTATAATTTTCACAGTGTGATACGTTTTTGATAAAGTCAGAACTTATAGTGAATCATGCCATCTCTTGCGATCCTATTTATACTCTAGACGTGTGGATGATAGTCTGAGTTCATACGGCTCATGTCTTATTGAATAGATTCTTCCTTTTTCTTCTTTGAACATGAATTGGCGTTCAAATGATTCATGTCATGTTGACTACATGTGCTTTTTTGATATTACAAACAATAACAAAATTAAACAACGAAAGAAAAAGCAAAACGTAAAGACAGTATGTACATGCATCTGTGTACTCGTTTCTTTTCCCCTTGTCCCTCTCGCCTATAAAGTAGCAATCATGTCAATAAGACAAGAGTCGTATGAACACAGACATACTAGTAACGTCTAGATGGCTCTAGAAAGTTCGCCGCATAACGGCTACTTAAGCTCGATTCACCCATGCGTTCCGAACAATATTTTTGACCGGACAATAATTTTTTTACAGAGAGTGTTCTGCAGAACGAATCATCCATCTCGGAAAATTTGTCCGGACAATTAAAGCTACTATATGGTTTACAGATGTAAACGATTATACAAAGTGGCAGCACAGTTAGAAAACTTTTAGTTTTTTTTTATAAAAGTGTGTGAAAATGAAAGAAAGAAGAAAATTAATTTTATTAATTTTAATTGAATTGCATAAAACCCATTTACTAGCAAAACAAATTTATCAAAAAAGGTTGAAAGTAAAAAATATTACAGAAAAGAAGAACGAACGGTGTTTTCCACACACTTGTTCCTGAGATGCGCTTTCATGACGTGGAATCGTTTATAAATAAACATTATGTTAAAAAATATAAAAAATTTACCATTTAAAATTTACTTACGACCAATTCCAATAGATTTTTTTATTTCCGTCCATATATTTTGTTTTAAGTAAGTATTTTTATATGAACGATTTCCCATATCATAAATACATTCTCTTCCTGGATTTTTTATTTCCTCAATAAGTTTCAGGGCAATATTTTCTTAAACATCCATTTTTGTTTAATTTTTTTTTTAATTATTCAGCACAAAACGAAAAATTTAATATTGGCAGGCAGCTCAATTAAACTTTTATGTACAAATTGAAAAAAAGTGGCATCTCAGTTCATTTTGTTCCGCACAAGAATTTAAATTAAACCAATTCAAGAAAAAACGTTCCGAACAAATTCTTTGCTCTCTCTCTCTCTCAAAAGTAAAACGTAAAACTCAATATAAAAAAAATTTTGTCCGGACAAAAATTTTGTTCGGAACGCATGGGTGAATCGAGCTTTACTCATCTATAGTTACTATCTATATGGCTGAATAAATTTAGTTATTAGGCATCATAAACTAAGGCATACTTTAAGGCGTTACCATAAATTGAGATAACTTAATATCGAACATTCGAGTATTTACAGTGGGGTTGAAGTACAATTATGCACAACAATTTTAACATTACATCTGTACATTGATTCTTACGCTAGAAGTGTGCATAACTTATACAATAATAATTTTAACTAATAAAATAACTAACAAATACTTAATAACTAATCAGTACAATATAACTAATAAATTAATCTAATTCTTAACAAATATTCACAACTTATTCTTAACTAAAGTTATTTTCGTAACAGTTTTATTATGTAAACATGAGGAAAAAAGTAATTTTGGCAGAACATGCTTCCAGTACGTTGGAAAATTCTCTTTCTTCGCTTATTTAAATTTGTTTTGATTGTTCAAAAGTAAACGAAAAAAATATAATTTGTTTATAACTTCGGATACCAGTGGTAATGCCGGATAATAGAGGTAATTTTAATCAATGAAAATTTTTTTTATTCCCGTTTTTGAGTTACGCGAATATATCGACCCCTTTGCGCGAAATTATCGTATATGCCAATTTTTTGGAAATTGAGTTTTTGATGCAATCTTGTTCTACATTCAATGAGATGTCACCAGACAAAATATTGTAGGCGAATTCCACTTCGTTGCTCCAAAAATTGTATGTATATTTTCATTTTGATATTGCAAGTGATAGCAGAGAAAAGTAGATAAATGGCTGTCTTGTAAAATTTGGTTTTTGTAACATACGATAATTTCGCGCAAAGGGGTCGATATGTTGTACAAACTCCTCCATTTTCGAAATAACGGTATATATTTTTGTATAATTTAATTTTAAAATTTTTCTGTTGGAATTATCTTAGCAAAAGTTTAATATTTTTGTGCGAGCTTTAATTTTCTGACATTAGGGTGGTACGACCAGAGATCTGATGGATATACCAGAACGAGAAAATTGAGGTCAATATCCCCTGAGGGCAAAACATTAGTCTCTTGATATATCATACTTTAAGATCAGACTGTTAATGCCTAAGTTATAATGAAAAACGAAAAAAGGCGACCAATACGTTCGGCAAAAAAAAAGTTTTTTTTCGAAACCATCTTGCAAGGTGGTACGCTCTAATGTACATTAAGGTAGGCCTTTTTTCATATTTTCGAAACTGTACCGTTATTCCCCCTAGAAATTTACTTCACATCAAAAACTATGTTTCCCAAAAAATTAGGCTGATCACATATCGGGAAGGCGTTTACAAGGGGAAAAATAATGTATTTAGGGTCAAAATTACATCAAATCTGGAAGGAACTATAGCCTATTATTTTTATTATTTAGGGCGTGAAATAGGGCAAGAGGGGTAAAATGTCCCCCTTCCTATGTCTTCTTAGCTAATCAACCGGTTTTCTTAAAATTAAGCATGCAGATACTGTAACATCTGGAGGAACAATATCCAAATAATAAATCAGTAAGCAGACAAATTTTGTTATCGGCGATCAAAAAGGAAGAGCTATTTTGGCAACGAAAAATTTGGACGTCGACTTTTTAAACTTCAAGATACAGCAGTGTTTGCCAGGCGCCTTAGTACCATACAAATTGAACAATACTGTTAGCGATGTTAACGAAGCTGTAAATTATCCAACAAAGTTTTTGAACCATCTGGATTTGCCAGACATGGTCATTATAAAATTGATAAAACACGTTATCGAAGCCAACATTTTGAATGGTTTATTCCGAAACGAAAATGTTGTAGTGCCACAAATTCCGATGATTCCATAGATGTCCTAACTAAATTCAAACGTGTTAAATTTCCTTTTAGATTTTGGCATTTTCAATGACACCCAATAAGTCGCAAGACCAAAAGATGTTTGTTAACGGACAATTAAACGTGGCATGTTTTCGGGTCGCGTCGGCAAGCCATCGGGAACGAACAGAAATAAAGAAAAAAATGGCTATTGTTTTTTTTTTCATCGCCGATCATGGTATAAAGCGCTTCATCCCTTTTCCTGATATAGATCCCATCCCCACACACTTTGGCCCTTATTCCGTAAAACGCAACGCAACGTTTTGCAAAAAAATTTCATTGAAAGCAACAACAAATTTAAAAATATTTTATAATTTTGTTGTTGCTTTCTATAGAAATTAATGCTAAAAATTGCAGATAATCGAACATTTAATCTAGGCGACATCCATATCGCACAGACATAATGACCTAATCCTTAATGCAGTTGGCAGCTCTTTTTATACACACGAGTATATAAATGTATTTCTTTGTATGTGTGTATGTATGTATGTATGTATGTATGTAAATGGTGGCTTTGCTATTTCTCTGTACTTTATTCTTCCAACTCTTACGACTTATTCAGCAACAATTCGGTGTTCAGATGAACGTAGTTGGATGTTGTACCTTTTTTTTTGTTTTAGATTTTATATGCAAACATTTCATTATCCTTTTCAACGTAAATGCATTTTATATTCCTTTATGTGCAAGTAAGTGTATGTGTATTTCAAAAAATGCCTCTGTGTTGGATTGTATGAATTTTGTTCTTTTGTTTGGATTCTGTTTCTTTTGTTGGCAGTTGGAGGTTTCAATTTTTGCAGTCACATTTAAATTCCTGTAGATTTAATAATTACTTTGTAGTTAAATATTGCGTGTAATCCTTTCAGTCTGTTTTTCTTTTTGGTTGTTGTACGTAATTTTTTATTACGAGTACGTTTACAGAAATGTGTAGTATGTATTGTTGTCGAGTTGGATTGTTGCCAACTGTTGTACCACTTGTGGTGTTTTAAATGTTTAATTTTCCCAGTTGGTTTTACGTCATATTTTGTATAATAAACCTTTCAGCTTTTTTTTTCTTTATTTTTTTTTAAGTCCTGTCCAAAAATTTATTTGATTTAATAAAACCCTCGTCGTTGTCATAAATATGCATACTGAGGCTAAAGAAAAGAACAATTGTATTAAATTTAAGAAACTCTTATAACAAAATTCAGAAACGCAATTTTACTTTAAATAATTTTTGTGTTTTAAGAAATGTTAAGCATAAAAGGGAAATTAAATATAAACGGGATTTTGCAAGTTTTTAAAAATAGTTTCAGAGCAGTTTGTCATTTGGTTAACGAAAAAAAATTCTTATTTTCAATGTTTAATTGCTGTAATGATTTGAATTAGGAACATTTTCGTCCGGCATTGGCAGGACGCAAACCTAATTTAATTAAGATTTGATAAATTATTATTAGTTCATATAAATATACATATATTGAGCTTTAACCGCGAAAATAACGTAAAAGACAAAAATCAAATTTTACAGGAGATACATAATTTATTTTATTTTATTTCATATCAATTTTGTATGAAATTTGTCGCTTACGATAAAATTGTTCTTGCTATAAAATCGTAACGGTACCTAACGCTGGGTCTCCACGTAGCAATTTTTATTGCTAAGTACAAGCAATAACGTCGGCAGAACAATGACAGAACAATGGAGCAATAATTGCCGATTACATTGCTGCAGAACACTTGAAATTGCTTTACCATAAATTTGCAATTTTCACCGCGAGTAGTTGTATAAAGTTTTGTGGCTGTGTTTATAACAAATGTTTTATGTTGTGTTTTGAAGTGATTGTTAAATTTTCGTTTTTAAATTAATAAATTAAATTAATAAAATAATTAATTGTAGTTGTCGTAGCTGCGTTTTGTATTACTTTTTTGTTCATTTGCGTTTGGAAAAAAAACAAAAACTTGTATTGTTCTATTGAAAAAATAAAAATATACAAAAAAAAAAAAAAAAAAAAAAAACAAGTTCGTCGTTTCCTTTTGTTGATATTGACGTTTATTTAAAAATATAATATATAAAAACTTTTTCTGTATTTTGTTGAAGTATTTTTCACGTGGCGGCTTTTTCATGATTGCTTTTTTAATAAATAAACACACTAACAAATAAACAACCGTACAGAGAAATGAAATGTCAGATAAATTACAACTGATTTGACATCAGATTGCTAAGTCTGAGTTCATACGGCTCATGTCTTATTGACAAGAGACTTCCTTTTTCTTCTTTGAACATGAATTGGCGTTCAAATGATTCATGTCATGTTGACGACATGTGCTTTTTTGACATTGAAAACAATAACAAAATTAAACAACGAATGAAAAAGCAAAACGTAAAGACAGTACATGCATCTGTGTACTCGTTTCTTTTCCCCTCGTCCCTCTCGCCTATAAAGTAGCAATCTTGTCAATAAGACATGAGCCGTATGAACACAGACTTAGCAATAATTGCTCAAGCAATCGGAAGAGCAATAATTGAGCAATGGATTACAACTCATGGCAATTTGCGGTCTATACGTCGCAAATTTTATGGAGCAATCAAATTTGACGTTTGCCGCAATAAATATTGCTACGTGAAGACACGGGGTAAGTTACCATGACATTCTAGGAGATGATGCAACTGTTGCCAATAAAGTCATTTATTAAAAAAAAACGAAAATTGAAAATGATGATTTTTTATTATGATAGAAAAATCTATGACAATTATGTGTGAAACAAAATTTCGATCAAATGCTCGGTACGGCTTCGGCTATATACCTCTATTCGGTGGTCCATATGTATTTTCAATAGCTCAGAGATATAATTGATGTTCAATGTCCTTAATGTGCCAAATTATCTCATCCTTTAGCTCTTGCATTGTTCTTGGCTTATTGACGTACACTTTTTCTTTTATATATACCCAAAGAAAGAAGTCCAATGGTGTCAAATCATATGGTCGTGATGGCAAATTAACATCGCCACGACGTGAGATAACACGGCCATTAAATTTATCGCGCAAAAGAGCCATTGTTTCGTTCGCTGTGTGGCAAGTGGCACCATCCTGTTGGGATCATATATCGTCTAGGTCTATATCCTCAATATCTGGCCACAAAAAAATCCGTTATTCTCTCACGATAGCGTACACCATTCACGGTAACTGCTTGACCGACCTAATTTTCAAAGAAGTACGGCCTGATGACGCTGCTAACCCATGATTTCCGCAGAACGAACTGGATGAGAATGCATAGGTGTTTTTTACATTTCCTACATAACCGGTTTGCTGAAATTTTCCCACGATTCTCCCGATTGGGGACACTATTGAACGCCCATTTTCGTAAAATCAAAAATAAAATCAGCTTTAATTAAAAATTAAATCAAGTGAATTCAACGTTTAATCAAGTGAATTAAACGTTTAATTGATATTATTAATTTGTTTAATGGTGCAAGTTAATATTGTCAATTAAACGTTTAATTGACTTGATAAAAGGTTAAATTCACTTGAATAAATTTGTAACTAAAACTGATTTTATTTTTGATTAATGCTTTTACTGGTGCAACATTTTTTTCTGTGTGGGTATTGAAATTTGTAGGGAAAAAGCTCTTATTCCAAATGTGGACCAATCGCCCTAAAAAATTGATATTTCGGTTACAAAAGCTGCTTTGAATATTAGGCACGCGTGAGAGAGTGATTGCGACTGAAATATAAAATTTTTAGTTAAAAATTTATAATTGAACTCAGTTTTTTTTTTTTTACAAAATTCATATTTCATGAGCGTGCGTGATTGTAAGACTGAGATGGGCTGTTCAAACGAGATTGGTAAATTAATTCGTTAGCTATCCACTGGCTCACTGTAAATCACTTATTAAGCGGGAGTTTATAAACTTGCATAGTTGGGATCGACTCGTGCATCTACCTTAGCTAGGGCTTAATGGCCTGGTAATGATGAATGGAGGGCACCCATTCTACTAATTTTTAATAAGTAACAGATCAGGCCAGGCCATAACTGTTTGAATGATCTATCTAAGATAGAACAAAGGTTGCAGCGATATCTATTGAGTAGGATGGTCATCGGGGCTGGGTATCACAAAAGAATCACTGAAAAATACAAGTGAGCTCTGTTCTGGATGGCTGCCCAAGAAAAATCAAAGAAGACGGTAATGCAAACAATTTTTTTGTGGTCGCTATAGATTTGATTTGGGAACTGTTTTCTTAAAAAAAAACGATGTTGATAATTTTGAGTTATGCCTGTTTCTAAATTAGGGTGCAATATGAATGTTAAAATTAAATTTTACATTTTCCATTTAAGAAGAATATAGTAGAAAAAAAGAAATGTATGTAAAAAGATTAGTTTCAATTTCAAATTTTCATTTTCAAATGTTTCTTTTTCTCACTTAGAAAATTGTATGGAAAGTATTTTAAAACAGTATGTAAGATTTCTAGAGACAATTTCTTTACAAATATTAGCGGTTGTCGATAAATATTTTTGTATATAAATGACTTATTTATTCTGTTGTTCAGCACTTTAATGATGTTTTGTACTTATTTGTAAAAAACGTTTGCATTATTGAAATGTCGTGAACTGATCTAATATTCCTATACATATAATACTTAATATGTATTACCACAGTTACGTGTTTTGCTGTTAACACTGGATGGATACCAATATTTACCGGGTTTCTCATGTGCTAGTGTACTGACCACAAGAACAGACATTGGTAGCAAGTTGAGTTATATAATCCGGCAGGAATATACAATCTCTTCTTGTTATGAAGCTAAATCTGTCTAACAATCGCTGCTGAAATACATTTATTTCTGTTTATTACCAACAGCAGCTTGGTAGATCTACCAGAAGGCTGAAAATCCCCACAACAGATGAAAAGCCAGACCTTAGTGCCGACATTTTAAGATATCTGTTTTTGCGATCTTAGTTATCAACCACAGTCAGAAGCTGATTTTTAAAGGAGAATCACCAACAACCAAAATAGGAGTGAAGTCCCAGGGGCGAATAGTTCCGTGGTACTAGACATATACGAAATCTGCCAGTTTTGCCGAGTAACGGGTATTAATATGCAATCAATGTATCCCCCCAAGGATTAAAACCTTGTGAACGACTAAACAAAGTTTTAACTAAGTACATTGGCTTGGTGGTAAGTGTTGTAAGTGTAAGTTTACTGAAATCTATTTAAATGGATGCAAATTTCAATATTTCCAGAAGCGATACATAGGCATTGATATTTTTTGATTACACTGAACAACAGGAAATTTTAACTCGAATAATTTCACCGCGAATTGAAAGGAAGCTATTGGGCAATCAGAAGTTTTAAAGGATTCGAAACTAATTGGTTAGATATTTATTGTTACTGTCTTTGAAGATTCGAATATCCCTGAGATAGAATAAAGCCCGTGACCCTAAATTTGTTGCGCAGTGTAAACAATTCTACTTTTTCCAATAAAATTAATGGCGGATAGATGAGGACGGGATAATTCAAACAAAACTACAAAAGCCATTGTAGAAAAGCATGAAATGCCACATTACCAAACAACATCTTAAGCAGTACCATCTCAGGGCAGCCATTATAAATGGAACAGAATGAAAATAAAAGAGCTGAAAATAAATGAAAACGACCACCTGCAAACAGAACCGAAAAAAGGAGCAAATCAAGTAAATTACAGCACAAATATGTACAAAACGCACAGGCATCCAAACGTGTAATAAATGGAAACGGGTTAAATAGAAGATGAAACATTTGATACAAACACTCATACTCACACACTCACTCACTAAATAAGAAAAAAAAAAAAAAATATTGAATAGAGTGATTTAACAATGGGTGCTGCTGCCGCCGATGGTGTTGATGGTTAGAAGAACCAAAAAAAAAAAAAACAACGACAACGAACTATAACAATGATGATGATGATGGCGATAATGGCTGTTAATACGACATATGATGCAATTTATAGAAGAACGAACAGCTTTCGGACAAGAAATTAGAAACACCCCTTAACTGTGATAAACAAGGAAGGAGCGTGAGAATGATTCAGAGAGTGAAAGAGAGGGAGTGTGTGTAATACGAGTAGATTGGGGTGTTGTTTTGAAAAATTACTCTGATTGACGTTTTGCTTTTGCAATTGTATTCAATTCTATCGATAATTCTCTCCCATTTTATTTTTGTTGCAATTTTTCTTTTGTTTTTGAGAAATAACTGTAGTTTGTGAGAGCACGTGTACGTGAGAGATTCTCTGGGGAAAATTATTATAAGTCAAGCGCATTAAAATTTACGTAAAATTATCACGTAAATGTTACCGTCGCACAGTGGCGCCATTTGAGTTTTTTCGTTGCAAAAATCATATCTTTTGAACCGAATAAGGTAATTGAACAGTTTAAACAGCATATGATAGATAACTGTTCAGCCTATGAAATGTGCATTTGAAAAGGGTGCTACGCTGTGTAGGGGCCTACTTATGGGTTATCAAAGTTAAAATTAGTAGAAAAATCAATTTTATGGTACCTAAAAAAAAATTATTTTTACATTTTTAGATTGTTTTTATTTTTTTTTTCTTTAGGGTTCTAAATTATTACCCAACAAATTAAAAAAAAAAATTTTTTTTTTTTAAATTTATTTTTTCAATTTTCTGTATTTTCGGTATATGGGTAATTCCATGTCAAAACGACCAAGAGTGGGACACGACCCCTTCCGATTTTAATGAAATTTGGTGAGAATGTTCCTTTTATCTTATAAGGAACATATATGAACGAAAAAAAATTTTAAAATTTTTTTTTCAAAAGTTATGTCATACTCAAAATGTCATAATTTCGCCGAATTAGCCGAATGTGTTGAGCTTATTTCTTCAATAACTCGAAAACTACTTGACATACGAAGATGATTTTAATGTCATTTTAAAGAGAATACTTGGGGCTACAAACCATATATTGAAAAAATAAATTTTTTTTTGAAAAATGTAATATCTGCAAAATGTTAAATTTTAAAAACGGACTAAGTCAAAAACCTATTTTTTTATTTGGCTGATTTTTTTTTGTATAATACCTCAAACTGTTCTTTAAAAATTCTGAAACTTTGAAGGAGGTGTTTTTTTTTTTTTAAGATATGATTTTTTTCCTTTCGCAACCTTTAAAAAAATAATATTAAAATAGAATTTTAATATTGTAATTTTGAGCAATAAGTACACTGTGCAAGTTGCAAAAAACAGACCAGCCGCGCACCTGGCATTTCACCCTAATTGGGGACGCTGAATTCAGTGGTGCTAACCGTTTTTTTAAATTAGCTCTTGTTTTCAAGATATACCGTTATTTCGAAAATGTAAGGCGCTGCACAGCATATATTCGCGTAACTCAAAAATGGTTTAGTTTATTGAAATAACTAAAAAAACCGAAATTCGGCAATAAATAATAAAGTGGGGTTGGTCATACATTTGACCCATCTAGGAGCATCCTACGCGCTGTAGGGGCCAAATTAAAGAATTTTATTAAACCGCAATATTAGTATGGCAACCATGTCTTTTTAACCTTTTTTACCTCTAGAAGCCAAACGGGCACGTACGGGCAGATAAAATTTTTGAATTATGTAAAGAAATAATCAAAGAACAGATTTTGCAAATATGGCAAATATAGAAAAATATAGATTTTTGTTATTTTCCGTCAAAGTTGAAAAATAGTGAAAAAACGGATAGTTTTTAAATAGTGATTTACCAGGAGAAACACAAAGCAAACAGTTCATTTTTTTTTTATCATTACACATTTAATAAATGCATCAATCAATACAAACAAAAAATAAGGCGATTCGTTACCTATTTTTCGTGATATTACACCTGAAATCGCAACAAATTTACTAAAAATTGTGTGTTTTTTTGAAAACCGAAAGTCGGTCAACTTTGAACGGCTATATCTTCTAAACTAAAAATGTGATATTATTAAGAGTGGCAGATTTGAAATCGTTGAAAAGTTTCCTATAACATGAGTTTATTCAAAACTTCGTCGGTGCTCATGAAAATTTTGATTTTTGCAACCTCGTTTGCTCTACGGGCGCTACTGTGCGTCGGTAGTGAGTGTTTGAATGACAAAAAAAAAGGCAAAATAATAAGACCTACAACAAAAACAAAATAACACTTTTTTTATTTAAAAATGGCGCCTATAAATTATGAGTGTATATTAAAATTTATTATGGTGGCGAAGATGATGATGACGATGGAATGTGTGAAATGTGAATAAGCTTTGTTGGTGACACCGACATTAACACACCCACGCCAAAATTTCCTATTTGTGGGTTTGTTTTTTGAATAACCTCATTAAGAAGTGATCATTTTTCTTCGCGGGGGGCTTTTTTTTTTTATTAATTTTTAATGGCAGTTTGTATATGTATGTTGTTTTTAATGGTACTGCAGATACCATCATCACCATTCCCCATATTTATTTGTTTAACTGTTTGTTGTTCGTTCTTTAAAATCTTTTCTCTCTGTGTACTTATATACAGACATGTTCAAATACAAATGTACATACATAGATTGATACCTACACAAAATACCGTTATTGCATTAATTTACATTTAAGGTATTTTTTCTGTCATAATACAAATATTTGCATTTCAAAATTGACATTGTCGTTACGTGGTTGAAATTTACGGTGAATATTGTCAGTGTGAATATACCTACATATTTATAATTTTTACTGTTGAATTATGCTTCTGGTGATATTTTTTTTGAATTTAACCGACAAACAATTTTAATAAACAACAAATAATAACAAAAGCTTAAAATGTGTGTGACTTAGAATGTTATTTTTCACATATGTATCATCTCGTGTTCAAAGTAATTAATATTAACTTCAATATTTACCCAAACAAATACAGATCAAAGAAGTTGTTAAAAGTGTAAGAGTAGTACTTACTTTTTATTTTATTTGTGAATTTTAAATACATATTTACAAAAAATTTGGAAAAAGTTAAAATATAATAATACTCGTTTCGTGCAATAACATAAAAAAATTATATATCAAATCTTAAAACTTTTAGAATTGGATTACATTTTGAGAGGATTATTAAGGAAAGTTTTGTTTTACTTTAAAACTTGCAGATAATAAAAGTTTTAAATACAACGGTAAGTATTTTTTTTTTTTTAATGAAAACAAATTAAAATCCATATTCATATACATACATATTTCGAAATATGAATTTATAAATCTAAAGAGACTTAAAGCGATTTGAATTTCTAATAAGTCTGTGTTCATACGGCTCATGTCTTATTGACAAAATTCTTCAGTTTTCTTCTTTGAACATGAATTGGCGTTCAAATGATTCATGTCATGTTGACGACATGTGCTTTTTTGATATTAAAAACAATAACGAAATTAAACAACGAATGAAAAAGGAAAACGTAAGGACAGTACATGCATCTGTGTACTCGTTTCTTTTCCCCTCGTCCCTCTCGCCTATAAAGAAGCAATCTTGTCAATAAGACATGAGCCGTATGAACACAGACTAAAACTAATTTACACACTAAACGCAGATTTGTTAAAATTTTTACGCTCAATAAAAAATAAAATTTTTTAAAATAAATCAGGGCACAAAATAGTCTATACTAAGTGAAAATAACGTGAAGAAAATGTTTGTTGTACACATTAAATTCGGTCGCAAGTCTTATTAAAAGTATTTAAATATTTTTTCCCATTCTGATTTGTTTTTACACTGAAAAAAATTTCTTCACAGATCCAATGAAATTTACATTAAAATTCAACCTATGTAGCCTTTCATTGGATTAATGAAATGTTTCATAAAATCAATGAAAATTTTGCATTAGTTTAATGACAAACGTTTATTTTATCCATTTTTTCAATGAGGATTCATAAAATCAATGAAAATTTTGTCATTGATTTTATTAATCCTTCATTAATCCAATGAAAGGTTACATAGGTTGAATTTTAATGTAAATTTCATTGGATCTGTGAAGAAAATTTTTTCAGTGTAGCACAGGGTTTTGCATTAAGTTATTTCAAAACTGCCGGTTCGACAAAGGTCAGAGCTGTTAAAGATCTGTAATCTGAAGTGTAATTTCTTTAGTGAAAGGTTTGACATTTACGAATATAGTTCGTTAAAAGGGCTTAAATGCCCAAATGCACTGATCAAAATACTTATCAAGCATTGTGGCAGTATTAGTGAAAATGTGTTTGTACCTATGTGCCACACCAACGATGCTGGATGGATAATTAAAAAGTGAAGCCGAATATATAGTTTATGTAATTGAAAGTGTGGCGGATAATTCGAATTTGTCGATTCCACGGCGCTAAGCGCTATGGCCGCACGATAACCGACTCCTTTTTTTGTCTTGAAGATTATGAACAAAACAATCAGCCCAATTATGAATACAAATTCCCCGGGAGTTTTTCCTTTTCCCCATTTTTGCAATAGAATTTACATAGGAAAAATGTAAAAAATAGAAAACTCCCGGCTAATTTTTATTCTTAATTGGGCTGAATATGGGTGAATCCAAAGTGTTGAACGTGACAGTCGTACGCATCAAAAATGCAATAACATTTTAAACAACAAATATTTTCAAGTTCTCTTAACCCTTAAGTAATAGCACTAAGAAAGCACTGTTATCTATGCTTAAGTTTATGGAGGGCGCGATTCTAGGTCAAAGATAATGACAAAAGAAGTAGTGGTTCGAACGTGAAAAAAATAGAAGTAGTTTTTGTGGCCATGTATAAAAAGGCGTAATTCAGCGAAACCTGGCACAATTTTTTAGTCAAACTAAATACTTTCAGAATTTTACGTAGCAATCTTTTTAAAATGTCTTGGTTTGATTCCAAAATCTTCTGTATTTTCTTTTTTTAAGCCAAAATCTGGGTCGATACGTGACATTTCGAACGTGAAATTTTTTTCCATAATAATTTAACTGAATAACGATTTAAACAAAATAAAAATTTACCGTTAATCCGAATAACATATTTCTCTTTGAAATCTTCCTTATATTACAGACCATGTAGAAATTTTTTTTTTTTAATAATTTTTATCAAATATCACCTCTTTTAAGGAAGATAATATTAAAGAAAACATAAAATAAAACATTCTCACACATAAGGAATTACGTTTTCACAACTTTGCAGTCTGATTGTTCATCTAAGTGAACAAATTTATGGGTAAATTTATAAAATTAGTAAAATCTAAATATTTCTCTATAACAATATCGTAAAATAATCAGCTTTTAATAACTTTTAAATTTTCGGTCACGGTAGTCATTTTGAAGGAAATGCCCAATTGTTGTTTCAACAACACGATGTCATGATTTTGCATGGGAAGTTTCCAGAACGCGCCATTTCAAGTTTTTGCGTCAATTAGCCTCCAAAATCTTGCGATTTGACGCCATTGAGACTTGTTTGTAGGGCTACGCGGAGTTTGAGAAAGGAGTTCAAAGATTTTCGGATATTTGGTTCTGACACTTTGTCCCAGAACGTATCCAGAATCTGAACTGCATTTTTAAGATTTAAATTTTTTTAAATTGAACTCCGAATTTGTTCCCATTTCCCCAAGTAAATGGGTGAGCAGTTGTTTTTTGTAATGTAATTGGATCAAGTTGATAACTTTTTGATCTATCGACTGAACAAGCGCAGTGATTTTTTCCAGCCTCCAATTTAAAAAAATTATAGCTTAACTTACAAATGTAAATGCTGTTATATATACATAGTAAAAATATATTTAACAACTTGAAAATCATCAAAATCAGCTTGGTAGGCACCCTTCCCAACTGCAAACATGAACAAGACTTCAAGCCAATTTTCTACATGCTTGGACGAAGCCCGTTTATAGATTTACTACTAACTGTTAGGCGTATTTAAGGCCGATTCAGTAAATAAATGTTTCTACACGAATAGTCTGGCACGCCCAACCATATGATACCCTAAACCAAAGACTAGTCCCTATTTGTGACCTATGGACTTACACGCATTAAATTTGGTTCAAAGGCTTTAGCTATGGTCACACTTGTCAAATAATTGACGAAAAAACGGGACCAACAATCAAACTAAATAATCATTTCCTTTAATTACAATACTTATTTTGATTAACATTTTTTTATATTTTGAGACTATTTAATTTGGTCAAATATTTAATAAGTGTGACCGTAGCTTTAGATTCACATACACTTTAGGACTTATTTGTGTTATAAATCTACTCTTATCTTATCATTCACTTTTAAGGTTAATGTTTACTTGTAATAACCAAAACCATTTATTTGTCAGTACGCATCCTAAAAATAACTATTTATAAGTTGTAATAGTGGCCTTAGTGTTGATCTAGAGACGGCAACACGTTATTGGCTACCATGCTTAAGCAAGTTTTGTAACGCAACTTTATTTGGAAATAGTAGAATAAAAAAAAGAAATTATAAAATTTTTGCTGTTTCACTTACAATCTTGTAATACTGAGACAGCGAAATATGAGTGCCGTAACGTCATTAAAGTTACAATAAAACATTTTTGGGCTGAATTTGAGTACAAATCTGAAAAATTAAATAGTTTTGCTGAGTTCCAGGAAAACATTTTTTGAAATTATGATGCGATTCCCGCCAAATTATGAAAAAATCTGCAAATTTTTTTTTAAGAGTGACTACAAGCCAATCGAAAATAATCCTGAGTCGATCGGTTGTAGAATCAATATTTTCATGTGTTGGAAACACCGGCATAATTGATTTTTTATTTTGTTTTCGTTTTTGAAGATGGAACACATCCGGGAAGATTGAAACCCTATTTACCTTATTTAAGGTATCATCGGTTAATGGAAATCGCTACAGGGAGATGATCCAATGATTTTTGTGGCGGAAAATTGATGATTTAGACGTAGAGACGTAGAGTGGTTTAAACAGGATGGTGCCACTTGCCACTCAGCAAGAGAAAAAAATGAATCTTTTGAAAGAAAAGTTCGAAAATTGAATTATTTATCGTAGAGGAGGAGTGAATTGGCCACCAAGAGTTGAAAACTTTAGACCTTTTTTGTGGGGTTTTTTGAAATCGAAAGTGTACAGCAATAATCTTACAACAATTCAAGAGCTTAAAAACAACATTATCGAGCAGATATCAACCGTTGACAACAGTTTATGGAAAAACGTGATTAAGGATTTTGGTAAAAGATTGGGAGCCTGCATAATTTTTCATTTTTAAACGGAACCTATTTGTAATAAAATAACAATATTTTTTTAACTCAAAAAAAAATGTTTTTTGTTTAAACTATACCTTCTTTTGGACACCCTTTATTAACCTTAAGGCACACAACCAGAAAAATACTGCCTGGCCTACGAGGTCGACAAGAAAATTTCTTTCTTATATTTATATTGAAAACAATAATAGAAAGAAAAATGTGGTTTTGTTTTCAATGTAAATATACGAAAGAAATTTTCGCTTCGACATTGTGGGTCGTATACGTATGTAGTTCAGAGTTGATAGGTATACTAAAAGCACTAACATTATTTAGAAACCTCCGTGCCCTTGGTGGTGTAGGGAATAAGCAAAAAAAAAAAAAAAAAAAAAATATATATGCAGTAGCTCAAAGTTTATAAATAAACTCCGCTATTTATAATATAAAAATTTAATAACATTTTCAATATTTTAAACCTTATTAAAGAAGACCTAAATCGTTGAAGTATTTATAATAAATCTTCTCTATCCACCACCATAATCAACTTGCACTATTTATTCAAATAGCTTATAATCGTTGCTTTTAATCATCATAAAGAAAAAAACTTTGAAATCATTGAACTGTATCGACACATCCACCAGCCAAAAGAATAACATTCGCACCATCAGTGATTAAACAGTTTTGTAATAAAACTCAGAATCAAAACATAAATATCATGGCAACCGAAGAAGCACCCTCATCTTCGGTTGCTATTGTTTTGTTCTTTCTAAAATCACTATGCTAATAAGGAAATTTATTATTTGCTTATATTAATTACTAGGGCAAGTTTTTCAATTTATTTGTTTTTATATTTATTTATTTATATTTTTTTTTTTTGAGAACTCCTTGGTAATCCAAATTCTATTGCAAAATTTGAACAGCCGTCTCTGTTCAGACGGCTCATGTCTTATTGACATGATTCTAACTTTTCTTCTTTGAACTTTCGTTGGCCTTCAAACAATTCATGTCTTGTTGACGACATGTTTTTTTTTTGTATAGTCTTTAAATACGAATTAGAAAGCAAAAAAAAAAATACCGAATGAGAAAGCAAAACGTACACGTGAACTCGGTTCTTCTCCCCTCTCGCCAATAAAGTAGCAATCATGTTAATAAAACATAACCCGTGTGAACACAAACAAAATAACTGAAATTTTTGATCATTTTTGTGTAAAAACTTCAAAAATAAAAATAATTTTCTAAATTTTGAGTCAACAATTTCAAAATAAAAAAATGCACATCAAAATTGAGGATTTGGGTATTAATAAATTAATAAATAAATAAAATTAGAATTATACCCGCACCAAAATTGTCGAGAGCGTATTATGCATCTGTGCTGATGTGACTCGATTACACGATCTCCGTCCGTCCAGCTGTTCACGCAAACCTTGTTCCCTTAGTACAGCTCGCATGTCTGGAGATAATTTAATAAAATTTGGTATGTGCGTTTAAATTGTCATAAAGACCAACGCTATTGCAAATGGCCCATTAAACCACATGGCCAACATTTATTTCAATAGAGTTTTTGTGTCCATAAACCATTTTGCCATGTAAGTACCCTGCGAGAAATTTATGTCAATTGTTTCAACAGACTGGTCCTGGGATTTGTGAAAATAGAACAAGTTCAAAAAGAAAGAACTCGTGACCAGTGAAAGGTGAGCTAATCGTTTAACTGGTATATGAAGAACAAAAAGGTTGAAAAAGTAATGAATTACAGTATGGTCTTAAGTGGGGGTGTGACCCATTTTTTGGGACCTTCTTAAATTTGGTTCTTAAATTTGGTTCTATAACTGGTTTTATTATACTACATTGTAATAACTAACACTAAACACGATCATTGAGAATAGATGTGTGACTGGTCAAGTGGTGTCAATTGACCCCCTCTAATGACAACCCCATGTGAAAGTGATACGTCTTATTCATATAAAGTGTTAGAACTAGAACCGGTCCCTACTAACAAAGACCTATCACGGGACTTCTTTGGTGTCAGTTCGCTTCCCTCTAGGGTACTTAGAATAAATTTGAATCTTTATGATTTTACTATATTTTACTGGAATCGGTCCATATTTGATCGTAGCTCCCATACAAATATCACTTTCCAAAATAGTTTTAAATAATATAACTTCCTTACAACTGTTAGTATTGCCATAATTATCGGCGACAATAACTTTTACGATAGCTACTATGTCATGTCAAATTGTTGTGCTAGTAGGTCCAGAATTGACCATAGGTTCTATATAAACCCCCTCCCAAAAATCTCATATCATATAGATGTAGATTTCTGAATAAGGGTTCTGATCAAGGGTTCGAGCCCGAGCCACGTCAAGAATGAAAGATTATCAATAACAATTTTAATTAATTTTCATGTTGTAAAATTCCTTTCTTCACAAAAATAATTTAATAAAAATTAAATTTCATGAACTTAAGCCTAATTAAAAAATATTAAAAATTTGGATTAAAAACCATAAATAGTTCAACAAAATAACCACAATACTAATTATTGTTCAAGCTAAGGCACGAGCTCTATGTGTACATTTGTCCTTCAAGTTGTGCTGAAAAAGGTCAACAGAAAAGAGAAAGGCAAAGTGAAAAAACAAAAAATGTACTTGGACTTCAAGAAAAATTCTTGACGAAAGTACGAAAAAATAGAAGTAAAGGAAAAAACATGTAAAATCAATTAAAATGGATAATCATTCAGGAAAGCAAATTTCGATCTACCAAATGTTAAAATACAATTTGGTTTAAGGATTGATGTTTGACTAGTGACGTCAGCAGTCGTCGATGGCTGCGAGTGTAAGACGGCAAATCCATCTGAGGAGATCGAGTGGTTGCGATCGAAACATGTCATGGTAACCTGCCGGCCAGGGTTCGAGCCCGAGCCACGTCAAGAATGAAAGATTATCAATAACAATTTTAATTAATTTTCATGTTGTAAAATTCCTTTCTTCACAAAAATAATTTAATAAAAATTAAATTTCATGAACTTAAGCCTAATTAAAAAATATTAAAAATTTGGATTAAAAACCATAAATAGTTCAACAAAATAACCACAATACTAATTATTTTCTGAATAATATTTGGCGTAAGAACTCTATGAATATTTACCTGATTAAAAAATTTTGACCTAGATTGCCTATGTGTCCAAAGTAGCGAAAACTCTCAAAATCGTTTCTATAAATACAGTGGTGTAGGGTATCAAATAGTCGGGTTTGACCGTCTATACTTCTTTCTTACTTTTTTTTTGTTTATTTTGAGTAGATTCTTTGTTTGTTTTAGCTTTTTTGCTCTCATGTTTTTTTTAAAATTTTTTGGTGTTTATAAAAACTTGCCCTTTTCATTACATAAAATCGAATAATAACGAAATATTTAAGATACAAGTATAACAAAAAAATGGTCTGAAATCTAAATCAACTGAGCTGGATAAATGACTGAATGATTAACTGACTCGCTGGCATACGCACATTGAAACGGTATTATTATTAAATTGTTGATTTTACGCACTAATGCACTCTCATCTCGCCATCCAAAGGGATCATAAAGTTTTCCTGTACTCTTAACAAAAATAACCGGGTGATGATTGTAATATGATGGCTATAAAAAATGCGATGTTCATATCATCAGTTTGAGTAAATGAATTTGTCGGTGCTGAGGAAAAGGAGTAAAATATTAACACTGAATGGTCTGATTTTTTTTTTGAAACAAGTTACGGCGTAAAAAGACGGAAACCATTTTGCCTGGCGGGTAAAAACATGCCGAGAGGGTGCAAATGCCCGTCGTTGTTGCTTTTTTTTGTTTCTTTTAGCATTGTTTTTTTATACTACTACATCGTTTGTAGTATATAGTCGTTATAAATGATACATATGTATAGAATATTAAATGATGGCCTGTTAGCTGACCTTTCTCTCTTTGAAACAATGTTTGTAGATTTGTGTGTGTGTGTGTGTTTTTGCCATCCTCAACTAAAGGATGCACGAAAGATTTTACTTAGACTACCCAGCCTGTATTTTAAATATGTAGAAACAAAGAAATGATACATTCTGGCAGACGTATCGTATGGCTCTAGGGTTGTTTATTGCATTTAAAATGTAGGGCTTATAAAAACCACCACCACCATCTTTATTTGAATTTATTATAAATGTTTTTGATGTCATGCTGGCTTAAAATAGTTTTCACATAGACAGGAACTGATAAGATGTTCACAACTAAATTGAAAGCAAAATGAGAAAGTTATGAAAAATCTTAACATTTATGGAAATAATTTTAAATTAAAATATTCCTTTAGAAACTATGAACAAACATTTTTCTTTTATTACATAATAATCAGGCCTGTCATAGAATTCCATTCCGATCGAAAGTGCTTTTAATTCCGTATTTTGCTTCTTCAGAAAACGAAAACCGAAAAATTTTTTCGGAATGAAAACACTTTTGGTTTTCTAAGTGGAATTGATTGTTTCAGTATTTTATAACCGAAAAAACTACTTAAAACAATTTTTTATGGATAAATAAATGTTTTTTATGATATAGATTGAAGAAATAACACACTTTTGATTTATTTATTTTACTTTATATTAATTTTATTAAAAACATAATAAATTCTTTACCGTTGCGTTGCTACCTTTTTTTCCTCACAAACCACTTTTTTCATTTCTACGCTGAACATTGCCATACTTAACACAAAAATCATATGGTTTTTATGTAAAATTGCCAAATCCAATTGTAAAACCAGAGTTGTTAAAAAAAACCCAGTTAGCAAAATCGATCGGAATCTGAAGAAGCTAAAATTAAATCGATCGGAATTGAACATACGGAATTAAACCATTCCGATCGGAATTTGTGACATGCCTGAATATTGTGTTTGGTCAACATTATCATCATATGTACAATTGTTTATTTTAAATATAAATTTTAGAACTCCTTAATAAAAAGACTTTTCCAAACATAAGTCACTTAATGTTACGTCTAGTTCTAAAAAAAGCTGATTAAAATTAAAAAACAAGCAGGAGTTAAACAGGCATGTCACAAATTCCGATCGGAATGGTTTTAATTCCGATCGATTTAGTTTTAGCTTCTTCAGATTCCGATCGATTTTGCTAAATGTGTTTTTTTATAACAACTCTGGTTTTACAATTGGATATGGCAACTTTAAATAAAAACCATATGATTTTTGTGTTAAGTATGACAATGTTCAGCGTAGAAATGAAAAAAGTGGTTTGTGAGGAAACACGTTAGGCTGCTATATTCGGCTGTACCGAATCTTTGATACCCTCCACCGACAGTTCGAATGTTTTAGGAGTAATATCTGTATGATGTCTATTTTATTATTATAATCTTTATTAAAACAGACATCTGAATTAAAATTGATTGCGGTTTAAACCTACATATATTAAATTATTGGCCAACAATCAGAAAGTTAAATGCTTTTTTTTTTTAGCAATTTTAACTAGCTTAAATAAAATATCATGATTCGTAACAGTTTAAGCCGAACTTAAATGATTTTCAGGAGAGCAACTTATATTGGAGCCATGGTAAGCTATGATCCAATCATCCCAAAATTCTGCAGAAAAAACATAAATTTCAATACAGCCCAGCAATTATTTTTTTAGCGTTTTCAGTGAATTTCAGAAGGCTGCTAAAATGGGATCTAAGGTAAATTATGGACCGTATATCACAAAATTCCATAACAATTTTTCTGGCCACATAAGCTGGAAGAAAGTTTACCGCAATAGCTATATCTGCTACGGTTTTAGGCGTATTTAATTATTTTACAAGAGTGGGTTTTATATGAGGACTAAGGTAAATTATGGACTGTTCTTCACAAAATTTTATAGTCTTATTTCTGGTTCAATAAATCTTTGATGTACCAAATTTTGTTATGATAGCATTATTTTTTACGGTTTTAGGCGTACTAAACCGTTTTCCGGATGTAGGGTTTATATGGGGCCTATGTTAAATTATGGACCGATCTTCACGATCTTCTAGTCCTATAAAACTTAGATGTACCAAATTTTGTTATCACAGCATTACTTTTTACGGTTTTAAGCCTACTAAAATGTTTTCCGGAAGTAGGGTTTATATCGGGCCCAGGGTTAATTATGGACCGATCTTCACGAAACTTCACAGTGTAATTTCTAGTCCTATTAGACTGTGACGAGCCAAAATTTGTTACGATAGAATTGTTAATTAGGGTTTTATGCGTACTATACTAGTTTCCGGGAGTAGGGTTTATATGGGGCCTAGGGTAAATTATGGACCGATCTTCACGAAATTTCACAGTGTCATTTCAAGTCCTATAAAACTTTGACGTACTAAATTTTGTTATGATAGCATTATTAATTATGGTCTTAGGCGTTCTAAGCTCTTTTCCGGGAGAAGGGTTTATTTGGGGCCTAGGGTAAATTATGAACCGATCTTCACGAAACGTTACAGTGTCATTTCAAGTCCTATTAAACTGTGACGTGCCAAAATTTGTTACGATAGCATTGTTAATTAGGGTTTTATGCGTACTATACTGTTTTCCGGGAGTAAGGCTTACGTGGGACCTAGGGTAAATTATGGACGGATCTTCACGAAATTTTACAGTGTGATTTTCAGTAAAAAAAAAACGAAATTTTCAAAATCTTATTTCATTCTGTGCATTATTCCACCATTTATGTTAGTTTTTGTAACAAAATTATCAATTTTTTTAGGTGCTGGTTCCACATTTTGATTCATATCTCTGATCCTACTGAACCAATTTTGCTGGATTTCAATCCCAAACTGCTTAGGATAACTACAAGCAATTTGACAATTTTATTTCTTTTGAGTTCTTCGAAAGTGAGCGTGTTTTCAACAGACGGACAGACAGACGGACATGGCTAAATCGACTTAGAATTACTCAAGGACCCAGAATATATATACTTTATGGGGTCTGAGATGAATAATAAAAAAGTTTCACACGGAATGACAAACTTAGTATACCCTCTTCACAACTAATTGTGGTGGAGGGTATAAAAAAAGGTAGCAACGCAACGGTAAAGAATTTATTGTGTTTTTAATAAAATCTATATTTTTTTTTTTTACTTTGCTTAAACACTAAAAGTTTTTGGCTAACTATTTAGAGTTATATTGCCAGGGTATCACACGGTTTGTTGGAGCCTCATCCACAAGTCCTCGATCGACCTAGACCTTCGTATAGGAAGGCGAAGAGCTTCCAGAATAAGCTCCAGAGTATATCTTGTCTCCACAGTAAAACGTCTGAGTTATTTCCTTGGTACTCCACCAGTAAAACGTCTGAGTTATATTGGTTCTCCACCAGTCACATGAGTTATTAATGGTTCTCCACCAGACAAAACCTCAAATTGAGGTTAAAAACGATTGCATATAGTTAATGCAGATACCGCAAAAACTGTAACTCGGTACAGTTATACGACGCCGAAACACTAACCAATGCGGGGTGACAACGCAAAACGCAACAAAAGCAGACAAACAAAAACGACCTGTTTGCCCTTAAGAAATAATGACAAAAAGCGCGAGCTGCTTCTTCACTTAGAGCAGTTTTACGAGTGTAAAATCTATATAAAGTAAAATCATATGGTTTTTATTTAAAGTTGCCATATCCAATTGTAAAACCAGAGTTGTTTTAAAAAAAAAACACATTTACCAAAATCGATCGGAATCTGAAGAAGCTAAAACTAAATCGATCGGAATTGAACATACGGAATTAAAACCATTCCGATCGGAATTTGTGACATGCCTGATAGTCCGGAAATATTTTCTCCTGAAATTCAGCCTGATCAAAAAATGGCTGAGATATTAGCAAAAAAACCACGACTTCATCTTATTTTACGTAAAAAGACCTCGTTGTTGTTTTTTTATTTTATTTGTAAAGTTTCCAAATTAGGAACAAGCATTTTGGTTATCAATACATAACATCGGACGAAATGTAGGCGTGCTGGGAAAAGTGGGCGTGGCACATAGTTGATTTATTTTAATGTTAAGAAAGGTTTTTATATAACTTTCTGTTATTATCGCACCATGTTGAAGGGTATATAAGATTCGGCATAGTCGATTATACGATTCTCACTTGTTTTTCTTTAATATGTATTTGCTTATTTACTAAAAACACGCACAAAATTATTGTTGCCATTTGTTTTACAAACGCTAAAAGACGTTGGCACTTATATTTCAAACATTTCGGTTTTCCTTCGAAATTTTAAAATACACTGATTTAATTCAAGTGCGCAAATAATGTTTCATATTCAAACCTACAATTACGTTTTTTATTGTTTCTTTTTTTTCATTTTTATTATTTTTAAAAGGGGGTAAATGGTTTGGGCTGTCTTTCATTTGGTAATGTTCACATATTGCTCTATTTTTGTATTTATATAACTTCCACTAGACATAAATATAATTGGAATTTGCTCCTATTTCAAGTGTTGTGTTTTTGCTGGTTAAAAAGCAGGGATGATAAATTGGATAATAAGCGTAATTTGTTTTGGCGTGGTACTTTTTTTTTTGGTAAAAAAGCCTAAATATTATTTTTACAACAGCTATTTGGTATCATCCCGAATTATTTCTTTATTTAATTGGTTCTCAAGAAAATGTAAACTCGAATTTAGTGCATAAAAATATGTAATATACGACGAATAAGTATCAATAAAAAAAGAACCTTTTTGGGATTATTTAACTTTAGTTTAAAGTACTTTTGTAAATAAAAAGTTGAGTGCCAAAACAAGTTTGAACAAAAATCTGTACAGCTGTCTTTTTTCGCTGATGCCAATGCAATTGTTTATTGTGTGTGTGTGTATTTTTACCCTGGTACGATTACGAAGAAAACGTTTAGCTATAGTTTGTAAAATTCTAGCATTTTTATTTCCTCTATCGCGATTCTCTTACGAAAAGTCATCGTTTACAAATTCCTCGTGTACATTCCACCCAGAATATGAACTTTACTCTTGTATTTTTGTGTAACCGCCACTGAGGTACTTTTGGAAGGCGTTTATTGGTACTCCTACCTTTTTGTGTGATGATGTTTGTATGTGTGCGGGTTTGATTTGCTTCCTTGTAGAGTGTTTTGTTTCCTTCTCTTTTATTTTAGCTTTCATCAAGTATCCTACTCCAATTTTTATAGTTTACATATGCACATACCTTTTTTTGCAGTTGCATGACATGTAAATATTTATTCAACTTGGTCCTGTATTGTAGTCCTGATGGTTGAATGATTGTTTGGGTTTTTTGTATTTGTATGAGAGTTGTTTGGTTTATTGATTAGATTTCTTTTTTCAAGAGTTTTGGTTTTTAGAATTTTTTCTTTGTTTGTTTTTTTTTTTTTATTTCATAATAAGACTACAGGTATATCACGTATTGGAAATTTGAGTACCATTTTGGTACCAATTTTGCTGTTGGCGCAGGCATATCATTGAAATTATTTTATACCAATTTGAAAAGTTATGACTTCATCTCTTTTATAACAGCCTTTAAAATAATTATATGTTTCTAAAATTAAGGTGTAAAACTTTAAAAGTATAAAATATCTTTGTGAACGCACATTTAATTATTTTCTCAGACTCTTGGTTTTAGGATAGAAATCTTTCTCAGAGTTATTGCTACTTAAAAAAATTAATTTTGTAAGTCTGGGTTCACGCTATGAAAGTTTTCTTTTAGAAAGTCAGAGTTTATTGGAGAGAGGGAAAGATAACACGCTTTTCTTCTCTCCCCTCTTACCAATAAGCTCAGAAATTTTGAAAGACAGCTTATATAGTGTAAACCTAGACTAAGAGAAGTCTATAGTGCAAAAATTCCCTCAAGGGGCTACGTGTGTATGGCTTGAGCAATGTTTGGGGACATACAATCGCACCAGCGCACATAGGGGTTTTTTGCCAATCTAGCCGGACATTAAGCAAAAAATTAAATTTAAGAAATGGAACAATTACGCAGCTCGACAGACAACAAAGTTCTGCATCGTATAGTGAATTTTCAAGTCTTTTGCTTGAGATTTGTGGTTTTGGGACACTGTTAAAACCAGGAAAGTTGATTAAACTGCGTGCGTGTTCATTGACTTTTTACGGTTTTGGGAGGTTTACAATATATTTTTTTGTAGATAAACGAATAAAGATTTTACATGGATTTTTTTTTCTGTGAAAGACTATATAAACAGCTAATTATGAACATTTTTAGAAAAATTTTATTAGAAGTTTTTATGATAAAAAAATTAGTTCGAAATTAAAAAAAACGACTTTTTTGTTCACTTTTTTGTAAAAAAAAAAAAAATTTAAATTGTTTTTGAAGGTGAAGCCCGCTGAGTTCTTAAAAATGTTATACATCACGATAAAATTTGAAATCTCTACTTTTAAATTAAAAAAAAAAACGTTGCGCGTTGTTGCGCCATTTTTTTTTTATGATTTTTTGAAAATTTCACCTTTTTTCCGTTTTTGCTCATCTTGCATAGGTACATATGATAGAAACCCTTTCATCAGTCATAAAATGTTTTGGTTGTGCGTAGATGTTTTTTATTTAAATTATTACATCTAAGACTAATATTGCCTGTGTAAAAAAAGCAAGGACCGGATTTTACGAACGGAAAACACAAAATTAAATTTAATTTTTTAAATAAAAAATTTTTGTGTGTGAAAAAAAGAATATTGTTTTTCTGTGTTTAAAATTTAAACGAAAAAGAAAAAAAACATTTTCTTTGAAAACAAAATTTATAGTTTCAAAAAATAGCAAAAACTTTTTTTGTAAAAAAAAAACAAATACAAATTTTCAAAAAACTTTTTTTTTTTGTTGAAAAATATTTTTTAAAACGTTTTTTTTTAGAATTTTTTTTCTATGTATGTATTTTTCAAAAATGAAATATGTATGTATGTATTCTCAGAAACCTCTTCATAAATTTTATTGAAATTTGTTTTGAAGAATGAAATTTTTATGACAATGCTTAAATATAATTATTTTGTTTTTGTTTTTTTATGTTTTTAAGAAAACGTTTTATTTTAAAAACTTTATTTAATGTTTTTAAGAAAACGTTTTATTTCAAAAACTTTATTTTATATATTTTTTTCGACGGCTTTTTTTTCAAAACTATTTTAGAAATTTTTTGTTTTCTGTAAAATGTAGAATTTTTTAAACTTGCACAATAAATATTTTTTTAGAAACAAAATAAAAAAACATTTTCCGATCCTTGAAAAAAAAGGGATATGCGAAACAGTAAGCAACGGGTTTTAACCACCTGTGCGGCCGCTTAATTTTATGGAGCAAAATAAATGTACCTGTTTTGCATAACTTTTAAAATCATTAACAACAAAAATAATTAAAAATCAAATCTGGGCTCTAGTTTTTAGTTTTTTTTAATATATATTGTGGTTATAGCATAAAATTGTTATCAGAACCATTTTGAAGCTTTGAGAGTAAAATGGAAAAAGTGTATAATAAAAGGCGCAACTGTAATTAGTGAGGCATTGTTGCCTATCGGGCAATTATCAGAAGAAGCGTCTGAGGCACGAAATAAACATTTTCGGCTTTACAGGCAGAATTTTGCTAGAAAGTTTTCGAAGGTTCAGTGTAACAAAGATATTATAAATAGACTTTTGCTCAGTTCTGACCCACTGATTACTAGTATAAGACCAACTCCAAAAAAAGTCATTACCCTTTACGAAAGAAGCAATTTCTTTTATGCTTCCAACTGTACTTGGCTCTGAAGAGAAATCAGATTTAGAAGAGGATTTTGAAAAAGCAGACGAAGAAGAACCATGGCACTCATCATCATCTTAGTGCAAAAGAGAAGTTATTTTAAATAAAATTTGCTGTTACTATTATAAATAGTTATAATTACGAATATATTAATTATTTTCAGATAAATAAAATATATTAAAATACATAAAATCTTTAAAATTAAGGTTTGGAGGTACACTTGAAGTACTTTCTTTGCGGAAGATCGTAACGAAGCCATATTTTTGATTTTCGGCTTTTCAACTAGTATAACTATAAAGATCTGATTGAAAAGCTGTTTTTTTTTTATAATATGGGGAACTTTGGGCCCCATTTGGCACGGCTAGGCACCGTCGGATTGACCTGAAAAATTAGATCATGATTTTTTTACACCAAACCTCATATTTTTAGCAGCGCAAACAATTAAATTTAAAAAAAAAAAAATTGCGACCAGTCTCATGTACAAAAGCTTTTTGCGTCTGAATAGGTTATTTTTGATGATATAAAAAAGTATTTTTTTGTTTATGCAAACACGTTTAAATTTAAGTCATTTAATTAAAGTTTTAAAAAATAGTTTACCTTTAAATAACAACTGAGTTTTTTATTTGTTTTTTTTTTTGACTTAAATAAAATGAAAAAACGCTTTTTTATTGATAATGTTTAAGTTTTTAGAGCATATTTCAAATTTTTTTAATGCATATTTTATGCGCTTATTTTAAATAATAAATAATTTGTTATATTTTTAAGTTTCTTTTTAGTTTTGTTTTGTAAAAAGAGAGAAAATAAACAAAATAGCATGCATTTTTGAAAATAGTTAAGAGAAAAAGAGCTTAACAAACTGTGATCATTGCAAAAACGACAATCTCCAATATCAAAGTTATTTTCCGGAATACAAAGTTTATTATTAATACGATTTCCGTATGATGTGCTAAATTCCCAGTTTTTCATATTTGATAAATACACTGAGATTTATTGTTGATGGAAATCTAGCTTCTATGCGCATTTCGCCGGTTGCTTAGACCAGCTCATCAGGAGATCTGTTCCAAAGATTTTAGAAAAGCCAAAAATATTAAACAAATAAAACCCTAAAGCGAATAAGAGTTATAAACACTCTAAGTCTTACTTGTAACAATATCAAAGCTTAAACAAAACACCAACAATAAACAGTGAACATTGCCGTTTTTGCATCAATTCTTAATTTTTGAACATTCTTTTTTATGGGATAAAAGTGTTTCTGGTAATGTAATATTCACTAATTGGAAGCATTTATTTTTAAAATCGTTTTAAGTACAAAATTCTCTTCTTCACTAAAAACTTAAGTGAAATTTGATTCACCGATGGTGTATACTTAATTTCAACTTAAGTTTCCATTGTAATATTTTAGCAAGGTGACCTCAATATCACAAAAATACAACAACAACAGGCAAAGCATTAACAGTCAGCTGTTTTTTTATCTGACCACCTTGTAAATAAATACACTTTTTTATATTTTTTTTTTGTATTTAGTAGTGCTACCATACTTTTATCTTTATTAAATAAGACTTTTCAAATAAAACTCAAAAAACCAATCTGTTTTAAATACGATTTAAGTTTGTTATGAAAATTAACTTAATATTGATTTAAATACTATCCTGAAAATTGGGCATAAGAGGTATTATTAGTTACGTTCGTGAAATAAGTGGACATTGCAGTCTTTGCATCTATACCCCTCAAATATTAAAAAATTTTACACGCAATGACAACTGAGTAAATCAGTTCGGTTCATTTTCATGCTTTAAGAGTTTTAAAAATGCTAAATTTAGTATTAAATGTGCTAAATTGGCAACAGTGTTTTTTAAGATCATCATGGTTTGTCTGCCTTTCGTCCGTTTATTAGCTACATATATATATATATATATATATGTATATCTACGTGGTTTAACAATTTCCATAAGCAATCGTTTTTAACCCCACTTTTTTAACGTGTATGTCTCGTTGATAACCCTTAATAAGTCAACGAGACTTGGTGGAGTACCATATAGACGAATTAGTGGTGGAGTACCTTTTAAAACTAGAACTGATTACTGGTGAAGGCCATAATACTCTGGATCGGGTTCTGGAAGTTTTCACATTTCTATACAAAGGTTTAGGTCAAGCGAAGACTTTGAATGATGCTCCAGATTTGTTTCATACCCTGGTAATGTAATAAAATGTTCAATTGAGGACTTTTAGATCCAAAGGGATTAATTTTTTGTATTTCTTTTACTGTTAATATACCTATTTAGAAAATTTACCGAAAAAACGTAATTTTAAAATAAACCTGAACAAAACTTAATACTACTTAATAAAAACCATGGGATTAAAAATATTAACCCTTTTTAACAGAAGTACAGCATTTTATTTTGTTGGTAATTGAAATTATTATCGATTTGTAAAATCAACATTATATCCTTTTTCCTTTTCTTTAAAATGTCTTAAACCAAAATAAATAAATCCAATTATAAAGCCACAAATATTTGTTGAAAATATAGCAAACAATTGTCAGAACAATGACAGTAGTAGTTCAATGCAATGCGTACTTATTGTAAGAAAATACAACAACTTAAAAGGACCAAAGCAATAAACAACTTTACTTTTGTTACAAGGGTTAAGAAAACGAGAAGGTCACTAACTCGTTTTCGCCAAATGATAAAAGAAAAATACAATACAATAAATTAGATGAGATGAGAAAGTTTTCATCTATTTTAAACAAATATTTCATTATTTTTTCTTCAAAAAAGCGGAAATCACACATACACATTTGACGACGTTTACAATAAAAAATTGAATTGAAGATCAAGAATTACCGCTGCATAAAGGAAATTTTCTTTTCTATTGTAAGTCTTCAAATAAGTTGGTTAAACAAATCAACACAATTTTTGTGGTTAAACTGAAAAGCAACGATAGACGACGCGATGCATTCAATGAAATGAAAAGTGCCAGCCAGACAGTCAGTCATTATGTCAGCCAGCATGAATGAAACCCACCACTCATTCAAACGTTCAGTCATTCATGCATTCTTTTATTCGTTTATTTTGATGGCATTGGCACTCTTTCGCTTATTTCCATAGCCCTAAGAAGACGTCCAACAGTTTAACAATCTGTCAAATTGTTAGCAATAAGTTCACTGAATTGTCAAAAGTGTCATGTGTTCTTTATACATACTTAAAAAATAAAAACGTAACGTTCTGGCAAAAACTGAAGCCATGCAAAGCAAAAAAGTTTTATTTTCCCATACAGAATAGTGTTTTGCTGCTAACCTTGATTTGAGCACGTCCTTGCATGCGGGTGTTTAAATATTTATATTTGTTTAAGTTCATTCAGACATTCAAAGATCTCACCATTAACAGGCCTAGCGAAAAAGCCAAATAATGTAGGCAGCATTCAAAAGGAATTTAATCTTATAATAATAATAGACCGTAATAAAACAAATTTAATACTTATTGTTGTTCTTTAGAAAAATAAGCGGACAGGTGTCTGGAACTTTTTTGAGTAAGTAAACGGGTAAAATCTGAATTTGAGTACTTTTTTGCCATCTTTTAAACCAATAAACATAGAAACAAAGTTTACACCGCATTCGATACTTATCAAAAAAATACGGACACAAATTTGGTACTTTTTCGAAATTCGAAAATTTAAGGGGTGAAAATCGTAATTTTTTTGGTACTTTTTTTACAAAACATTTTCCTCCATTCATTGACATATTCGTACTTAATTATGGGCTGCTACTACAATACTGAAAATTTTGATACTTTAATGGGGGAAAAATATAGTACCCTTTTGGTTCTACTAAAGTATCGGGTTAAATGCTAGAATTTAAACAAGTTTAAGCCTAGAAAAATAAACTTTGGCATAAAAATATGTCTACGAAGAAAAGGGAGACGCTAACGAAGTAGCGGGTTTTAGTAGTAAATTATAGATATGTAAAAGCATTGATACAGCGGTGGCCAAAACACATGCAACTGTGGTTCTATAAGTTCTATATACATTTTAAATACAAAATTCCCAACTGCGAAACGCATACATGTCGTGTAAAAGCAGACAAATTTGCTTCTGACAAACCATCTGACATCAGCTGTTTTGCAAGTCAATTATTTGTGGCGGCATAGATACATACATCATTTATTTATTTACGCATATTCTTAAAAAAAAAACAAAATGTTTAATTAACTGAATCACAATTTAAAGTAAAACAAGTTAGAGTGCTATATTCGGCTGTGCCGAATCTTTGATACCCTCCACCGACACTTCGAATGTTTTAGGAGTAATATCTGCATGATGTCTATTTATTATTATAATCTTCGTAATAAAAGACATCTGCATTTAAAGTTGTTGCGGTTTAGACCTATATAAAATTATTGACCGACAATCAGAATCAATTTTAAAACGCTTGAGTAGAATATCAGTTTAAGCTGAGCTTAAATGATTTTCAGGAGAACAAATTAAATAAAAGCCATAGTAAGCTATGAACCAATCATCCTAAATTCTGCAGAACGATTTCTGGTATTAAAAAACATAAATTTCAATACAGCGGTGCAATTAGTTTAAGCGTTTGCAGTGAATTTCAGAAGGCTGCTAAAATGGAATCTAAGGTAAATTATGGACCGTATATCACAAAATTGCATAACATTTTTTCTGGCCATATGAAGCTAAACTGGAAGAAAGTTTACCGCGTATTTAATTATTTTACCAGAGTGGGCTTTAAATGAGGCCTATGGTAAGTTATGTACCGATCTTAACCAAATTTCACAGTGTAATTTCTAGTTCTATAAAACTGTGATGTACCAAATTTTGTTATGATAGCATTATTTTTTACGTTTTTAGGCGTACTAACCTGTTTTCCGGGAGTAAGGTTTATATGGGGCCTAGGGTAAATTATAAACTGATCTTTACGAAATTTCACGGTCTTATTTCTAGTCATGAAATTACATAGTTTTATTTCTTGTCCTATAAAACTTTGACGTACCAAATTTTGTTATGATAGCGTTATTTTTTACGGTTTTAGGCGTACTAAACTATTTTTCGGGAGTAGTGTTTATATGCGGCCTAGGGTAAATTATCTTCACGAAACTTCACAGTATCATTTATAGTCCTATAAAACTTTGACGTACCAAATTTTGTTATGATAGCATTATTTTTTACGGATTTAGGCGTACTAAACTGTTTTCCGGAAGTAGGGTTTATATGGGGCCTAGGGTAAATTATGGACCGATCTTCACGAAATTACATAATTTTATTTCTTGTCCTATAAAACTTTGACGTACCAAATTTTGTTACGATAGCGTAATTTTTTTCGGTTTTAGGCGTAATAAACTATTTTCCGGGAGTAGTGTTTATATGGGGCTTAGGGTAAATTATGGACGGATCTTCACGAAATTTAACAGCGTGATTTCCAGTCGAATAGAACAATTTTTTGCATAATCTTATGTAATTCTGTGCATTATTCTACCATTTATGTAAGTGTTTGTAACAAAATTATCAATTTTTTTTTAGGTGGTGGTTCCACATTTTGATTCATAGCTCTGATCCTACTAAACGGATTTTGCTCAATTGCCAAACTACTTTGTTTAGTTCTTTTGAGTTTTTCGAAAGTGAGCGTGTTTTAAACAGACGGACAGACAGACGGACATGGCTAAATCGACTCAGAATTACTCAAGCACCCAGAATATGGGGTCTGAGATGAATAATAAAAAAGTTTCACACGGAATGACAAGCTTAATATACCCTCTTCACAACTAATTGTGGTGGAGGGCATAAAAAAATATAAATCAATTATGTCAGGTTATGTCAGATGAAACCAAAAAACGAACTTGTGGAAGCAAATATTCACCCTTATTGTCTTTGGCGTTTTTGCGTCGTAAATTAGTCGTTTTTTTAAAACGGTACCGTGATTGGCGAAAAACGCCAATGAATACGACACTTTTCAAATCTATTACAAAAACGACGTCAAAACAGTACCGTGTTTGGCGTATTTGTCAGTCAAAAGTGTAAAAAATTGTCGTTAAACATTTTGGTCACGACGTTATTAAAATTATTTGAGAAATAATTTCTATGGAAGGAAATAAAATGTAAACATGCAAAAAATTTAATATCATTGAAATATAATTTAGTTTTTATGTGCTTGTGTACCTAACTCTGGTATATATTTTAGGATAAATCTCACAACTGCCGCACAATTTGCGAAGTAAGTAGCAATAATGGAGCAAAAACCTTTTTTGGCAAAGGCCTTCCAAAAAAAATTTAAGCAAAACCAATATTAAAGAGGAGTGGAACACCGTATCCGAAAATTTATATTGCCATTCCGGAGAGGGTTAGATGAAGCTATAAGCCGATTTAAATTGAAGAAAAAACTCACTCATAACAAAGCTGAAAGCTATGCAACAGGTGGTGGGCGGTTCAAACAAAATACATTTTCATCTGTCGAAGAAGCAGCAATTGATCTATTAGACATGCGTGCTATTGTCGAACATAAATATCCATTTGGAATTAAGAGAAAGCGAAGGATTTCACCAGACCCCGAGCCAAATTTAGACACAAAAACTGGCATTACCGAAGTTGAAAGCCCGAGTACTTCACCTGTGATACCTCCGCTTAGAAAAAATAAAAACAAGCGAAACTAGGGCTTTTAGAACAACAAGTAAAACTGCAAAAAGAGTTATGCTTAAATTTGAAAAATAAATTATCGGAATCGGAACGTTACACACGGAGAATGCTAAAGAGGAGAAATCGGTTTATATAAGGCGGAACTCTAAAGCAAATAGAAAAACAGAAAAGCTCATTTAAGAATACTCAAAACCGAAATAGAAATTAAAAAAAAATTTGAACTTGAAGACTTAATAAAAAGGAAAATGTTATAATTTTTATTTTGTTTTAATTAATATAATTATGTTCATGTAAATAGAACTTCTTACATATATCAATGGTTTTCTTCCGCAACCACGTAACTCGACTTTTTGTTTTAACCGGAAAAGTAATCAGTAAATACCGTCTTACAATTTTGCATTTTTTTTGTTTGGCGGAATATCGGAATCTTTCCTTATTCTTGAATTATATAAGAATATATAGCAAAAAGTTTCGAATATTTGGTAAAAAGTGTTTTGTCTCTCCTGAAAAGAAGTTGTTTTGGAGTTACGGGGTTGCGGAAGAAAACCACAAGTAAAATAATATAAAAATTTTACCAACAATTTTACTATGCGTATTATTTTTTATTCAAACACTTGTTTGACAGATCTTTAACAGGGTGTTTCAAAATAATTTAATTAAGTGTATTCTTTTACATTGTGATTCTTTTACAAAATTTTGCTAGTCGAAAATTTTAGACGGTAACATAAAAATGTGAATACGACTGCAACTACGACACCTGTCGTTTTTCGACTACGCCAAACACAATAAGGGTGATTATAAAGCTTCCAATTTATTAAATTTGACAAAAATGTGCAATTACAAATAGATTTCACATCTGACAAGGCCACTGCAAGATACATATTGTGTAAAATTGCATTTAAAATACGTCATTTTCTGAAGCCTCAAAATACAGATTGAATTCCGTTTCCGAACGGAATTTTACTCTGCGTAAACAAAGGGCGGAATACAACATTCGGTATTTAATATGAATAAGTTAAGTATTTTGCATTTCCGTACTTGAATCAACCGTTCTATGCTTGATTTAAGGAAATCCATACTTACCGTGCTATTGACAACGCTTCGGCTTGATTTAGGTACGAATGGATTGATTTGTTTTTTCAGTATATACATATATACGTAGTTATGCAAATATACGCACATTCAATCATAAACCTGCACAACTCAAAATTCAATAATGCAATTTTTTAATCAAATTGAATTTTACAAACGTTAAAGAAGAAAATTTAAAAAGCACAGTGACACAAACGAAATTTTCGTGGTCGCTACAGATTAAATTTGTGAACTGGGGCCTAATTCTGGCAGTCGTGATCGAGTACTTTCTCGATTCGAAAGCAATTTAATTTCTAATTTTTTCAGTCGATACTGAACGAATCGAAGCTATTTTTTCAATATTGTGAAACTCAAATGAATTCTTCACAACACTGAAAAAATAATTCCGATTCGTTCAGTATTGACTGCAATAATTGGATATTAAACAGCTTTAGAATCGAGAAACTGCTCGATCACGACTGCCAGAATCAGGCCCCTGCTAGCTTATGAAATAAATACGATTTTGATAAATTTTGGATTGTGCCTGTTTATGAGTTAGTGTGCGATATGTAGAATATTTACTGTACTAACAGACCCATCGAAAAATGAAAATTTCCTTAAATAAACACTAGATTTTTTAAAAAGAAATGATGTCGTTCTAAGCCCGATAGAACCTACGAAATGGTTAGCTGTCAACCGTTCACCTTTTGACAGCTATAGGAAAATCATTACGAAAAGATTGACGCTTGAACAACGATACCGAATTCGTGCTACTTTAAGACGTTTTAAAAAAATATGTATGTACATCACTAAGCGTCAAAAGATAGTCATCATAAGCGAAAGCTTTATAGGTACTTCTTTTAACCACAGTGAACAATATGACAATAATAATTTTAACTTTTGGCGCTCATTATTATCACAGTTAAATGGAAACCAATTACATTTTTGACTTAAATTGTGAGAATTTTTTAATGGTAAATAAATTTTTGTAATAAAAGAATAAACAAAGTTTATAACGATGTTGACTTGCTTTAAACGCAGTGTGTACAAATATATTCCGTCAATTCAACTAATGCCGTTTGCTTTTCTAAAAAAGGTTATATCATAAGTGTTACGAGTGATTTGGCAACAGTTTTTAATGCATACCTGATATTTAAGAAGTGTTGCATATTTAAAGTTTACAAAAGAAACACAAGTTTCGGCATAAAAAAATAAAGTACAATTAGCGTTTAAAATTAAAGCCGCTAATTTATAAATAAAAAAATACAAAAACTACGTAATTACCACGAGAGACGAACTAAATAATTTATTTTCTCAGAAATTGTAGCAAAACCAGCTGTTAATCTAGTGCTGCACTCGTGCCTCTTTAATTAAAATGAGTGTTGAACATGTTGCATTTGTTTTTAAGGGGAACATCATAAGAAAAGAACGTTTGACTCTTTTTAAATAACACATATTTTTCAGAAAAGAACATAAAGAAAAATAAGAGGCAGTATAAATGCTGAATATTACTCAGAGAATAAAACGCTATAACTTAACATCTCTTTTTGCAGTTAACAGTGTTGCCAAAACATTTGCAAAAATAACATTCTTGATTATTATTTCTACATCTGACGTTTTCGGTTTTCGGAATAACATCTGAATACAAGCATTTGCATGGCGTTTAAAATATATTATTGAGCTAATTTTGGAAAATTTATATAATTTTTGAGCATGATATCATATCCCTGAAGGAAACATGAGTTCAAGCGTCTCCAAGTCACCAGTTTTGTCGACTGTTTTGGTGACTTTTTGGCGACATTGGAAACGAAGTGTCTACACTTTTATATTTGCCTTTAATAAAAAAAAAAAAAAAAATTTGTTCTAAATTCGTAGTATTATTATTTTTTTTTTTAATAAACTAATTAAATTTTAAAGTCTTGACAGAAAGAATACGAAAAAATGGAGGAAAGGAGGCAACATGTACTTCAAAATTTAAGTGATACAAAACAGCAAATTTCGAACCACCAATACACTGAATAAAGATTGATGTTTGACTGTTGGCTAACGGGCACCGCAGTGGTGCAGTGGGTAGAACTTAAAGATCTTCTGAAGATAGAATGTGGTGATTCTTGAAACATGTAAAGATCAACACAGGTTCGAATCCCAGCTCAGCCAAGAAAAATTATCAATAAATTTTAATAAAAATTCCAAGTTGTAAAATTCCTTCCCTCAGTGAAAATAATTTAATGAAAATTAAATTTGATGAACTCAAGCCTAATTAAAAAGAATATCAAAAATTTAAAAAAAGTAATTTTAATTTCGACATTTACTTTAAAAAAGTACCAAAAGTGTAGACTATATTATCTAAAACAAGAGTGCCCAAGCCCTATGCTCTTGATGCTCATTTGTTTTTGTAAAAACACTTAGCTATAGGCTGTGTATTTCCATACACACAGAGAGCTCTCAGCACTAGCAATACGAAATACACAAACAATTTTGTCTTATTAGTTTTTTTGTCGTTCTTCACTGAATACACGCAAGTGCAAAGCAACAACACTTTCGTATGCTTTGCTGGTAAACATTGACGACAGCGATCATCATTGCAGATTTTGTTTTTGTTTAACGTATGATACCGTTTAACAAAGTGTGTATTGAAAAACACTTGGAAAAAATTGGTGTTAGTCATTTAACAAGAGTCGACGAACGCGAGAAGTAAAAGTGAATTACATATTTGAAAACGTTTTTTTGAATTTTTTGTATTTTTTACAAAATGGACTTGCAAAATAAATGGGAAAAAGATTTTTTTTTACTTATAATTTTAAGGCTGTAGCACAATGTTTAATATGCTTTCAAATAATGCAAGCTAACACTAAATTTAATATTGAAAGGCATTTTAAGGCACTTCATGCAGATTACGTTGCCAATAACATAGCTGGTGGATCAAGAGAACAATTAGTTGCGGACTTTAAAAAGTCTTTTTTATTTCAGGATGCGCTCCGAATCTTGGAGCACATAGAAAGTTATGGTGAGGAAATAAACATGCAACGTCTTAATTTTCAGTCAAATGATACTAATACTGGACCTCTAAAAGCATCCTATATTGCAGGCTTAAGAATTGCTCAGAACTTTAAACCGTTTTCTGATGGCATTTTTATAAAAAAAAGTTTGCAAAGAAATGCTGTCTTGTTTTGGAGAAAGTGGAAATTTATTGGCAGACTCAATTGAAACAGTTCCTTTTTCACGAAACACAGTGACCCGAAGAATCGAAGAAATTAATAAGTACTTGGACTCGCTTTTAAAAAAGAAATTCAAGTTATGTACATATTTCTCTCTGGCATTTGATGAATCATGCGATATATCTGACATAAGTCAACTAATATTACCCATCAGAATGGTTGACAATAACTTTAATGTAAATGAGGAAATTTTTGCACTGATTCCGCTCCATCGAAATACGAGAGGCATTGACATTTTTGATGCGGTAAACGGGAGGTTGGAAATAAAAACCGAATCAGCAAGATTAACAGCCATATGCACAGATGGTGCTCCCGCAATGCTCGGCAAAAAGGACGGCTTTATTGGGCAGTTGATTAAAAATGGTATAAAGGTTCCTTCGTTTCACTGTGTAGTTCACCAAGAGTCATTGTGTGCTAAATGGACGAATTGTGTCCACACAATGAGTGTTGTGGTAAAAATAGTGAACAAAATTAGAGGTGGGCACAATTCGTTAACTCATCGTAAGTTTAAGAAATTCCTTGAGGAATGCGAAAATCAGTATGGATATCTACTTATGTTTACTGAGGTGAGATGGCTAAGTAGAGGAAAATGCCTTGAACGTTTTTTTCAAGTGCGAAAGGAAGTTGTTGAGTTTATTGAATTGGATTTTAAAAATTTTGAGCTCTTAGACGAAATTAAATCTCAAGCATTTAACATAGACTTAGCATTTTTAACAGACTTAACAACTCATCTTAACTACCTTAATATTTCCCTTCAAGGCAAAAACAAATCTATTTTTGACTTGGTTGACCAAATCGAAGGTTTTCTTAAAAAGATAGATATTTTTATATATGATTTAAATATGGATAGAATGTTCCACTTTCCATGCTTAAAAGCTATCTTAAATGATGAGTACAACATTTTAAATTTTGATTTTTTTAAATATTTAAGTCATTTTGACGATTTGAAAACAAATTAAAAAAAAAAATTTAAAGATTTTGACAGCATTAAGCAAATGATAGCCATTTTTTTTACTCCAATGACATGTAGCATATACAATCAAAAGCCTGAGCTACAAATGGAGCTATGTGATCTGCAATGCGACTCTGAACTTAAAAATTCTAATTTAAGTGGCATTGATTTTTGGAAATCCTTAAAACCAAATAAATACCCTTTACTTCACAAGGATATTTTAAGTTTGTATTCCATGTTTGGTAGTACATATATATGTGAAAGTACATATTCAAAATTAAAATTAATAAAAAACAAGCATAGAAGTAGAATGAGCAACGAAAATTTGGAGGCCTTACTAAAATTATCTACAACTGACATTGACATAAATTTGGATAATTTATTGGAAGGATCATGGAAGACTTAAAGGCCATTTCGATTGAAAAGTACGGGTTTGAAATAAAATTTACACGCACTAACCTTTTTTCATTTCAGATAATTTTTACAAAAAATGCAAATCAAATTTTTTTTTGCCGTGTATGTTTATGAAATATTTTTTTATTTTTATGTATTGCTTTTTACAGCAAAAAATATTCAATAAAAATTAGTTTTTCTTTAAATGTATTGGTGTTTGCTCTTCCATAAGGAACTTGTGGGCACTCCTGATCTAAAATGTACTAGTGATTCTCTGTTTGCAATGTCTACATATAGTCCCAAAAGAACTACCTAGTAAACAGTACCAGCGTCAGGAGTAGATGTCAAATTACAGGCACATGTTAAATGTCTATAGTAAATAACATTGTCTGAGGTATAATAAGTCACAAGTACTGGTGATTGTGTCAGTAGTGAATCAGTACAGATTTAATAGTGACATTTCCTACAGGGCAATAGCAGGCAGTTTTAACCTAGCTTGTTTTGTATTGACCTTATCGTACCAAAAGCCCTGAGGGACCAGGTGAAATAATTGACAGATTTTGCTTATTTTCAGTATTTAATACTTCTTATATTTAAGATCTGAAATCTGAACCAAATTTGGACCTTTTTACTTATGGCATCTGCAATTTTGTGCCAAAACCATTATTTTGGAAAGTAAGAAAAAATCAATGATTACACAGTGCAATACATAAGTTGCAAGCTTCTTCTCTTGTAAAATTTCTCGAAGTAATCATCGAAACTGACACAACCCCATTTGGGCTTTGCTTGTTTTAGCTGCTGTTCGGATTTTTTGGCCTCAAGTATATTTGGGCGAAAACTTGCGAAGAAAATTTTTCTCACGTCTTTATTCCGGAAATTAATTCGAATTTTGATTTCCTGTCTTCAGTAGAATTGTAACTATAATTTAAGCCAAAATATACCTGAAGCCAAACTTCAGCCTAAACTAGCAAAGCCCAAATATGGTTTTGTTAGTTTAATTAACCACTTCATAAAATTCCACACGAGAAGGAATTTGCAATCGATGGTTAATGGTTAAAAACAAACCTACCACCTGTGGTAAAGGGTAAAATTAGAGGCTTATGGGTGAAAATTAAAGGGATTCGTGGTTTTGTGCTCATATCTCAGCCATTTGAGCACCGATCGGGCTGACATTACTTAAATCAACCAGTCAGCATAAAAAGTTCATCGTTGACAAAGTTCCATTTCATTTTTATCTGGTTACAAATTTCTCCAAATTATTTATGCTACTAACACAATTTCATTAATAAAATAATGTCTACATTCTTTAAAAATCATTTGCTGGCTTGACTGCAGGTTTTACAACGCAAAATTCTGAAGTTTTCTTTATTCACGTTAAATCTCTTTAAGTTTTTTAACTTCTCCATTGTTTGGCTTTTAAATTTTTAATTGGAAATTTTTTCATTCATATTTATTTACTTTCTTGCATAGACTCGTCTCTTGCCATGTCCCTAGAGGCTTTTAACATTTTCTAAAATAGACAGAAAGAAAAGTATTTCTTGATTCTGTTTGGATGGATGTGTCTAAAGTTAAACATCTTTTTGTTTGATTCATGTGTTAAACCCCATTCAGGGGTTCGTTCGGTGGTGTATTTTTTATTTGTTTTTTTTTTTTATTGTGAATCATTTCTTCTGTTTCATGTTCCATTTTATTAGTGGGAATATAACAAGGACATTTTATCATGTAATACGTTGTGACACTTTAATTGTTTATTTACTTGCAACTGTTGTCCCTGTTGGTTTTTGATGGAGTGTAAGTATTGAGGATTACAATAGAAGTGGTTTGTCAGCCTGTCTTCATATTTGACAATGATAATGATGGATTTTTCATCATTTGTTTGATTAGGTTTTGCGGTTAGTAGTCAAAATAAATTGTGTTGTAAAATGATTTAAAGAATAATATTATGAATAAGGGAATAACATTTAAACATAACGGCTTAAAATTTATAAGCAATAATATAAAATATACCTTACAAAAAGAAAGCATATCTGTCCTTTTATACACAAATTGTGACTTTTGTCTTTATTTATTAAATTGCAACATGACGAATTCTTCCATTGAAAATCTTTATGATCCTATCAAAATCTTAGCCTATGTCGCGAATGTCATGAAAGAGGAGACATGTCCTGCTTTTTGGATTTTTAGCAATTATTTCGAGAAGCAGCTTTCTTCAAAAGGAAATTCAATATTAGCTTGTGAAATGTATCACAAAACTGGAAAATCATCCAAGACCTCCTGCAAGGTACATTTCTCAACTCCAAACGTTAACAAGGCTTTGAAAAGCCGATCTTAAGCCCCTCTAAGACGAGGCTTGTCCAAACGTTCAAGCTCTCCTTGAGTGAAATTAAGGTTTTTTTCTTAGATTTTATTACTTACTGTTGCCTTAAATTGGTAAAGATTAATCAGGAAGCAGCTTTGGTGCAATTAAGAAGGTTTCGTTCGGTTTCGGGAATGCCACTTGATGCCTGTGTTTAACCTCACCAGGTTTAATATTAATCGGTCTGAACTTGACCGCTGGCATGGGTTATGTTGGTTTTGAGAGCCTATTTAGTGTGTGGCTTGGTCGCATAGACCTGCGACTAAAGAAAACCGTACAAGAAAAAGTCTAGTGGTGTAGAATCGCACAATATCGGTGGCCGATTCACATCACCTCCACGTGCAGAATGTGAACATTCTGTGGCTTATAGCGCCTTCTTGTTGAAAACACATGAAGTTGGTGTCCACCTTTACCTAGTTCAGGCCGAGAGAAGTGGATAGGTTAGGTTCTATTGGCAGCCGCCATCGAGCATAGCTTATGCAGATCCAGTAATTAGTTTCCATTGTGTTACCATGTATCACTGTCTCCCAGACTTTCTATATAACCTGGCTGCTACCATTCCCCAGCCAATCGATGGATTCAATTAAGGAGTAGCTCCACATCGAATCGGTTTCAGATTGACTAATTTTTTCTCTTAGAATTCTATGACCTAACAGTTTAAGTCTTAGGTACCCGAGTGCCGGACAATGACAGAGAATATGTTAAGTTGACTCGTCGCCTTCCTTGTCATCGCAACTTCTACAAAGGTTATAAGCCTCTAGACGTGATTCTCAATAGGCCAATGACCAGTTATAACCGCAATTTGGTTTTTAAAGTGATTTCTGGACAGCTTTTACGTCTGCTGAGTCCTTTTACCGTCTTTTCCTTATATGTAGTTTTATCGAACCATCTTTGACTATCGATAAGATGGAATTTGTGTGCAATGATTGGATGCTCCTCGAGAGTTGAACACCTTTATCAGATATTGAACCATTAGGGTTTAAGATGATGCTTGTATGCGCCAACGAGTTAGTCATTAAGTTGAAATGTATCTCCCTGTGGGTGCGTGCCACTTAAGGGCAACCATCGAATGTCTCTTCATCTCTTCCAAAGACGCTCGGCATTCTTGAACAATTTTTGATGTGATAAAGACATTCTCCATTGGTAGCAAAGCAGACATCCCGAAGCTGGTAATTGTGAACCTATACCGCTCGCCGTTCATAGTGATGGTCTAGCCAACACCGTCGGCCCGAATTCGACAATTTTATTCGTTTACATCCCCATTCAATCAGAAGTAGGCCTTATCGGTTAAGATGATAACTATTCCTAGTTCCCTGTCCCGAAAATTGGTTAAGAACAGCCTGACGAAACTGTTCTTTTTTTAATTTACTTACATTCACGTTTAACTTTTATTGAACAAATTATAAAATTTTCATATATATTAAAGCAATTTGCAAATAAATTTCATATTTGAATTATGTTAAACAAAATATTTGCTTAAAAACTAATTAAGTTTTTACCCACACATCAAAGCATTTGGAAATATTAGGCAAAAGTGAATATTCAAAAGCTATTAGTATTATTCGTTTAATGGGTGTTTTTTTAAATGTATAGAACTTCCGATAGGGATAACTGTAAGCCCCGTTAACATTCGAAATCGACGAACAGGCTGTAAAACTAGCTGTCGTACTAAGGAAAAGTGTGTTTGATATGTAATTTAACAAATCAGCATGCAAAGACTGACACTAACACAACGTTTACAAATAGTGGAATTTTTTTTTAAATTCCCTATGCTAATACCCGCGAAGCTCTACGCTTGTCTGCTGGAAAGAAACCAGAGTCTCGGGCGGGAATCGAACCCGTAACCACGGGGCTGATAGACTAGCTCACTACTAGCTAGCCTAACGGGGCACTTCGTGAAGTTTACGGTGAGCAAAGGCGTCCATCTGAGCAGCTAATATGCAATATGGACTATAAATTGATTCAAGACCAAATTTACTTTTTTGGAAAATAGTCATCCAAATCGAGGCTGTAGCGTGGTACAGAAGAAGCCATCGCCGCTGTAGACGGGAGTGTGACAGAGCAGTCGAATTTATCGACCCAATGCCTTTCTCAGCAGCACGGTTTCTGCTCGTTCACTACTTGGAAAATTTTAGGGATAGATCTTGACCTATATCCATATAAGATCCAACTGGTGCAAGAATTAAAGCCAGCGGATTATCGTGTATTCGCTAAATAGGCTGAGAATCATCTGGAAGTTGAATCAAATTTTTATTGTCAATTCATTTACAGCGATGATTCTCATTTCAGACTAAATGGGCATGTAAACAAGCAGAATTGTAGTTTTTGGAGAGAGCACATTCCCCATGAGACTCTTGAGACTCCATTAAATCTCAAAATCTTAAAAATTACTGTATGGTGCGATTTACATGCTGAAGGCGGAATCTGCCCATTTTTCTTTATATCCGAAACCGGTGCCAACATTATCGTATAAGGCGAACGCTAATGGCAAATGATTCCTGATTTTTTTTATTCCTCATGTCATTGCAAATCATGGCGGTGCGAAATATCGCATAGAAAGTGAAACCATAATTTTTTTGGGCCAAGCTTTTGGTGATCGAATCATCTCAAGAAATGTATCTGTGAATTGTCCGCATCGTTCTTGTGATTTGGCACCTTTAAACTACTTTTTAAGAGGGTATGCCAAATCTCTGGTCTATGCTGATAAGCAAGCAACGATTGAAATGTTGGCCATTTCGTTGAATTTTTGTGTTTAATTTTTAAAAAAGTATTATGCCTCTAAACAAAACAACCTTTATGTACCAAGTTAAACTTCTTAATCTTATCCTAAGCAATATTTATATTTCTGTTACATTATTTAAATAAAAATATGTATTTCTAACGCAAAACCTCAATTAATTACGTTTACTTTTCAAAATTATCAATTTGTTCTTGCTTTTTTTTATATATAGAAATATATGTACATGTATTATTTTGGCAAATATAAATACATACATACAAAAACACAAAATAACATTAATACAGAAATCACTTTGTTAAGTAAATAATTGTAAATGTTCTTATTTAAACAATATCAAAACAAAATATTTCTTTCAATTTTCTACTCAACAAACATCCCCGTAAAACAAGAACTTCTATGGAAAACATAACATAACCTCAAAACGGCAAATGCATACAAGATTTGATTTATACTTCGAAAATAAAACCCACTAAATCCATAGCACAAATAGATAATAAACTCATCACTCTATCCCTGTATAGGAGTGAATAACAGAATGAATGTGTAGATTAATGAACAAAAGGGGAATGGAAGTGTTAAGGTACGTACAGCAGCTGTCAAGTGGGTAGTTAGAAAATTGTATTTGCTCAATTGCTGTTAAATGTTTGAAATTTTATTTACAACTTATTAAAATGTTTACCAAACAAGGTAAATATTTAATAAGATGCTGTAAAATAATGATACAATTTTTAAAATGTATAAATAATTGGAAAGACGGGGAAGTTACCCCGTATAAAGATTTGTTATTTTTAAAAGGTAAAAAAGGTATTATGGTTTTTAAGAATGTCTCATATAAAGAAAATATGGTCTATTTAAAAACCATCTTAAAGAAATTTGATAGACTTTTTATACTCGAAAAAGTTATGCGGGTCAATCGTTTTTGTACGTTGGATCGGTTAAATCAATGACCAATTCCTACCATTTTTAATAGATTTCGTCCTTAAGCTAATATAAGCTTGGACCACCTGATCCATTTTTATAAAATGGACTACTCCATGGACTGGTCCGATGTAATGCAAGCATGGACCATGTCATTGTTAAAAAGTGTTTCTTGTGAGACGACATGTCTTCGTTTTTTAACGACGTGCTTTCGTTTTTAAACGACTTCAAAACTAATCCTCTTGAGTATATCATGGAGTAGTTTTAAAACTACTCCTTAGTAGTCCAAAGGTGGGTTATATGGTCCTCTCCTAGGACATCGTAATGTTAAATAGACCATGTTTTTTCCATACGTTTGGGTTACTTTTGGACTAGTCCTGGTCCATTGTGGGCTACTCTTTACACGCGTGTTTGGACTGGTCCTATTATTTGCAGGGTTGTATACAAGAATTACATGGACACACAATTAATATAAAAACACACACGTAACATAACGTTGTAAAATTGAGAACGAAAAAGTTTAATAAACCAATAGCACACTATTGTTAAATTAAGAATATCTTGTTGTCAAAGAGAAAATAATACGTTGTCGCCCTATCACTTTTGAATCTTCCAATTACTTGTGAGTGCGGATTAAATATTAAATTAAAAACAATATATTATAAAATTATGTTTTACATCTATTAAAAATGTATTAGGTCTCTTCTTTCCCCTTTTCGTTCGAATTTCTTTGTAGAAACTTTTTTCGATTTGTCAATGCTTCGTATAGGGTGTTTTTTTTTAATCAAAGTTATTCTTGGGAAAAAAAAGTCTACTATTAATAAGATTTCCGTAAGACGTGCTAAGTTCCCATTTTTTCATATTTGATAAATACACTGAGATTTATTGTTGAGGGAAAGCTAGCTTCCATGCGCACTTCACTGGTTGCTTAGGCCAGCTCATCAGGAAACCTTTTCCAAAGATTTTAGAAAAGCCAAAAATATTATACAAATAAAACCCTAAAAGCGAAAAAGTCCTACTTGTACCAATATCAAAGCTTAAACAAAACACCAACAATAAACAGTGAGTTTATCTTTTCTTACATTCCCCTACAATTGGTTGGACTTTTTCCGACTCGAATTGTAGTTGTAAGTGGGTAAAAAGAAAAAACAAAATTAAAAAATAAATTGCTTCATTTTATTGTCTTCGTAAGAAAACAACAGAAACACAATTTGCCAGTTCAGTTTTTTTGCACGGGCACATGCAAGTATATTATCAAAGTTATTCTTGGGAATACAAAATTTTCTATTAATAAGATTTCCGTAAGACGTGCTAAGTTCCCATTTTTTCATATTTGATAAATACACTTTTTTTTTATAGAGTGGCACAAGTTTAAATCATAATAAAACAAGGAAATATATTTTAATATCTTATTGTGAAATTATTGTTTTGTTATGATTTCTGTCATGCGGCCGCCACGACTGGCGCGTAGAAGGTGCAAACTGGAACACCAATTTTCAACAAATTTTCACAGCACTTGCGGCCGTATTTCGCCGTAACTCTTCGAAAGTTGTTTTCCAGGTGTTCATAACCCCAGACAAGACCGAAAGGTGGTACCACGCAGATCAAAACCATATCTGTTCATAACCCCAAAGAAAATAATTCAATGGGGTTAAATCACACGATCTTGGTGGCCAATTAATTAGGCCATTACGTGAAATAGTTTTTTCATCAAAAGTTTCTTTGAGTAAACCAATTGTAGCACCCGCTGTGTGGCATGTGGCTCCGTCCTGTTGGAATAATATATCAGCAAGATGAATGCCACGTAATTGATGTACGAAAAAATTTCGAATCATGTTCCAAAACCGTTCACCATTGACAGTTACATTTTGACCATCATCGTTTTGAAGACATATAGGCCAATTACTCCGCCAGCCCATAAAGCGCACCAAGCAGAAATTTTCTGTGGATGAAATGGTGTTTCGACAAAAGCTTGTGGATTCTCCTCACTCCTAATACGACAATTCTGCTTATTCAACCAGAAATGGGCTTCATCGGAATATAGAATTTTGAATGGAAATTCAAAGTCAATATCAATTTGTGCTTCAGTCCAAACGCCGAATTGGCGGCGCATACGATGGTCGTTTGGCTTTAATTCCTGCACAAGTTGAATCTTGAAAGCTTTTAAGCCAAGATCCTTTTGTAAAACCTTCAATAAAGTGGAAGGACACAACCCCAGTTGCTGAGAATATTTAAACTTGAATATACTGTGTTTTATATCGTTGCCTTTTCACAATAAAAATTTTAAGATGCCACAATTTTTTTAAAATTTTTAAATACAAATTGTGAATAACCTTTATGTATTCAGAAAACTTTTTTTATATCCATACATACTAATATTACAAATAATTCACTTTTTTAACATCACTACCTTATACATACACTTTATAAAATATATATCGTTATCAAAAACGCAAAAGAACATAACTGAACAAAAGTTAAAAATCGATATTTTAATCGATTCTGATATAAATATCAACACAAATGTACACAAAATTTTGAAATCTTGTGGCCAAAATTAGCGATCTTATTAAGAAATTAGAAACGATTCCTACAAACAGTTTGTGCAGTATGAAACATTGACAATTGTCAAAACAACTGGTAGGTTTTACAAGGAAAATAGAAGACAAATAAATTATAAACAGTTTAAGGAAATTTGTCAATTTATCATTATCAATAGTTTTTAGATTCTCCAAATTAATTATCAAAATGAAAATAAAAGAAATAAACAAACTTGGTGTCAAATTGCTTGTAGTTATCCCAAGCAGTTTCGGATTGAAATCCAGCAACATCGGTTCAGTAGGATCAGGGCTATGAATCAAAATGTGGAACCACCACCTAAAAAAAATTGATAATTATGGGCCTTTGGCGTTTAAGGTAGGTAACGTTACATATATATTTTACCGCGGCGAAACTCTAATGTTAAATTGTTTTTGGTAGAATTTAACTGTAACGTGCTTCAAGTGACAATTATTCTTAAAAAACTTTTTGTTATTTAATTAATACTCTTTCAGATTATTGATTATTTTCTACCTACGAATTAAAAAAAAATCCATATGAATAAAAACATAGAGGTCTATTACTTTATCTAAACATTTTACAAAATAAACCCACTTTATCTTTGATCTATTAAAAAAAAAACTGAAACAGTTCCATTGCGTACCAAGCTGCATATCGGCAAAGAAAAAACAACAACAAAAATTTGCCATACTTACAAGTGTGTCACATACTGGGTTCATTAAGTAACTGTAAGTGGATGTGTGTAACTTAATGAATAAGTGTGGATGTGTTAAAAATTTCTTTACAGTCCGTTAGTTACTGCCCTTTAGGGTAATTTGTTTCAAGTGCTCAATTCGCTGTTTAAATTCCATTTATTTATTTACGGCTACGTACCGCTTTAGTTTTTTTTTTTTTTTGTTATTTGTTGTTGTTCTCTTCTAAAGAAACTTATCGCTACAAATGATCTGCATTTCAGGAGTAGATTTTTTTTTATACGGTTTATTGTTCCTTAAATAAATGTATTTTGTATGCGCATTTGAAACAATGATTAGATGGTATTTTTACTGCTGTTGAAGCCGTCTGTGGGACAGACTTGTTTAATACTTTTAACGTAAAACAAGTAATTGTGCATTATTCGGCTATGCCGAATCTTATATACCTTTCACTTTGCTGCGATAAGAACGAAAGAAATAAATTTAGTGCCACGCCCACTTCTCCAATCCCGCTCACATATTTTAGGATGTTGTCAATTGATAACCAATATGTTTGTTGCTAATTTGAAAACTCTCCAGATAAACAGGGATCAATAATGTCTTTGTGTGCGAAGTACTACACCCACATCACCAATTCTTCCCACATTTTGCGGGAAAAAATTAGAAGCAGTTGTGGTTTTTGGCTCATATCTCAGTCATTTATCGACGACTCTGGCTGAATTTCAATAGCAAACAATTCCGTACTATATGTGATATAAATTTATAACAACCGAGTCTTCATGATATCTGTGAAACTCCGGAAAACTTATTTCAACGGAAAAAAAGATGGAAAGACGGACAGATTGTCAACTAGATATCAACTTCTGTTGTCATAAGAACCCAAATATGTATGATTATTCTTTCAAGAGTCTAATATCAATATTGTAGAAGTTACAAACGGAATGACAAAGTGTTATATACCCTTTTACATTCGGAGAAGGGTACAAAAACCCACCCGCTTTATTATACTTTTAGCGGATTGTCGTGATTTCAGGCAATTACTCAATGTGCGCTTTTTTTACGATCTACATTGTCTGCAGTTTTAAGTTTTTTAACAAATTAATCAAATTGAACAACAAAAAGTAACTACGTGCAACATTCTTAAGTAGCTGCTATAAATTTTGTGCAAGTTAAAGTTTGAAAATTTAAACTTTCAGTTGGTTTTTTTAAGGCATATAATTTACGGGAAAGTTGAAAGGGAATACTATTTAGAAACTTTTATTAATAATAAAAATACGAAATGAGAATGGTAAACATCCCTTTATAAAAACAGATTAAATACAGTTTAAACTTTTCTAAATATGTTTTCTTATAAGCAGGGCAAGATTTTCATGCTTTTTGCATGAAAAATATGCTTTTTCATATTGTTAAAATTTTTCCCAAAAATCGTACCTTGCATATTACGAAAGTTGGCAGCCCTTTTTAACAAAAGAATTGCTTTTGAGTCAATCTTTTGCAATTACAGAATAAAAAGGATTGATATTCTTTTCTTTAATACATATGCATTTTCCTATATCGAATTTCTCAACATGAACTCAAAGAAATTACATCGCGATAATATGGTGTTTATAGAACACGAGCGCCTTACTCGTCCGTTCAACTTACATTTAAAACAAAAACAAAATTTCGAAATTTGTTTTTGTTTTAAATGTAAGTTGAACAGACGAGTAAGGAGCTGGTGTTCTATAAACTACACATAAGTGTCACTAAAATATACGTTCACTGAACAATTATGGATGTTTTGTGTTTGAAACCGATTTGTTTAAAAATGCTTAAAGAAATTAAAATTTATTTTAATGCTCGCATGGTGAGAGATAACCCAGGAATTTTAAGAGCAAATTGTTCCGTTATGTTTTGTGTGCTTTGCGGCTGTAGGTAAAATGACCCAAAGCAATGTGTGAAAAATCGCCCAAACAATAATTCGCTTTACGTAAACGAAAAATGACCCAAAAAATAAAAATGGAAATTATATGCAAAAATGGCGAAAAAAGACCCAAAAAAAATTAATAATCACCAAATATTCATGTGATAAAAAACCAAATGCCAGGTTTGCTAATTAAAGCTTTTAAATTCGGTCCTGCGCCATGCAGGGAAGCTTTAGTAAGCGAAGCCGGTGTTTGTGATACCATAAAGGAGTAAATCCTTTCGCCTAGCCAAAAACCGCCTATGCAGAGAATCTTTAATAAGCCAAGCCGTGGTTTGTTATTCCGAGAGCAGAAAATTCTTGCACCCGGCCGGAGGCCATCTTTGCAGAGAAGCTGAAAGGGACGAAGCCGGTGTTTGTTATATTATAGAGGTGAAAATCCTTGCCAAAGGTCAGCTATGCAGATTTGTGGATAGTACTATCGATTGTCTTAAGATATCGATAGGAAAAAAATCAATATTGATATTATTATTTAAAATACAGCTATGAAAACATGTAACAGCAGCCATAATCACAGTTTTTCGCCGCAAGTTTACTTGCAAATAATTCGCGCTTAATAACAGTAATGTATAGAAACAATAATATCAGGTGGTATTGTGAGCTATCAGCTGTGCTTCTTTGTACTGCTAATTATATACCACTCGTTTCGCTCTCTGAACATGCTGTTCAGACGATTCCTTCTTACTCCAATCAAACGTACAATAAAGCGTGGTCCGCAATTTGCATCTGTGGATATGGAGACCCTTGTCAGGGAAAAAAGGAAGTTGAAAGGACAATGGCAAAATAATCGTTTCCAAACCATCAAGGCCCAACTGCGGTTATGCCAGGCAACTATACGCAATAAACTGAGACAGAAACACGACTCTGTAAAACAAGGCTATCTAAACAACCTAGATGCCACAAAAAACTCCAATTACAGTTTATGGAAGGCTGTAAGACATATGCAATGCCCTATAACCCACGAATCTCCACTAAGACTGGAAAACCGTACCTGTGCCAAAAACACAAATGAAAAAATAAACGCCTTTGCAAGCCACTTGGAGAAAGTGTTCACGCCCCATGAAGCTTGTTCCTGTCGTCCAATTATTCCTGATACAGTTAACGATCCAATAAAATTTAAATTAACTCAAGTAAAATCAGCGATAGAAAATGTCAACATTAAAAAATCTCCCGGTCCTGACCGCATCACAGGCTTATTTGTATTAGTTAGCCATTACCAATGTAACCGCTAATTAATTGCATTCAAGTGTCAAAAAAGCCTGCTAGGCTCAAAGTGTCGGATCTTTTCAGCCTCCGGTGACCTTCGAACTTTATTAGATCCCGAGCGAGGTAGTTGGGATGGACCATTAGTTTATCTATGTATTTGACTGAATACTTTTTAATTTCCTCCTGTATGGTAGGGATGTTAAGATCTCTGTGAATAATGCCATTACGTATATATCATGTGGCGCAGACAATTTGCCGTAATATCCTAGACTGTCTTCTTTGTAGCTTCTGGATGTTTGATGCGCATGCAGTACCCCATCCAATTGCCATATGTTCATATTGGTTTTATGATAGACTTGTATAAGAGAACTTTGTTGTCTAAGGATACGTTTGAGTTTCGACCGATTAGCCAATGTAGTTGAGCTGCTTAAAGTTTCATAGCCGTTATTTTCGCTTCAATATGACGAGACCAGGCCAAGCGTATATCTATAATAATTCCCAAGTACTTTACATGATTTTCTACCGAAACAGTGATGTTTTATATTTTTACAGCTGGGCACGTTTGTCTTCTTACCATGAAAGTCAAGTAAGCACACTTAGCCAGGTTAACCATTATTTTAAATTTTTCTAGCCAGTAGATGCGGCGATGCATCTTTTGGGTTCTGATTAACACTAATAAATGGTGTGTCGTCTGCAAACCTAGAAGTATGTGCGCTCGGGCTTGTTGGCATATCAGCTGTGTGTATTATATATGTGTTGTCTTGAGGGACACCAGCAGATATTTTCTTTGGAAAGGGGGGCGTTGGGGGGGGTGGTGTATTTACTTTTGATCGTACCAGTTAGATAGCTCTCAAGGAGTTTGTAAGTGTTTTGAGGAAGCATACGTGTTATTTTGATGAGTAGCCCATCAGGCCAAGCATTGTAGTATTCTTTGGCAATGTCTATAAACAATGCAGAGCAGTATTCCATTTTCTCAAACTCTGATCTAATTTGGGTAACAATTCTATGCACTTGTTTGATTGTACCATGCGTTGTTCGGAATCCGAACTGATAATCCGGAATGATTGCGTGTTTATTTAGAGAAGGCAAATTTTTTCGAATAGTTTTGATAAGATTGATAGTAAGCTGATTAGTCTGTACGTTATTTGACTAGCGTCTTTTCCTGACTTAGAAATCATAGCAATTGTAGTGCTCTTAAAAGAAGATGGGAAGTAGCCACTTCGTAATATCGCATTAAACATGAGCAACAAGATTCTTGAAGCAGACGTAGGCAAGTTTCTTATCATTGAGCCTGGGATGCGGTCAGCTCCGGTAGATTTTCTAATGTTGACATTATCTATTGCTGATTTTACTTGAGGTAGTTTGAATTTTATTGGATCGTTAACTGTATCAGGAATAATTGGACGACAGGAACAAGTATGAGCATCATGTGGCGTGAACACTTTCTCCAAGTGGCTTGCAAAGGCGTTTATTTTTTCATTAGTGTTTTCTGACCAGGTGCGGTTTTCCAATCTTAGTAGAGATTCGTGACTTATTGGGCATTGCATATCGTTAACTTAATACGAAAAGGCCCTAACTCATAATTTTTCGAAATCGATATTTTTACATATTTCGATAGACCATTACTAGATACACATTCTCGAAAAAAAATCAGATGAATTCGGAAAAAAATACCGAAGTTATAGCCTAAAAACGAAAAGCCCTAACTCATCTCTTACAATTTTCTAAAGAAAAAAGCCCTAACTCATTTTTGCTGAGGAAACAGCAACAAAGCATCAATTTTTATAATCTCTGTTGTTGTTTAGTGTTTGCTTTGCGCGATGTGCTGCTTTTATTTTATTTATTACCTTTGATTCTGCATAGAGCATTAAATGGCAGTCAGCTGTTTTAGTGCTCCCACCTGTTATATACGCCTTGGCATTTATGTGTGGTAGTGAGTTTTAAAATGCCGTTATAAATTTACCCCCGCTTTTGTCTTTTTTGTCTCTTATCAACCCCTTTGCTGTTTGACAGTTTGTATCACATAATAACAATAAAAAGCCCTGTTGTTTGTTGTATTGTACAATTGTTGTAATCTCGCGGCTACCTGCTATAAATATACCTTGCCCGTATTCATAAAAAATATTTTTGATTTATGAAAGGTTTATTGAACAAGTTTTCATAGGAAATTTGTTCAATAAACCTTTTGTAAATCACAAATATTTTCTATGAATATGGGGGTTAAACTCTAAATTTTAGAGTAAAAGTGTGCAAAATAAAAAATATTAAAAGCTGAAAAACTATGGATTTTGTGAAAGAAAATACTGATACGGATGCAGAAAAAACTAAAAATACTGAACGGATTAGAAGAATTATTCCGAAGCAATTGGAATGGAAGCGAAACATTAATCAAATGAAACGAATGAAAGGTGAAGAATATTCTGGATTATCAGACAATAGTGTTAGCCTAAGGCCCCCAAGACAACAAGGTGAGGCCTGCAAATCAAACTATTGCAAAAAAAGTGCACTAAGACATTGTTCTGAGTTCAGTGAGCCAACGCGAAAAGAAATATTTACTATGTTTTGGGAAATCTCCAAGAAAAAGTGGGATCACTTGCAAGATTTAAAGAAGTTGCTGCCCAAAGACTGCCATCACTTTTATGAAAATTTACCATATAAAAACTAATATATTATGAAGATTTTATTACTTTTCAATGTAATATGATTATAATTTTTTTAACTTCCTTGTTTCTTTGTCTAAAACATGAATTTCTTTTAAATTACTTTTTGTTCTCGTTAAAAAAAAAGCCCCAACTCATTTTTTTTTCAGAAAATACAACAACAAAAAGCCCTTACTCATATTAATAAATAAAAATTAAAAAAAAATTAATAAAACTAATATAACACTAAATTTGTAGTGTTTTTAATAAAAATTGCGTTTAAACAAATTTTGTATCAATATTGCATCTTTTTTTATTTAGTTTTTTCCTTCTCCTGTAAACTATGAAAAACATGAGTTAGGGCCTTTTCGTATTAAGTTAACGATATATAGCTTACGGCCTTCCATAAGCTGTAATTGGAGTTTCTTGTTGCCTGTAAGCTGTTTAAATAGCCTTATATTGCAGAGTCGTGTTTTTGTCTTAATTTGTTGCGACGAGTTGGCTGCACAGAAAAAATGGAAAACCAACTTCAATTTACGTATTTGCTAGAAATTTGTACTATTAATTTAGTTCCGTATTGATTTTCCGCCAGCAAACAAATTGATCATATCAATTAACACATTTGTAAATTTGAGCTTTTCTTGCTGTTCAGTTTCAATCAATGGGTTTAATTGAAATCTGACCACCAGGTAACTAGGCTATATAAAACGTAAACATAAATCAAAATATTTTTTTTCAATCAACACATTTAATTGAAACAATTAAACAATTTTTTGAAACTCTGCAAATACATATACACACAAACATTATAATTTTTATTTTCAATTAAGGCAAATTAATTGAAAAAATTAAAAAAATTGTTTGAAACAGCTTTATTTCATTAATTGAAACATTTTTTTCCTGTGTGGCATAACCGTCGTTGGGCCTTAATGGTTGGGGAACGATTATTTTGCCATTGTCTTCTCAACTTCCTCTTTTCCCTGACAAGGGTCTCTATATCCACCGACGTGTTGTGTGGAGCACGCTTAGTTGTCCGCTTAATTTGGGTTGAATTTCTTGCTGCAGAGTTTAAAACTTCCGTAAATCGGTCGACAGGTTTTTGGATAAGAATTGAAGGTGAATGATTAGACGACAGATCATATGAGGAACTAATTAGTAATTGATCGCGCTTGATGTTTTTAATTACGGAAAATTTGATAAGCTTGTTAAAGAACATTTTTTTCGATTCTCAGTTAGTAATATTTTTGGGTTTTTTTGGGACAATATACAAATTTTGGTGTTGATCCAGAGATGTCAACACGGCATTGGCCTCAATGAAGAACAGTGTTTCATAGTTGTATGTGACATGACATCAAAAGTTCAGTAACAAAGTTGTGTGTACTACATAGAATATAATGTTTAAGCGTGCTTTTAAAAGTTATCTTAGAATCTTTTATTACAGTACTATATGTAAGTGCACAGGGTATTATCTGTTGTGATGTGTGTAACACATAAAAAATTGATTCGGTCGTCCAGGCTGGATGTCCAGGTACAACATGTGTGCAAAGTAAAAATTTTGAGATTATCTGATGAAATTTGGTACAAAGGCTCCAATTGTTACAAGGGCAAAGCTTACTGAAAATGGTGAGAATTAGTCCATAATTTCACATAGGCCCCATACAAGCATCTTTCCAGGATAGAGCCTTTCTGCCCATAAATTATCTTATCATGTTGGTGCAAATTTATTTTATCTACTTTCTTACTTATTTTATTTTGGTATTGAGATTGAATTTGGTCTAGAAACATAAATCAATTTACCAAATTTGATTGGTATCGTTCCATATTTGACCATAGCTCCCATAAAATGACTTCTTAACTGTAACATTTTTTTTTATAAATAACATACTAAAAAACTTAATATTAAAAGAATTTTCAAAACATTTTATAATTTTTTTTTTATTAATTTCTTTTTTATCTTGATCGTTTTCAAATTTTAATTCAATCTTAAACAAATTGTGACATAATTGAAATGTTATTGTTATTGAAAAGAATATAACAACATTTCTATTTATTTTAAAAGGCAGATGTATATTTTTCTTACAGTACCACCCTCTTAAGAACAACCTTAAGAAACATATTCAGATACATTATAATCTGCTCTTACCACCCAGAGCACGCGTTCTTTGTTGTCCTTGAAAAAAATACGCAAATCTTAAGAAATTTATTTGCACATGTTTATCTAATTGCACACATGTTGATACACCTCCAAAAATTCTAAAAGTCTATCTCAATAATACAGAACAATCTCTGAAAGAAATCTAAATGAGTGCATGTAACACAAGGATCTACAAAATGTTAAAGATTTTTAATTATAAAAGAGAAAACAAATCTTTATAAGAAATTTGCACAAGTAATAAAGAGAAACAACCACTTTTCCTTAAATCCAGACGCTTATTTACTCGCTGTATAGCATGATCCTTCCGGTTAAAATTGTCAATATGAATCTTAAAGTAGCAGGACACAATAGCATCTCAAATCTAGTTAAACAGGAAGCAATGTGTGTTTTTGGTTGAAGTTGAAGAGCACACGCCTTGACTTGATTTGTATTCTACCTTTTTTTTTATTATTAAAACAGAATTATTGTAAGAGAGCAAATTATAGATTAGAGTTGTTCTCTATTAAAGCCCACTTTGCAGCTGTCAACGACCGCGAAATATTAAACAATAATTGCAGCATAATGCACATGCTCACAAGCATCAGAAGCAAAATAAAAAAAAATTAAAAAACAAGATCGACTTGAAGGAGTAACCCTTAAGTCCTTAAAAATCATAAAATTAAAATGATCATGAGTGTTAAAACTGGTTTTAATATTCATACACTCAACAAAAGTGTTGGATAGCAAAGCGTAAATTATATTTTTGGTTTATCGTTCAATTGGCAAAATTTGTTTTGACGAAATCTACAGGAATTTTTTAAAGACAATCTCCAATAGGAAAACTGAAAGCCGTATATTATTTTTGACGACATATCACAAAAAATTGCTACGAAATTGATTTTCTTATCTGTTTTACACCTTACAGAATGATAAAACACCAGCATCATGACCGATATTCTTTTTACTTTAAAATCTTTTGTACATATTTAACTAAAAATATGAACTTAATGTGAACTCTTGCTTGTAATTTTACTTTCAAAACATGAAAATAATATCCCAATATGCAATTTTGTTTGGAATCAAGTGCAACACAATTGGTATTCAAGTTCGAATTTAAAGTTTGAAGGGTTGAGATATGCTTCTGTTATACTTTATTTCAATAGCATTCTCCAATAAAAATGGAATTCGAAATCAGGTAAAATATTTTGAAACTTGAATAGCATTTAAAAGTACGTTTGAAGCCAAGTTTATTTCTAGTTAAATTTTAAGCATTTGAAATTTAATTTTTTAGTGCTTACACTGAAAGAAAAATGCTTCATATATTTAATGAATCATTTTCATAAAATAACTTTCCTTAGGTAAATGAAAATGTTCATTGTCTTAATGGAATTTCATAGTTATAATGAAGTATTTTCGTTAAAATCGCTTCATTGGATTTCGTAATTACGTTAAAAATTTTCATTGGATATATGAAAACTTAAGTTTGTCCAAGTTAAACAAAACATTTTAATTGGGAACATAAAAAAAAATATACAAACATAACTATATTCATTAATTGATACAAAATTATAGTTTCCTTAAAAAAATGTTTAATTGTTAATTAAAAAATGTAAGATTTAATAATTTCATACATCTAATGTTACTTGTATGCCATTAAATTTATGAAATCAAAAAAATTTTTTATAAAAGCAACATATTTCAATAATTGCCTTCATCAATTTAAATTTTCATTATGACAATAAAAATGTCATTATAGTAATGAAACAAAAACTTTCAATCCACTTTCAATCAACGTTGTTATTGTTATTATGGACAATTTAATCTTATATTTACGCTCTTAATTGAGTAGAAAACATAGTTTTTTAATACAAAAACTACACTGCCCCGGTAGACTAACTGGTAGCGAGCTTATCTATCAGCACCGAGGTTGCGCGATCGAATCCCGCCAGAGACAGAAAAAAAATAAAAAATAAAATAAAGTAAAATAAAATAAGAAAAAATAAAAAAATAAAAATTAAAAAAAATAAAGTTTTTTTTACTTTATTAAGAGTATTCATCCAATGAATAATATTCATAGATCTAATGTAATGTTATATTAAATCCTTTTAATGAAGCAGGTTTCATCGATCCAACGAAGCGCTGCATAGGTTCCTTTTTAATGCATTTTTTCATGCGATTAATGTCAAAATTCATTGGTATTGCGAAGAAAATTCTTTCAGTGTATTGGTATATGTTTTTCTTCTTGTTCTGTTGTTTTTGTTGTTGCTACACAAGCAAATCGTTTTTTTTACAACTTGTGTGGTGTTGTTGTATTAATACAACAAACTTTAAAAACCATCACTTTGTAATTTTAGTCGCAGAGTGGTACTACCAACGAAAAGTTAAATTTTTTTTTTTACTTGACTTAAGAATTTTATACTTATTTTAAGAAATTCCGGGTTTGACTTTCGAACTTAATCCTATTTAGGATTGTTTTAAGTACGTTTTAGTATTATTCGTACTTGAGTTTTTGAGTACAACTCGTACTTAGGAAAAAATATAAATAACTTTATTTGTCCCGAGTCTATTTCTTTCTGTGTAGGATTGGAGCCAAAATAGCCCTGAGAAAATTTGAACTGGAGTTTCTTACCATTTCATTCAATGCTCTCAAGTTAAATTTGATATTTCGTGTTGTTTACTGTTATGAACAGCTAAAGCCTTTTAAATAAATGTATTCAAGTTTTGATCCGGCTTTGAAGACATTGGGACGCCCGGAGTAGTTTAGACTCGCAAGAGGACATATAATTCGCTAGATTTGAATTTATCTTAAGGAAAATATTTATCTTAAGAAAAAGTGTTTTTCATACGAGATTTCCCGGGATCCCGCACATTTTTCGGGAAAAAACCCCGGGAATTTACGGTATTTTTTATTTTAATTATGGCAACTTTACTGCTGATATGTATATGTAATTGTTAATAAGTTGTGCAGGGATGATAAATGAGAAAACCAATATCGTACCAATGAACTTTTAAAATCGTACTTTTTCAGCCTTAATAGTACTAAATCTTTTTTAAAAAATGTTTTTAATTTATTTTTAAAAACATAAATGTAATACAACAAAAACAAAAGGTACTTAAAATTCATTTGTGCATTAATTATTCATAATAATAGGGTGGGTAAAATTTTTTCGCGTCAAAAGCACATCGCGATTCGATCCCCGAATTTTTCAAAATAGTTAGTTTTCCAAAATATTCAAGAATAGAGGTAAACAAATTGTATTTGATCTGGCCAGACCTGTATCATGCGGTTTTTAAAGTCCAGAAATCCATTAATTTTTATTTTTGATTGCCGCCAGAGAGCGTTTTCATACACTTTTTAGAATTTATCGTCTTTTTCTCAAAATGTAGTCTCGATTTTTAAGCGAAAATAAAATTTTTAAGCGTTTTAAAATTACAGTGCTGTCTGGGTAGAGTGAACCAATGTTTGCAGAGCGATTTCACTATACCCAGGTTGTTCACTAAATCAAGGTTGAATTTTTTTTTTTATAGGTTATAAATTTTATTTATTTCCATGTAATACTTAAGTTTAAATTTATGACCAATTATTCAGAAATGAACTTTGAGACACGACCTTAATGGAACAGGCGCGCAGACTAAAATAAATTAACACTTCCCAGCGTCGAACTTTGCATACCACAACACCTCTCTTCAATGAAGTTTGTTACACTTTGTGTTTAATGAATTCTAGCTTACAAAGTGTATGAGGGCAGTATATGGAATTTACAAAAACGAATTTCGTTCTTCTTTTAAAATGTGCTGACAGAATAATGTCTGTAAATATGCAGGTTTTTATTTCGTAACGTTATTTTTCATTTGCTTCTTTATAAAATATTTTTTTTTTTAATTGCGATTTAAAAGTTTGCGGCCTGTTGTGTAATAAGGAGCAATCTAAAAATATATTACAAGTTTAATATATATTTTTTAGTTTTATAACGAAAACCTGGTTTGATTTTCTTGAAAATAGTTACAAAATCAATAATTCTGAAATAACGCAAAAATCCAACAATGTGTGGAAAGTAGTGTGCAAGACGAAATAAGCGACAATGTGTGTAGGCTGCCCACTGTCCGCTTACAATGTGTGCGAAGTAGTGTGATAGACGCCTTCCACTTGCCCACAAAGTAAGCGAGATTGTGTATAGACTGTCTACTGTCCTCTTACAATGTGTGCGAAGTAGTGTGCTAGGCGCCTTCCACTTGCCCGCGAAGTAATCTAGATTGTGTATAGACTGTCTAATGCCTGCTTACAATGTTTGTGAAGCAGTACTGAATTTATATTTATTGAATGAACACTTCACTATCCCGCTTACTTTGTGTGCAAGTGGTAGGCGTTCACTCGATAAATGCGGCAATGCATTTGAAAAAGTGTACTAGATTGTAATTGAGATGGTGTGCATTACTATCTCACTCGTGTCTATCACTTCATTGCTTCTGTAATCGAAAAATTCGCCCCTGGATTCATAGAATACGTTTTTGTGAGAGTAACTTGTCAACTTACTCTAAAAGAATCGTTACTTTACAGTTATTATATGTTCTCTTGAATTTTTACACGCTTTTTCATTGTTTTTCTCCTTCGCCAAACCTAAAAACTCACTATAAAGTATGTTCCCACTATAGAGGTTCATGAGTGTTCACTCTACAGAGTAGTCAATGTAAACATTCTGGTGTTCACTCTAACGAGGTATTCATAGCATCGGGGGTTCACTCTACCCAGACAGCACTGTATGTACATACGAACATCTTCGGATTGCGTTTCCAAATTAATTGTGTTAACAATTTTGAATATGTACTACAGAAACAGGAAAGGAGTAGAAAGTCCGAATCAAGGCCTATCCAATAGGTCTGCTTACTTCTACAACAATACAACAATACAAAAAACAACAGGCATTTTGTTTGTGTAAAATTCCCCGCCGTTGTCAAAATCTTACCACTATATAGGCGAAACAAAAGGAAAAATGTGATTTGTGTGCATGTATGTGTGGCAAAAAACCGAAAACGTAAACAAAAATACACATGAATAAGGAAAATGTAAACAACTTTTGACATCGTTGAGGAATAAGCCAAGTAAACATCTGGCTTCTTGCGCAGACCTATTGGATAGACCTTGGTCCGAATATAATAAAATTTAATTAAGCACTTACAAAATCTCCTTTAAAATAATTCGTAGTAAAAAAATAATGGAGTGGGTTACCACTGTTCCAAAATTCTGTTCATTATTTCTTTACGTGACAACCATCTTGTTGACGAAAATATTATGAGTTCGTTCCAAAATAATCTTGAATTGAGAGGAGTTCGTCCATTCTACTATGTAAAACCTTTGCAGAAGTGGTTTCTTATATCCTTTAAATACTTGTCAATATCATCATACTAAATTTAGAATGTGGCGTAAGCAATCGTTCAATGAACAAGTGCAAAAATCTATTCACAATAGCCGAGTTCAGTGTTTGGTGCAAATGCTCTTGCAAAATATCATAGCTGTTTGGTTAAATCCAACAACAAAAAATAGAGTTTCCCTTAGATTTCATAAAAAAGCTACAAAATGTTGTATTTTCGCAAGACTATTTGCACCAAACAATAAACTCCGCTTATAATTATTGGACAGTAAATACTAGTTGCCATTTTATATGTATTATAAATATGTACGCTTGAAAAATTTGGAAATAGTACCAAATGAGTCACGTGGGTACCAGCGTACAAAAAAGTACAATTGTACCAACTTTATCAACCCTGAAGTTGTGTTATGAAATATACATTAGCCGCTAGCCCACAAAGGTCTTAAATTAAAAAAAAAACGCATTTTGAGTTTTTGATTGCCTTTAATAAATTTTTTTTTTCTCTTTTGTTTGGTTTAAATCATTTTTGTCTAGCACAACTACGTATTATCATCTGCTCTTAGGAAAAAAGTCTATGAAATACAGCAAAGTTCTATGGTGAAATGAAATTTGTTTGTGGTAGAAAATTCGTTCTGATATATTAACAATTTTACCAAAAATTGGGGACAAAAAAGCTTAAACATATTTAAATACTTACATCTTGTATAATTATTTTTGCCGCTGGTCCTGCTTCCATATTATTTTTTATTTTGCTTAAACAAATGTGATGAAAAAAAATAATTTTGTGGTTGTCAAAAATTTCTACACTAATGTCAAAATTTATACTAGCCTCTAGGGCTAGTGAAATTTTATTCACCTCAATAGTGTCAAAATTTTACTTCCTTGATTACTTTGCTACCGTTTCACACACACCCTAAGTTTCTGACTTTTTTGCCAAACGTCAAAGAGATACCAATTCATATCCAATGTTTAATGCTCTGAAATTTCGAAAGAAGAAGAGTAAAAATTTACAGAATTTGTTACAGGCCCAGACTTTTTTATAAAAACTAAAATGTTGTACCCACTTGCTTCGAAAAATTTTTTGATTTTATATGCAGAGCATCTGCATAAAAGCTTTTTCGGATTATATTGTGTAAGAAATTATGACAAAACAAAAAACAATTTTTGAAGGAAGTGCTATGAAAACTGAAAGATTATCAGGCCTGTCAGAGAATTCCATTCCAATCGAAAGTGGTTTTAATTCCGTATTTTGCTTCTTCAGAAAACGAAAAACGAAAAATTTTTTCGGAATTTTTGGTTTTCTAAGTGGAATTGATTGTTTCAGTATTTTATAACCGAAAAAACTACTTAAAACTATTTTTTATGGATAAATAAATGTTTTTTATGATATAGATTGAAGAAATAACACACTTTTGATTTATTTATTTTACTTTATATTGATTTTATTAAAAACATAATAAATTCTTTACCGTTGCGTTGCTACCTTTTTTTCCTCACAAACCACTTTTTTCATATCTACGCTGAACATTGCCATACTTAACACAAAAATCATATGGTTTTTATGTAAAGTGGCCATATCCAATTGTAAAACCAGAGTTGTTATACAAAAAAACACATTTAGCAAAATCGATCGGAATCTGAAGAAGCTAAAATTAAATCGATCGGAATTGAACATACGGAATTAAAACCATTCCGATCGGAACTTGTGACATGCCTGTATATAGTGTCTTTTCGCTTCCGTAGGAAGGAAACGTGTTGATAAGAATTAGAAATAGGCTTTCAAACGATTCTGTAAATACTTATTCTGAACTAAAACTCTATTTTAACAAAAATATATTGTAATAATTTGTTTGAATAATTTAACTTTTTAGGTTTTATATAAATGCTGTTGGCTTTGAATTTATTCTGTGGCAATAAGTGCTTATTCCATTTGCTTAGTTTTATGGGAGAACAATTTAAAACTTTAAAGGTGGCTTTTGGAAATTTACTCCAAATTTAATTTAGTTCTGTGTTAGAACTAGAAGCGGTCTCTACCACCAAAGACTTATCACGGGACTACTTTGGTGTCAGTTCGCTTCCCTCTAGGGTAAACTTATTTAATTGATCTCAGGAAATGTTATTTTTTCAAATAAATTAAATTAAATAAAATTTTGCATTGATATCGATAGGGAACTTTTAATAAAACTCATGTTGGCTGTTGATTAAACTCAAACATAGAAAGGGAGATAGAGATGCTGGTTTTTGAAATAATTGTTGTTCTTTATCTGGTAATTTAGTTTGATCAGTTTAAACGTTTCTCTACTGTACAATAGATCTGCAATAGCTGTGAATAATTTATAGCTCTGGCTACTTCATGATACACACAGTCATGTGGTAGAATAATCAACTTTGTGTAAAATGTATTTACATTGCATTCACTCGGTATCAAGATTAAAGTCTTTATAGTAGGGACCGTCGGAAATGTCTCCCGAATTGACCATGAGGTTTATACTAAATACGTCACTCTATTCTTCAGACCCCGTTGTATCAGCGATATTGTCAAAGACATCATATAAACACATTCCTCAAAATTTTATGTTAAAATCTAGTATCGAATAAGATTCAAAATCCGAAAAAGAATGAACGGGTGTAAATATCATTATTTAACTTTTTTAAATAAAATAAACTGTAAATAAAAAGTGCTAATTTGTGTTTACTTGCAAGCTCTCTCATATTTTGCAAAAGCAATAAAAAGATAATTAAATAAATAACACTGATACAGTTGTCGACTAAAGAATTTTATCGTCAAAAGAGTTCTAATCTAACAACATATAGCACCCACTGTGTTAAAATCATCTGCGTAGTTTTTAACGAGGTAATAGCGTACATTAATCCCTATAATTCCTCCATACATTTTTTGTGGATCAGACTTTTAGTATGGAAACATTTGTTTTCCGCCGACTAAAGAATTTTATCAAAGATATATTAATCTTAAATAACAACTCATAGTGCCAACTGTATTAAAATAAGCTGCCACGTTTTATTCTTCTATTCTATTTGTGGATCAGACTATTAGTTTAGAAAATATTATTTTTCCGCCATCTTTATATGTAAAATCAATACAAACCGTTTACTCTGACTTATTTAAATTAGTAAATGACTTTTCACTCACAACAAGAAAAAAACCACTACTTATAAACGCACATACTGACCCTGCAAATAGTAGGACCAGTCCAAACACGCATGTAAAGCGTAGCCCACAAGGGACTAGGACTAGCCCAAAAGTATCCCAAAGGTATGTAAAAAACATGGTCTTCTTAACATTACGATGTCCTAGGGAAGGACCATATAACCCAACTTTGGACTACTAAGGAGGAGTTTTAAAACTACTCCATGGTATACTCAAGAGGATTAGTTTTGAAGTCGTTTAAAAACGAAAGCACATCGTTAAACAACGAAGACATGTCGTCTCACTACAAACACTTTTTAACAATGACATGATCCATGCTTGCAATACATCGGACCAGACCATGGAGAAGTCCATTTAATCCAAATGGATCAGAAGGTCCAATATTATTTGCAGGGGAACTTTGTTTTTTAACTCATATGTCAAGCAAGAAAGGAAGACTTACGCTAAAAATATAAAAGAATCGTGATCAGTCGTAATTACGGTTGATTCGCGCCAATTACGTGAAGGCTGGCCATCTCTAGTACAAACACAAATCAATACATAACAAAAAGGCAGTGCAAGCAGTGATGCCAATAGTAGGGAATCTCTCTTTTTGTAGGGATTTTTTAGAGAAATTTCAAGCGTAGGGAAAAAGGACCGATTTTTTATTTTAAGGCAAATGTAGGGAGTTTTTAAAATATCATCTCATTTTTAATGTACATATGTATTGTGTAAAAGTACGTATTTTCATATACAATATAATTTAAGTACAAATATACAGGCCTGTTCTGCAAATCACTTTTACTCAAATCACGTGATTTCAAATCACATGTTCATACTAAAATCACATGTGTGATGTTTTGGTGTCCCGTTTAAGTTTATTTTGGTGTGATCTTCAATTGCCAAAAGCAGACCGAGAAACACAAAAACGGTATGAGTTTCAGAACACCACAACATTTTTTTTAACAGAAACCCTATACTATGAGTTTAAAAGCCTGACAATCTTCAACAAGTGCCAAAACCATGTTTTATATATTGCGAACTATTTGCTAATTTTTGCCATTTGCATTCGCAATTCACTAAAATGTTTGCGGATATTAAAAGTAAATTTTTAATAAATGAAAGATAAATTTTTGCAAATCAATACCCTGGATGATATTTTGATCTTAAAATAAATAAACTTTTCGAATTTTATAGCCTAAGTAATTGGGGCTATTTAAAATGTACCTTAAATTCCCTGTTTTCCCCACTTTTACTCCTTAGAAACCCGATTATTAAAATTGACTTTTTTGCTACATGCAGTCGTTGCAATAGAAATTAATAGGAAACAAAATTTTGATTAAGAATGAAGGTTTCCTCCGAAATAATCGGTTCCGGGCTTGCATTTTTTTTGTCTATTTTGTTCCGGACTGACAAAACATTTCGCTTAAATTAGCTTATAATATTCTTTCCAGAATACTCTATCTTGATACCAAATTTCATTAACATCGGTTCAGCCGCTTTGACCATATACGTACAAAAGAAGGTATTTCATTAACATGCCTATTAAATTAAAAAAAAAAACGTATTGATGTTCCCTTTTATGGGGGAAAATCGGTTCACGCATTACCGAGAACATCATATATGTACTAGCTGGCCCGGCAAACGTTGTTTTGCACATAACTTATTTCTTTCAGATGTAACAGTGTCTGCTAGCCAAATTTTAAGAACAAATTATAAGCAATAGTTCTTTCCAGATGTTGCACTATTTGCCTGCCCAATTTCAAGAAAATAATTGATTAGTTAAGAAGATATAGGGAGGTGGAGCTTTTACCCCTCTTGCCCTATTTAATGTCCTGTCCTCTTTCCGATGTTACAGTGTATGCATGCCAAATTATAAGAAAACCATTTGATTAGTTACGAAGATAAGAGGAGCTTTTACCCCTCTTGCTCTATTTCACGCTCTAAATAATAAAAACTATAGGCTTTCCAACTGTAACACTATTTGCCTGCGAAATTTCAAAAAAAATCGGTGGATTAGTTACAAAGATATAGGGAGGGGGAGCTATTAGCCCTCTTACCCTATTTCACACCCTATTCTTTATTCTCTTTCAGATGTGATGATGAAAACCGGTTGATTAGTTTAGAAGATTGGGGAGTGGGAGCTTTTACCCCTATTGCAATATTTTGCGGCCTCTAGCGATTTAAAATATACTCTACGACCTATTTTCATACCTAACAAATACACATACAAAATTTCAAAAAAATCGGTCAAGCCGTTTCGGAGGATTTCAAAATGAAGGGCATTTTGTTGATATTTGTATGGGAATATAAAAACCTTGGTATTGATGTCACCTTCCACGTAAACAAAATCGGTTCACGGATTTCAGAGAACATCAATTACTTATTTTTATATATATATATATATATATATATATATATATATATATATATATATATATATATATATATTAGGGTGGCAGCTAAATTTCAACTTTGGATTTTCAACATCTCCCGGGCGGAATATTGTGCCACATGGTCTAAAACTGATGTGGAAAAAATTTCAGCCAAATCGGATAACTTTTACCCCTGCCCCTTTGAGGTCAAAGTTCAAATGATAAAAAAAAAATTGGAAAAAAAATTTTTTTGCTTGTATGGAATTTTTTTTTTATCATTTGAACTTTGACCTCAAAGGGGCAGGGGTAAAAGTTATCCGATTTGGCTGAAATTTTTTCCACATCAGTTTTAGACCATGTGGCACAATATTCCGCCCGGGAGACATCAATATTAATACAAAAAAATTGCTCCATACATTTAGCTGCCACCCTAATATATATATAGAAGATATACTAGATATATAGATAATTAAATATAAAGCCGTTTTACGTAAATCAATAAAAAATACAATTTAAAAATTTTGTTAGAATTGGTCATATTTGCTTATATGTAGCTTTCTTTCATAAAAGTCTCGTTTTCTAAAATTTACTTTTACCGCCATTAATTCCACTAATAACAATTTATGAGTGTATCTTACAAAAATCGCAAGTGCTTCTTAAGCATTTCAATGTTTAACCCTTTTTTTATAAAAAAATTTATTTCTACCTTTTACGGTTTGCTGCTAGTTGTGGCACAAAAAGGACATGTGCTACTAGCTTCTTGTGATTCGCCTTTATAGAGGAGGCGTGTAGTTTTCTTTATGAAATAGAAGAACGTTAAAAAGACATTTGCTTAAATCTTTATAAAAAGAGTAAAAAAAAAAAAAAAAAACAAAGAAGAACATCTTGCCTTCAACATTTCTTTGTCAGTGTTGATTTTGCTCCTACAACTCCTCACTTTTAGTTTCATTTCAAAAACCGCGCTACCGGAAACGTGTGTTCCTTTTAGTTTCTACTGACATTCTTTAGGGTTTGTTGACATCATAAAGTACTCGCAAAACGCTCATTGTCGGCTGCATACACGTATGATGAACAGAAGCAGGAATTTTTATGTTAATCTTAATTTTTTTTGATGTAATATAAAACTTTTTTCTGTTGGCTTCTTTACTTTCTTTTGTTAAAATGATAGATGGTTGGTTGGTTGGTTGGATGTACAATATTCCTTTTAGTACTCAAACTTTGTACTTTTTTGGCTCGTGTTCTATTTCCGGTTGATTATTTTAATTGCACAAAATATAATGAAAACCGTGAAATGAAAGCGAAATGCTTTTTAATTTTGTTTTGTTTAAATAAATGTGGTCGGTCCATAAATACATACATATGTTAGGTGTTTTAGAACTGAAATCTTTTGTTTAGACATTTTAAAACGGTTTTAGCTTGTCAGTTTATAAGGATAAGTTTCCTGTCAGTGTTGTCAAAGAAACAAACGGCATGTAATGCTCATATAAAATAATTTTTTTTTGTTTTTCATAATAAGGCAAAAGCAGCATAGCAGACTCGTGCCAATGATGAATTTTAAGCTGTTTAATTTGAATAGCGTTAAATATTTGGAGTTTGTGATCATACTGCTTTGTACAATTTCGTAGAAATATAAAAGTTATTAATATGTAATTATCCTTAACTACTTTTTAATATTATACTTCTTAGGATTTAGCAATTATTCTAAAACATAATAGTCAAAATATTGATGTTCACAATCTTTTTTCTGATATTAAATACAAACTATGTCGAAGAGAACCGTTTGCCTCTTTATTTTAAGAGATCCCATAAATATATTATTAAGCTTAATTCATTTAAAGAGTTTTAGTAGATTCTACATTGAAATAGATTCTGAGCCGAATAAAACACCAACACTGATTTGGAATCGCTGTTTTTCGGTTTAAACTCGTTTTACAGCATTTTTATCTCAGGGTCGGCCTTAGCCAATTTCGCGCCTTGTTCGAATTTTTAACTCGCGGTCCTTAGTAAGCCTACTATATACATGCAAAAGGATGACGAAACTTGGCAAATTGAATCACAAAGCAGAATAATAATTGGTTTTGGATCTATAAAAATCGTACAAATACTTTGGGATAAATTAGTGCTTATTTTTCGTTGCTCGATGCTCAAAAGTAGTTACTCAATACTTTCAGAGTTGTATTTTTTGGACAAAGTTCAATTGAAAACTTAATGGGTTTCTTTAAAAATACAACTCTGCCAAAAGCATGTTCATGTGTGATAGCGTGAGCAGAAACTGTAATGTTGAAAAAGATTTTTTGACAGTAGCAACAAAACCCATTAGATTTATATTTCATAAAGTAGTATGGAATACGTAAGACGTGTGTGATAGTATAAACTAGCCTTTAGTAGGATGATGGCTCCCCACTGAAAAAATTTGTTCAACGTCAACTAGTAGACGAATTTTAAACATTTTATCCCTGGTAATCCCAGCAATCCCAGCATCAAGATGAAGGTTCCTTTATCTCAATATCTATGCCTAGACATTGATTTTGATACCATTTCCACGCCGTCATCTTCATCGTTAGGCCAGTTATAAGCCCTTATTTCTGATACGCAGACAATATCAGGAGACCCATACAGTTTTTCAAGTCATTGCCACAATTGCTATATGGATTCAGTCGCTGTACTCATTTGAAAACAAGATAGGTGAAGTTATAGATAGATTTGACAGTAGGAATCCTATTTAGGCCTAAAACTTTTACATCTATGAAAAATAAGCCAAGTCATATGCAAAATAAAGTTAATGTTTTGGTTAACAAATGAAACTTTAACTTTAAATTTTTAATCAAAACTTATGAATACATATTTGGGGTATTCACGAGGTATGCTATCATGTTATATTGTCATAATGTTCTGGCATTTTACAATGGTTTAAAACTATTGTTGTTGCTTTGTAAACAAAAAGTCTTAAATTAAAAGAACTTTGCTTGGTACACTTATTGTGCTGTTGTAATTAATTAGAAGAGACCTGCGCTAATCGGCTGAGCCGAGCCGCATTAGGTTTTGTAAGCCGTCGCCGTTATAAGATAAGATCGGCTAAAGACCCTGCTGATTGGTAAACAAACAAAATAAAATTTATTTTTGATTTGCGTCTGAAAAATGGAAAATAGTCAGGTAAGATCTAATTAAATTAATTAATTCATGTTTCAGAATAAAAAAATATTTTTATTTAATTAATTTTTTATATTTGTTTTAAATCAGCTGCTTTAAATTCAAAATAGCACACTGAATTATGAGGGGGTTTTCACAACAGTCGTATTTTTTAATGTTATTATTTTAATTATTATTTTACTATAATAATTATTATTTTTAATGTACTTAAGTTGACTTATGAGGCAAACCATATTGAACTTAAAGAAACTTTTTGTTAAGTTTTATTAAACTGTCATTTGCTTAAGCAAAGTGCGAAACTGATCGCACATTCCGTACGGAATCAAATGTTTTTTGATATTGTTTTTGCTTTTTTAAATATATTTAAATGACTTTTTGTTAATTTTTGACAGTAGGTTAAGCAAGACTATGCATATTATGGTTGGGCCTTTAGACATATGACTTTATGACACCTTGTCATTCCCCCAATTATAATTTGATCTCTAAAATCTTAATTCTAATTAAAGAAATTATTTAATTTTTATTCCCACGCTTGTAAGCCGTTCCTTTGACACATTTTACAAACTATTACATTTTATATTTCCTGTTTATGATGGAAATTATTAACTATTTAGAAACTTCCGGATAGTAAACTTTTAAAATTATATGAACAAAAAAAAAAAAAAAAGGAATTGCTTTAAAGGGTTGTTGCATTAAATACAACCAACACGTTACACCTACAAAAATATTAACAATTCAATTCATTTATAAGGCTAATAATAGTTTTTAACCAGCAAAAAACAAGTCAAACGCTGAAGTGTGCACTCGCTTACAAAATGAATTATTAACAATATTAGTTTGTAAAAAAAAACAAAATTAACAAGATGTAAAACAAAAATTTACATTTGTTTGTGGTGTTAAAACTAAATGTTGTTCCGTTTTTGTCCTTTACTTGAGTGAGTGTTTGTAGACTTAAATGCAACCCCCTCGCGGTTAAGCCTATTATTTTTATGACATTGTTTGTCGTGTGACCACCCAAACCAACCTCTAATTTTGTTTCTCTCTTGTAACCAAATAAAAAAAGCAGAAAACTTAAAAAAAAATACTGGCAAACAACCAATCATTCAAATTGTAACCGTTTAACGTATAATTTTTGTTTTCTTTATCCTTTTAATGCAGAAGTTTGTTAAATTTCCGTTTTTGTCAGTTTCCAAAAATATGAACAAATACACACACACATACATAATTTTAAATGTAACAAATTGAACGTCGCTCTTAAACACGCGCCTTAATTGGCCTTCTTCCTGTGTGTAACACGTCCTTATTTTCCAGTTGTTATGGACAAGGGGAGATTCCAAGAATTCTTTTTATTTATTTTGGGCTAATAACTGTTGTATTATTATCTATTTGTATTTATGGTGTTTATTTTATTATTTATATTTCAGCTTTTTTGTCATATTTCTTACAATATTATGATTTATTGACTTTAACTTTATTTCCGGTTATTTTATTTATTTATTTTGGAGAGGAAATCGCTTTTCTTTTTGTAAGAGGTTGTTATTGAAGTTTGTTTTTAAGACACTTCTCTTACTATTTAAGTGTCATTAATGTCCATATTTTCGAATTTTTTTTTTCTTTGCGTAAAATAAGGAAATGAAAATAATGCAATATTGGTAAAAAATATTATCGTAATATTATATTTGCCAAATTATTAATTATCTTTTCATGGTTATTTGAACATTATAAGCTATATGTACATATCGAGGGAATTTAAGCAATTTTGCTTATTAAATTACCTTTGTAAAATGTATTGCATGTATGTACAGGGTGCTCCAACTTTAATTGACTGATTTGAAATTAAAGAATAAACCATTTAATAACATTTTATAACGCCATGATATTCAATGCAAGAATCAAGGACCGGAAAATGTTTTTCTTTTTTGTTTCTAAAAAAATTTTTATTGTGCAAGTTTAAAAAATTCTACATTTTACAGAAAATAAAAAATTTCTAAAATAGTTTTGAAAAAAATGCCGTCGAAAAAAATAAATAAAATAAAGTTTTTGAAATAAAACGTTTTCTTAAAAACATAAAATAAAGTTTTTAAAATAAAACGTTTTCTTAAAAACATAAAAAAACAAAAACAAAATAATTATATTTAAGCATTGTCATACAAATTTCATTCTTTAAAACAAATTCAAATCAAATTTATGAAGAGCCCTGTAGGAAGTCAAACACATTTATAACTAACTTCAAACTGGTTTTTTTATAACCACAACTAGTTGATTAAGTGACTTTTTTCCTTGTCGACGACTCATTATTTTAACATGGGCATGTCATAGGCAGTAGTCAATTGGCCATCTTTGCATTACTTTTTAACTGACTACTAACTACTTATTTTTCAACCTATTTGTAATTAATTAAAATTATTGTCAGTTAAAAATAAATTATTTAAATTTTAAATAAATTTTTTTGTATGTATATCTTTATATATTTTGTTATAGAAATAATTATTTATGAAAATTTTGCATTAAACTACCCTAAATGATGATGTATAATAGTCCTGAAATAAATACGCCACATAATTGCTAGTACATAAACAGTTTTGTATTGTTTCATTTTTTAATTATTTTAAAATGTTTGTATATATTTTTTCATTTGACTTCATGGCATGCTTGTTTTACTTATTTTGATTTTATTTGAGTTTTACGTGTGCCTTTTTGGTTGATATCTGCATGAGATTTAAACCAATTTATAGTCATTTAAAAAAAAGTTAATTTATAGTTAGTGTTTTTTGTAACTGACTATTTTATTTACTACAGGGAGGCTTCTGAAAATACATACATACATATTTAATTTTTTAAAAATACATACATAGAAAAAAAAAAATTCTAAAAAAAAACGTTTTAAAAAATATTTTTCAACAAAAGTTTTTTGAAAATTTTTATTTGTTTTTTTTTTACAAAAAAAGTTTTTGCTTTTTTTTGAAACTATAAATTTTGTTTTCAAAAAAAATGTTTCTTTTCTTTTTCGTTTAAATTTTAAACACAGAAAAACAATATTCTTTTTTTCACACACAAAAATTTTTTATTTAAAAAATAAAATTTAATTTTGTGTTTTCCGTTCGTAATTTCCGGTCCTTGGCAAGAACGTTTCAAAATTGTTCAGTTTTATAAAGTTTTCGAAGGATACCCTCAACATTCATAGTGCTATTGTACTCAGTTTAGGACACTGCCGCATCCTACAATATAGAAAAAATCCAAAGGCACTTAAACGAAATTCTTCGAATCTTCATTGATTTTTCTTGGTTTACAAGAATTTTCTGTGCTAATCAAGAAAAAATATGTTTAGTCAAGATTTTTTTGAGATTTGTTTACAATTTTCCTAAACCAAAGCTGTGTAAAAAGCAAATAAATATTTAATCGTCTTCGTTTTATTAACTACCAGCTGACCCGGCAAACGTTGTTTTGCCATATAATTTATTTCTAGTGAAAGAAAGAGGAATGAAGCGCGTTATACCATGATCGGCGATGAAAAAAACAATAGTTATTTATATCTTATTTCTGTTCGTTACATATTCAAAAATTAAACATAAAAAAGTGATGCATTTTTTATCCTGAAGTATGAAAATCAAATTGTCATTACGAAGAGCAATTGCGTGTACGATATTTTTTGTCAGTCCGTCTTTAGCCAACACAAATAAGCTCAATGGTTTGCCGACGCGAGAACATGCAACGTATAATTGTCCGTGTGAAAAACCTTTTTTACTACGCCGTAAGTGTTGAAATTTATAGCATTTAGTTCCTTCAAGACTTGAAACTATCTTCGGATAATTAATAAAGAAGACATGGGTAGAGGGAGGTTTTACCCTTTTTGCCCTATTTTAGGACCTATTTGTTGGAATATCCAAAAATGTATATCTTAATGTTTCTTCAGATATTACAGTGTATTAATGCCAAATTTTAAGAAAGCCGATTGATTTGTTAATTGGATATAGGGAGGGGGAGCGTTAACCCCTCTTGCCCTATTTCACTCCCTAAGTAATACAAATTATAAGCTTTAGTTCCTTCCAGATGTTACGCTATCTGCCTTCCAAATTTCAAGAAAATCGGTTGATTAGTTATGAACTTGTTGGGATGGGGAGCTTCCCGTTATGCCCTATTTTACGCCCTCTGCCGATTTAAAAATACATTAAGATCTATTCCGAATATCATTGTATACATAAGACATTACGATACGGGTAATAATATGGAAAATGGAGGGCATTTTGTTGATATTTGTATGGGAATAGTATATAGAAAAATCTAAATGCCATATCCCCGGAATCACTGAGCAATAATGTCTAAATTTGTGGTATTAATGGTCAATGAAAATCGCTACAGGAAGATGTTCCAAATAGATGATTTAGACGAAGAGAATATGTGGTTTCAGCAGAATATTGCCACTTGCCACACAGCAAGACAAACAATAGATATTTTGAAAGAAAATTTCGAAAATTGCATTATTTCTCGTAGAGGAGTAGTGAATTGGCCACTAAGCAATAATCTTACAATAGTTCAAGAACTTAAAAACAACATTATCAACCAGATGTCAACCATTGACAACAGTTTATTGAAAAACGTGATTGGAAAATTTCGGTAAAAGATTGGGAGATTGCCGAGCCAGTTTAGGGGGGAGGGGTGTCGCTTTTCCGACACAATTTTTAATTTTTATTTGGAACTTTTTTGTAATAAGCTAAAATAAAAAATTTTTAATATATCAAAAAACCTTTTTTCTATTAAAATTACGATTACACCTAAATTTTGGACGACAGCCTTTATATACAAACTACATTTCTTTTATTAAAGACTAACCCCCATATTCATTAAAAACATTTCAGGTTTATTAAGGGTTTATGAAACGAATTTTCTATGAAAATTAGTTCAATAAACCTTTCATAAATCAAAAATTTTTTTTATGAATATGGGGGTAAGTGTCTGTTTCACTAATTGTTTTTAAATATCAATTTTTGTTTACCAAGCCAATACAAAATTTGATATTTAAATACAATTGGTGAAATAGGCACTAACAATTTGACAACACTGAGATGCTGATTTAAACCAGAAACAAGTATCAACACTTGTTTTCCGAATATGCTCAACACTGATTACACTGCTTGAATCCAAAACTTCTTTTGCAACAAGCGGGTTACCCGGTACACTGAATCCAGTGGTTTTTTTTTGGTTATCTCTTATTTTAAAAAAAATTTAGTTTTCTACATTTGATACATTTTTATATCGATTGCATTACACAAGGCAACAAAATTGAAAAAATTTTTAAGGCTTGTAAAACCACTATACAATTTTGATGTATTGTGGTTCCAGTAGTACAAATATGGGCCAAATTTTAAATTCTATAGAAATAAAATAAATAGAAACTGGGAATTATTTCCTTCCGAAGGTTACTTTTATATTATATTCAACATTTTTCATTTTTTCGAATTTATTCTATGAGCTAAATTTCAGTTATGTATTTTATAAAGCTTTTTTGTAATAGTTCTATTCCTTCAATTTTTCAGAAATGACTTTACACACTACCAGACTATTATATTGTATTAAAAAAACAAAAATGAAAAATGTTGAATATAATATAAAAGTAACCTTCGGAAGGAAATAATTCCCAGTTTCTATTTGTTAAAATAGTTGAGTTAAATACATTCAATTTATAAAGTAACACTATCCAGTGAGACACAAAGAATGCTGACGAAGGACGTAGCGGGCCAGAAAATGCATTACATTCTGCTGGTGTCTAATAATTGTAAATTTTTCTGTATATAAAATATACCTCATTGCTTTCCAAAGGAAGGCTAAGGTAAAATGTAAAAAAGCAAATACAATATAATAGTCTGGTAGTGTATAAAGTCATTTCTGAAAAATTGAAGGAATAGAACTATTACAAATAAGCTTTATAAAATACATAACTGAAATTTAGCTCATAGAATAAATTCGAAAAAATGAAAAATGTTGAAATAAAATAAATTTTGTTTTATGAAAATCCATGAATAAATTCGTTTTTTATTCTCGATTAAGTGAAAGGACCTCGTTTTTGCATTTTTTTTATCGCAAATTTGTGTTGAGCAACATGCTGCAAACATAAAACAAACTTGTTGCTCTACACAAATTTGCGATAAAAAATGTTAAAACTTCACTTTATCGGGAATAAAAACGAATTCACAAATGGATTTTCATGAAACAATATTTATTTTATTTCTATTATATGCAGATTTATAAAAAAATAATTAAATTAAAGGATTAAAAAAAATATTGTGTAATAAAAATGTAAAACTTTGTGATTTTTAGCTCTAAACAAATTTGCGATAAAAAAAACGTCAAAACTAGGTACTTTCAGTTTATTGGGCATAAAACAGGAATTTGTCCATGGATTATCATGAAATAAAATTTATTTTACTTCTAATACATCCAGCTTTGAGCTTGCGTACTAAAACTGAAAGTATTTGTTGATTTAAATTTTTTTTTCAAAATTTTTGAATTCAAAAATTTTATAAAAAAACAAAAAAATATTTTATTTGCCACTTTGACCTCAATAACTCCAAAAATAATGGCTAAATTACAAAATGATATTAGAGAAATTTAAATCTGGCGTAATTTAAAATGTTTTGACGGAATGCATAACAAAATCGGATACGTCGTTCCAAAGTTACGATAAGATGTAAGAAGCAGCCTTTTCAAAAATCTCAAATTAAAGAAAAAAATAAAAAAAACCGTGCCATAGAATTAGAAATAATTATGATTTTTTGCAGTTAGGTGACTATTCAAGCACTTTTTTGCTGTTGACCTGTGTTATTAAGGAAAAATTATGTTTACCCACCACAGTGTAATTAAAAGCGTTAAAAAGCTGACTCAAAAGGAAAGTGTACAAATAGTGAGTTGATTTGCTTGTATTGTTGCTTTTAACTGTAGTAAACATTTGTAATATTTTTATAAAAGATTATATTAGGAAGCTTTTTATTGTCAAGAATCCTTTTAAAAATCAAGAGTTTTTTTTAGTTAAAGTCAAGATGAGGATATCTAAATAATATTCGGCACAAAAATCTTTTACCTAAATGTTAACCTGATAACATAATATTGTTCTGGCGGGCCCATGATTGCCATGGGCCCAAATAGGGTACACGGTACGCGGCCCTTTGTTCCTACTAGGAACCACAGGACATAATATATATATATATAAATAGGGTACACACTCGAAAATTTGTTTTTAAATATTGTGGTACAAAAAAAAGAAAGCAATTTTATTTAATGAAATTTGAAGAAAAATTTGCATTTATAACTAAATATGCAAAATATGCATTTAAAACTAAATATGCAAAAATATGCATTTAAAACAAAACATGCATATAAAAGTTTATGCCATTTTACTAGAAAGTTTTTGATTCCCGTTATTAATTTTGTGTGGGTCTCAGAGTAACAACAAGAAACATGCAATTGTATTAAATTCCTTGCCATAAATTTATTCGAGACTATGTGTTTTAAACGATTAAACTCATAACCATATGCACTAAGAAAGTGCTCGACACTTAATTAAATTAGGAGGCTGTTTTCAAGTATGAGTTGATAAAACCAGATACATCTATCACATGAGAGTTTTGCGGAAAACAAGTTATTCTTATGGGGCAATAAATTAAAAAGATTTAGAATATGCAAGCAGACACAATGACATTTCATTTCTACATATCAGTGAACCAGTAAAACTATTTTCAAAACAGGGAACAGCGAGTTGGAATTTATCCACTTTTTAGATAGGCCATGTCTCAGCTTTGCAATACCATACCAATATTGAAAAATTTTAATTTGCAATTCAAAGTTTTTAAAAATACATGTTGTTTATATTTGGAAACAATTTTACTTGTATCTCAACAATTAACTTTAAAGTTCGATTACTGCTAGAGATTCTGGCTTGTTTTCTTACAACGGGCCAAATATCAACGTAATAATTTGTAAAATAATTACAACAAATCTAACTACATTTGTGTATGTAGTTTTTGATTGAGAAATATGAAAAACACTTTTTTTTAAACAAAAAGCTGTAAAAACCTGAGCCCATGTTCTGTAACTCTCGCTTCGAGAAACTTTTCGATTGAAATGTGTGAAATGAAACAAAAATGACATATATTGAAACAAACAGCTGTTTTTCTCACTAAACTGTGTCTGTAACTTTTTTGGCGAGCACAAGCTGTCACGTAAGGAAATTACTCGTCACTTTACAGAAAAAGTGTGTCTGTAACATTTAGGTGAGAAAAGTTCCCGCTTTGAACTGTCAAATAAACTGATGAATAAAATGGGTCGAGAAAAAATTTTAACAGTAAAAAACAATTAAAAATGCAGAGAATAAAAATTATAATATTTTGTTCTTGGCACATTTTTTCATTGCTTAATTATTTTGCTTTTAAAATTTTTATAAAATATACGAATGTTTTCAAAGCTCTTTTGCAAACAACAAACATAAGAGTCGCACTTTACACTATTTGGTATAGCCGACGGCAGTATTTTCGCCGCCGTCTTTTTAAAATTTTCAATTTTAGTAAATTTTGTTCGCCGTCAACGATATGTGTTACTGGCTTTCTCAACCTCTGCAATGTCACATCGTCTTCGAATGCAATGTTAAGACATTTATAACGTAACGACGTAATCTCTTTTGCTAATTTTCGACATGTGTTAAAGACACACTTTTTTCTCACTTTACGAGAAACGATGGAACATTTTGTTTCACATCTTTTCGATGCGAGGAATTTTCACTTAAGTTACAGAACATCGGTACTGGTTAAGGCTAGGTTACACTATTATTCTTTGTATTAACCCATTAAGGTCCTGCGTTGCGTTTTCGCAACGTTCACTTAAACCTCCCCTCAGGCATATTGTTGTTACGTGATATTGTTATAAAGCACAGAGATATAAAATATAAACTTAATATCTAATCGACCTGTTTTTGGATTTGTATCATACATAAGTTTTTTTTATAAAAATTTTTAATTTAAATTTTTAATTTTTCCTGATTTTTGGAAAAAGTTTAAAAAAATAAAGTAATATATAATATACCTATCTGAAACTTCTGAAGGAGATAGCTAACATACGAACATTATTTTTTCTACTCAAAAATCCAATCATCGCAGACATTTGAGACTTTTTTTATGATTGGATACATCCGTGATGCGAAAACGCAACACTGGGCCTAAACCATATACAAATTACATAAAATTATCAAATAAAATATATTATACAATCACTTGCTATTTAAATAAAACATGTATACATGTAAATTATAAGTTGTTGTTATTACGCAGTAGGTAAATTCTCTATGTCAAGTGTGCTATTTTCCTAAAGGGAAGCGAACTTCCACCAAAGTAGTCCCGTGATAGGTCTTTGGGGGAAGAGACCGGTTCCAGTTCTAACAGTTTCTATGAATAAGATCTATCACTTTTACATGGGTTTGTCATTGGTTAATTGACACCATTTGACCAGTCACACATCTATTCTCAATGAACGTGTTAAGCGTTAGTTAGAACAATGTAAGATTATTTCGATACAATGTAGTATGTACCGTAATTCATTACTTTCTTTACCTTCTTGTTCTTTATGCACCAGTTAGATGATTAGTTCTCCTTTCACTGGTCATGAGTTCTATCTTTTTGAACTTGTTCTATTTTCACAAATCCAGGAACAATTGACACAAATTTCCAGCAGGGTTACTTCAATATTTGATACCATCCACTGACAGCTAGGATATTTCAGGAGTGGGCATTATATTGAACCTGTGGTAAATTATGAACCGATCTTTACGAAAGTTGACAATGTGATTTCTAGTCATTTAAAACTGTGACAGAACAAAATTTATAACAATAGAATTATTTTTTATGGTTTTAGGCGTACCAAAGTGTTTTTCGAGAGTGGGTTTTATATGGGTCCTATGGTAAATTATGGTCCGATCAATTTACAAATGTGAAAAAAGTGACGTAGCAGTGCACCCAAAGTGCCTTGGAGCATATCATAATTGAATTAAAAATAAAATGTAAATGAATATCTTTTTTAATTTTTTTTCCTAAAGACGTGAATAAAATATTTTAATTTAAAATTTTTACAAATGCGCTTAATTTGTATATCGTAAAGGCCCAACGTTGCGTTTGTGCAACGGGAGTTTTCTGGGCATTATAGCTCAATGGGATCATGGTTCGGGCCTTAATGGGTTAATACATGTCAAAAACTCAAGTAATGTATGACAAAGTGTTATAGTGTGAATGCAAAATGATAAGTATTATGAAAAAAGTTTGACATCCCATACGACTTCATCGTTTTTTGAAAAATTTCTAAAAAATAATACTTTTCATTGGATCAGGGTTGCATTTTATTTCATGTGTGAGTGTTTGTACTTTGTGTGATGGTGTGAACACAAACTGTCACGCTACATTAGATTTTTTGACAGTCGCAACAAAACTCATTAGATTTCTGTCTCACAAAGTATTATGGAATACGTAAGACTTGTGAGATGGTGTAATCTAGCCTTTAGTAGTAATAAATTTGGCACTTTAATTTTTGAAAAAAGTCCCAAATTTAAGCGATTTTTATGTTCTTGAGTTCGGTATTTAAAATCTTACTGACTTTCATTCGCTTGGATCGGCTTAGGACAACTTGATGGGAATAGGCTCTAGTTAATAAAATAAAAAAGTGAGTCAATTTCTGGCCCCAAAAGATGAGCGATGCTTTCAAAAGCTCTAATAGTTGGTTTAGCTCCTTTTAGAATTTATTTTAACTAGTTTTAAATTAACATATCTGTTTATATAGTGATCGAATTGAGACAAATATTGATAACACTGTGTCACAAATTTTCAACAAAGTCGTGACCAAATAAATCTGACACCTAATTTTTATGTAAAACTCCGCTGAATTCGAATATGACTGACTTCATATTCGGATTCAGATTGTCAAAAGTAGAACAGAAATTCCAAAATAACCGTTATTTGTGTTTTTAAAAAAGAGAGGCGTGAGTCCAGAAATGACAGAGTTACAGTGGACAAAAGTTCAAACTTCATTAGGATCTTTGGCAATTTTGCACTGTCCATGTTATTTTTTTTTAATAAATTAGGTGTCAGATACATTCAAAAAACTGTCACGTAGTGTTTTTATATTCAAATAGACATAAACAAATAGTAAAAATACTAAAACTAAAGTCCCAAACATTGACTTTATAAAATTTGGTACCCACCGACTGTCACAGAAAACCATTTGCTTAAAGCTTAAGCAAAAGTAAGTATTCGTTTTCACAGCATTTGTATGGAAATTGCTTGAGCATTTTTAAATAACAGAAAACCTATCAGACAAATCTGTAAAGTTTTTTTTTTAAATAATCCAATTACTTTAGGAAATTAAATATACATACCACATAAATAACTGTGTGCCTGTGTATTTAAATATGTATATGAATGTATGTACATGTATAAATGAAGGAATATTGAGTATGTTTGTAAAGATGTGTGTTTGTTAGTGTTTATCTGGAACTAATTTTACTAATTGATATGTTTGTCAACACAAGACAAGTGTGGCAACCGCCCATCACCACCAGTTTACCACCCAGTCAACGATTCACACTAGAAAACAACATATAATTATGATTAAATACCATGCATGATGAATCGAACACCACCCACCCATCTAGTCAACTCCTGAAAAGTGTATATTTTGTAACCACAAAAGCCAAAACTTCTATAGAAATGAATTCATGTCATATCTCGACAAAAGAAAGAAAAAAAAAAAAAAAAAATGCCGTCGAAATCAAAAATATGAAAATGTCAGAAAATGCAAAGAAAGCCAATTATGGAGGAAACAAACACTAATACATTCATGTTTTTACAATATGGGAATGTATTTTTGTGTTTATGTTTGTTATTAAGCAAAATTGCTTACAGTGTGGGACAAAAAGTTGTGAACTTTGAAATAAAGTAACCGATGTTATACAAACTAGAAAGCAATTTCTTCTTGCATGAAGAACATTTTTTTTTAAAAAAGTGTAACATATACAGTCACAGTCATAGATATTTTAACAAACTAAAAATATAAACCAGTACCCATGTTCTGTAACTGAAATGAGAACTTCTCGATCCAAAAGATGTGAAACAATATATTCCATCGTTTCTCGAAAAGTGAGAAAAATGTGTGACTGTAACTCATGTCGAAAACTGTCAAAAGAGATTACGTCGTCACGTTATAAATATCATAACATTGTACTCGAAGCCGATGTGACATTGCAGGCGTTGAGAACGCCAATCAAACATATCGCTGACGGCGACCAAAATTTACCAAAATTGAAAAATTTTTAACGATGGCGGCGAAAAAACAACCGTCGGCTATACCAAATTATGCAAAGTGCGACTTTAATGTTTGTTGTTTGCAAACAAGCAAAATTCGTATATTTTTTAAAAATGTTAAAAGCAAATCATTGAACAATGAAAAATGTGCCAAGAACAAAATATTATTACTATTATTCTTTGTATTTTGCATTTTTAATTGTTAAAATTTTTTCTCGTCCCATTTTTTTTTCGTTAGTATATTTGACAGTTCAAGGCGGGAACTTTTCTCACAAAAATGTTACAGACACACTTTCTCTGTAAATTGGCGAGTAACTTCCTTACGTGACAGCTTGTATTCACCAAAAAAAGTTAGAGACACATTTTAGTGAGAAAAACAGCTGTTTGTTTCAATTAATGGCATTTTTGTTTCATTTCACACATTTCAATCGAAAAGTTTCTCGACGCGAGAGTTACAGAACATGGGCACAGCATCGAAGTAAACATAATTTTGCTATTTTATGAAGAACATTTTCAACAAATGGCGTCTCTGTGTCTACTAGTTAAAATTTTTTTTTAAATAAATTTGCTTTTTTCCATTAACTTCAGTTTTAAAAATTAGTTACACAAATTTTTTTGTTTTTAAAAGTATTTACGCAAGAAGTCGTTAAAACCAGCAAGTCAATCTTTGAAAATAACGTCGAACTTGTTATGGTTAATAATAACAAAAATATGTTTAACACTTATAATAGCATGATTGTTATTTAACCATAGCATGTTGCTCTTAGAAAATAGGCAATACTATTGTTTATTAAAAAACAAATTATTGTCAAATTTAACAATAACATTTTTAGAGTCAACAATAATATGGTTCTGGCTTCGTGATAAAGGACTAATTCAACCATAACATATGGTGAAATTAACCATACTATTGAGCACTAATCGCGAAAATAACGTAAGCGACATCATTATTTTTAATTTTCGTTTTTTTTTTAATAAATGACTGTTTTGGCAACACTTGTATCATCTCCTAAAATGTCAAGGTCACATAAGATACCGTTATGATTTTATAGCAAGAACAATTTTTTCGTAAGCGACAAATTTCACACAAAATTTATATGAAATAATATAAAAAAACTCTCTCCTGTTCAATTTTATTTACGTTATTTTCGCGGTAAGGGCTTAATATGTTCCAAAAATTTCGTTAAAAATAGTTTTGTTGTAGGTGACCATTAGACTGGCCCACGCTTGTATGGAGAAGTAAAAGTATAGTCCAATACTTTCTCCACAAGCTTGATTTTGTTTCTTTTACTAAAATATATGTATGTATATACCAAAAATTGGATCAATACGACAATATTTAGAGGTCGCGATGAATGGCGACTTTTATGTTTCACAGCTTATACCTATTACAAGCATTAACTTTTTTTTTGGCTTATTATTATTGTACTTGTTTATGTATTGGAGATACTTTTTCACACTTTACTAGATTTACATTTGTTAAAATTCAAGTATATTCATCCCTCTACATAATTATTTAACTTACATATTTTGAATGCAGAATTACAAGAAACGAGTTTAGAAGGATAATGTTGAAATTTCTGACAGTGAATCAATGTAAGAATAAACAAATTTTTTTTATATTAGACTGCTTACTATATTTTGAAATATTTTCATCGCACTACGAAGTTAAGTTTCGCAAAAAACAAAATACAGCTTAACCAATAAAAATGAAAACTGTTTTTAAAACGACTTTATTGGACCTATTGACCGTGTAAGGCCCGTTTTCACAACTTGCCGATAGCTAAAAGTAGACTTTAAACGGCCTTATTAAAAATTTTCCATTATTAAAACTTAACTTTAACCTAAAGTTTACGATAATGTAGATTAAGGTTCATCCTACCTGGTAGGTTAAAATAAAGTTGTAACAATGGAACACCTTTTACACGGCCGATAAAATCCTACCTTTAGCTATCAGTAAGTTGTGAAAACGGGCCTTAGTCTATCTAACCCCGAAAAATCCTTTAACTATCGCAACCTCTAAATATTGACCGATTGTGCTCAAATTTGGATTGAACATTTTTAAGCACTATTCGAATAGGATCAGCGTTGTGGAGCGCGAATATTCGATACTTTTGTATTTTGGGCCACCCTAGTGACCATATTGAAAAAGGTGTTTTCTCTGCATGTATGCAATTAGTAAATTTTGATATTCTTCGCTTTCGATAACAAATAAAATTAAAAATAGGAAAAGAAGACAATTTTGCTCAGCACTGTAAGTATCAATATTAATATGGATAAATAATCAAAATAACACGGACGATTTGATAACATATGAGACGGCTATGAATTGATTCAAATCCCAATAATACAACAATAACAAAAACACTATACGAATGATGAACACAACAACCCACCAAAGCAAGTGCGATTTTATACGTCATTACAATTCACACGCACTTTTCTTTTGAACCTTTACTAAAGCCTAAATTGTGATTGTACCACTGGTGTAAGGAAAAGTCTATTTATCAAAATGGGGGATGAACTGTGGTAGTTGATGTTCTTTGCCGTAAAGCTTTTCTGCTGATGCTCTGGATGAGAGTAAAAATAAAACCTTTAAATGGTTTCCTTTTCTCTGTTTTTTTTGCTGTTTGTTTTATTTACTTTTAAGAGCACTTAAAAGATACCAAACAAACTTAGTTGTATTTTTTTTATTTTTGTTCAGTTGTTGTATTGTTTTTGTTCGACAACAATAAAATCCTTGTAAAAAATGCCACACCTACAGAAAAAGGGAACGTTAATTTTAAATGGTGTGGTAGGAAAATAACAAAAATTAAGCTTAAACATTTAAAATCGCATAATAGAAGAAAGAGCTTCCAAAAAAGGGTGGCAAGCATTTAGCGGATTTATTTATGTACATAAGTTGGTAGAAAGAAGAAATTTAACAAACGCCGTAACTTTGTGGGCTTCTTACTTTTCTATATGATTTTTTCGTAACAATAAAAAAACAGACCGCAAAGAAGACATCATTACTCAAATTTATAGCAGAGATTTAAAAGAATACATTTTACTTAGAATTTAGTTATGTTCAACGTTGTTAAAACTAGACCGTTAAAAGAAACCACTAAGGGAAAAATACTAAATATAAATAACTTGTACAGACCCTGCAGGAAATGTCACTAGTGAATCTGTACTGATTCACTATTAACACAGTCACCAGTACTAGTGACTTATTATACCCCAGGCAATGTTATTAACAAGAGACATTTAACATGTGCGTGTCATTGGAAATCTACTACTGACGTTGGTTCTACTGACTAGGTAGTCCTTTGGGAACATATGTAGACATTGGAACCAGAGAATCGCTGGTACATTTTAGTAAAAGTAGTCCCCACTTTTTGTAAGAATACGAAATCATAACAATCTTTTTTTATTATTTCTTCAACTTTTATAGGAATTGTACTTCTCAGTTGTTATTGATAAAATCTTTTTCGTATAAAAGCCAAATATAGTGGCAAATGTAATGTAGTGTAGACACTTCGTTGACAATGTCACCAATATAGTCGACAAAACTGGTCACTTGGAGACACTTGCACCCAGGTTTCCTTCAGGGGAATTTGTCGCTTATAAATATGTATAAGCTTGCGTGTTTCTTGGTTCTTTTAAGCGATGCATCTTTAAAAACTCTTTTATTCGCATATATAGTGCTTTAAAAAAAACTCAAAAATCCAAATAGTATGCATGTGTTTGAGGTTTAATTAGAAATGAGCAAATTTGGTTTTAATGAAATAATTTTTCTACTATTGTTTATACCGTTCACTCGATATGAAAAGAGTATATATATGTACATATGTATGTATATTAAATTGTTATTCCATTTGTAATTTCCACAATATTAATGTTATATCCTATAAGGTATATACATATGTATATGTATGTATATATTCTGGATCGTCTGTGCATGTCTTGATTGAAGTAGTTTTTCCGAAGACAACATATTTGGTGGGGGCGAGATTTTTTATTATAGGCAGGAACTTGGAACTTGCCCTTTATAAATTATAAAAATATGTTATTTTATTTCGATAATACAAGAATACCCATTAATAATATTATGTTTAAATGTACACAATTTTTGGACATCCCAGCAAGGTTTTGTTTATTGAATCTCTAACGAAATTTTCAATGAGTATCCAAATCTTAATCCTAATAGTTATTTATTAGATATTTTCAATGAAACATCTTGTTTTCTGTATTCAAATACTTATTATTCTACATTCAATTCCAGCAGGTATATCCAAAGAGTAGACGTTTATATGCAATATTTATGTATAAATGTGTTATATAATTCAAAATTCTGTTCGATAATTTTTGACGATCGCACGGATTTGTCGGGGAAAAGCCAGATTTCCTTATCTTGAAAATATTTCAACATACAACAAAAAGTTGTTAGGGAAGAATTTTTTGGCTTTGTTGTAAACGCATTTGAAGAGCCTTCACAGGATATTGATAATGACGCTGATGTGTCCATTGATGCGAAGGCACTATCATCAATAGTTCTTAAATTTTTGACAAATTTCGGTCTTAACCTAAAAACTTGAAACTGATGGGTGTCCTGTAATGTCAGCAGAAAATGGAGTTAAAAAATTCTGGAAGCCGCGACAAATGCGAATCAAATGCCTTACTATTCCCATAAATCAAACAACTCAATTATACAAAAAGTTGTATCATTTGTTAAAGAAACGACAAATTTTTTTATATATAATCATCCCAGGCAAAACGCAGTTTTAGTAAAGTATTTGGGAGCCAAACTATCTACATTATGCGAGACAAGATGCGTGGACTGTCACGACTCAGTAGAATCTTTGGAAAAAATATCTGAGTGGATAGGTAGAGATACTTCATCAAAAGCCTTATATTAAGGAACTCACTTAGTACTTTTGAATTTATTTGCGGAATAAACATATTAAGTATGATACTTATTGTAACACAGCCGGTTAGTATCATTTTACAAAAGCAAGATACATATAGATCTTCAAAAAGGATCAAGCCTTATCAAAATTTTAATCATGTGCCTTGAAGAAAAAAGAAATAAAGCCGAAGAACAAGTTAAAGCGATTTTTGAAAAAGTTAAAGTTATTTGCGTTCAAATCGAGGTTCCAATCGAAAAGACTAGATCTGAACGAAATAATCACATCCAAAATGTTGAAGTGTCCTGCCCAGTTGTAGGTTTATTCCTCTTATTAAATTTATTTTAGAAGATCTCAAAACACCTTTCCCAATAGATATCCTAAATGTATTGAACATACATCAACTTCTACCTCAAAGTCTAATCAAGTCATATACAGATACAAAACTTTTAAAACCACAACTAGTTGATGAGCTGATTATGTTTGATAAAAAAGATAAACTGTAGCATTGGCAACAAACATGGAAAATTTCTGAAAATCTATCAGATGACGTTGTAGATGCTTTAATAAACTGTGATGAAGAAATCTACCCAAATCTAAGAAAAATATTTAAAATTTTCCTTTCAATGCTCGTCAGTAATGCTACGAGCGAGAGGTAATATCCTACCCTTCGTCGAATAAAAACATGGATCTGATCAACAATTACAGACAGAAGATAGACTGTATTACCTAAATTTGCCTCACAAGGAAAAAATAAATTGCTTATTTAAAAAGATTAGTTTATTTTAATTTATATTGAATATTTTATTTAACCTTATTGTTGAGTTTTTTTTTAATATAATATACACATATTGTTTTTAATAAACTTAAAGAAAAAAATTTTTACATTTTTGTATCATAAAAAATTTTTTGTCTGACACTGGTTGAACTAAAAGTTTAATGGCCATTTTCTCATTAGGTGATTATCTTTTATCCCAACGAAAAACTGCACATTAAAGAAACTTGGTTTTCTCGATGTCTCATTTGCTTCGATTTAATCGCAAAGCTAACCGGCACTCATCTGCCAATTATTTATTTTCCTTTTATTTGCCGTACAGATAAATTCAATCAGCTGACTCCCATCTTTTACATGTATTTTGAGTGGCGTTGCCAGTTGAAAACTTTGTTTTTTGTCGGTATATTGAGAAACCCAAAATCATTAACGGACAGTTTATCGGTCCAATAAATTTATGTTGACATTAAGTAACAGACAGTTTGTCGATACATTGAGAAAATGGCCATAAGAGTAGATTAATTATTGTTAGTTCAGAAATATCAATCGAAGATCCCATAGAAAGATATATTAAATATAGACATAGTCTGGAAAAGTTTGCTATTGGAATTTAACCAGATCGATTCACAACCTCCACTGCAATTAGAAACAGCTAGCAACATATGTTGGATAGCAACAGCGCTCAGAAATAAATCGTCCTCAGCATTCAAACATAACCGACTCAAAGTATCACGACTCATCCACCAATATTCAACCAGGGCTCCTAACCAACTTCAAGTCTCATCCCACATTAACAATACCTCAACCTTTCATCCGTTTCAACATCCAATTCTTCACAGGTCTTATCTCATCAGTCCCTTAGACCCTTAAATTCCCGCACTAAGATACCAGATCTTTTTTTTTTTTGTTTGCTTCGAGCCAACACTCTGGGAATGCCCCTATCATAGCCAGTATCCCCATTTCATTGCTTCAAGTCTTGACTGTCTATTCATGCAGGCTATAGACCACAAACAACACACCATTATCTTTTCATCATTTGTCGCACCTTTAACCCTTCGCCTGCTGTTGATTTTCATCCGTGGTACCAGATAGGATCTCTTATCAGCCACGACATATAGATATCATATGATCTTAAGGCATCTGCCAATTCTGATCTACTGCCGAGTCCCAAGTATTGACTGCACCTGTTTTCCCCAGCGGTTATAACATCAAATGATTGATAATACTTTGGACAATGCTCTACTACCGGTGGCTGTCATTTGTTCAGTTTGTTTTAACAAATCACCATGGTCGGATAAAGCATTCAAGAATAATGAAAATAATAATCTAATTTTTATTGCAAAATCATCTTCAGCGATGAGGACCATTTCTAGATGAATGGGTATGTTAACAAACGAAATTGTCAAATTTGGGACGAAACCAGTCCACATAGGAGTCAATAGCGTTTAAAGCCACTTGAAAAAATACTACTTATTGATTTTGGGCTGGCAGCGTCATCAATTGACCACTATAGGTCGATTAAAACCAACTCACTATGGCCTGAATTGGATGATATTGACACCAACGACATGTGGTTTCTCATGCCACATTGGGCATTCCGCACGAGCAATTTAAGCGAATGGTCATCTCACCCGGAGGTAATGTGAACAGGCCACCGTGCCAGTTTTGCCCTTTTGATTTCCTTGTAAGGCTTTTCTTAGTTGCAGTTCTATTCGAATATGCCACAAGCAACAGCGGCACTTAAAGCCAACATGCAGTCGGTCAGAAGCTGCGTCGGACAATTATCCCACTTTACACGACGTTATATTTCATACATAATAGCTTCGAGAGGACTTTCCAACGTTTAAAGTCTTCGATGATAAAGTTAAGTACATACATACTTTTCTTTAAATTAAATTTAAAAATATGAGGCGCTTACTGAAAGGCCCTTTGCCTTTTAATTTTTTTCTTTCTTTAATATCATTTCTTATTTAGAAATTCGTGGATTTAAGAGAACGAATTGCAACCATTACATCTCTGTAAATAAACTGAACATTTAACAGAAGCTTTAGAAATGTCATTGACAAACAAATGGATTAAAATCCACAAACGCGTGTTTGTCACACAGGATCATAAAAAATGACAATTGTTTGTTGGTGCAGTTGTTTTAAATAGTGCGACAGTGAATGAGTGTGTGTTAAGTAAAAGGAAAGCTTTGTAATGCTTTCCGACGTTACGCCCGACTGGTGCACAGACAGTCAGTGTGTGCTTGTTTTGCTGTAAAATTTAAAGAAACACCCTTTTAATTGCTTCATGATTTTAGTGGTTTATTAAAGGTACCACGTAAAGTTAAAGCCACAAAGGAAAACAAGTACACCAAACGAAAGGGGTACGTTACAACCTAACCTTAAAAGAAATAAGAAATTTACAAAAATTATTCTAACTCCCTCAAAAATAATTTCAATTAAAGATTTTTTTTTTTTTTGCAATTGACAGGTTTTTCTTAAAAATTATGAATATTATGACAGACTAAGCACCACATTTCAAATTTCGTATGATTTTATTTAGTTTTATATCTTTCCTTATTTAAATTGGAAAAAAGGGTGGAAACTCGTGTAATTGGTTTTGCCAAATATTTTCTCACAAAAGATTAAAATGTCACTTTTAAAAATTGTTGCTGCTAAATTCATTATTATGTCACTTAACGCAGCTTTAATTTATTTATGCCACCAGTTAGCGAACGTATGTTTTCGTTAATCACTAAATCGGATTATATTTGAGCAATTTGTTCTTAATAGTTTAATACTTAATAATTTTTAAGTTTTTAAGTATGTAATATGATTGGTATTAATGTCACACAAATCATTAAGAATGCAGAAACTGGGAACTTAAATAAGAAAGATATGGATGAGGCGCTAGATCAATGTTGCGCAGCCAATAGCACAATTGTTCAAACTAATCGAAATTTTCCTAAGAGTATCGATATTTATTAATTCGAAATATCGATATTTCGATATATTGATTGTTTAATTTTTTTTTTTAATTTAATTCTAAAATAAAAACGAAAAATTCCATAAAAACAAAAACAGGAAACAAAACAAAAAAACATTTTATTTATACGCCATTTGAAATAAACGAAAAACGTAAATGAGATTAAGTCACGGAAGTAACAACTCTGCGGGAAATTTGTGTCAACTGTTCCAACAGACTGGTCCTGGAAAAATAGAGCAAGTACAAAAAAAAAAGAACTCATGACCAGTGAAAGGAGAACCTATCATTTAACTGATATAGGAAGGACAAAAAGGTAGAAAAAGAAATGACCCTAGAGGGAAGCGAACTGACACCAAAGTAGTCCCGTGATAGGTCTTTGGTGGTAGAGACCGGTTCTAGTTTGAACACTTTCTATGAATAAGACCTATCACTTTTACATGGGGTTGTCATTGGAGGGGGTCAATTGACACCATTTGACCAGTCACAAATCTGTTCTCAACGGACATGTTTAGTGACAGTTACTAAAATGTAGTATTATTTCAATACGATGTAGTATTATTTCAATAAAACAAGTCCTAGAATTAAATTCAAGAGCCAAATTTTAGAAAGCCCCAAAAAAATGTATCACACCACCGGTGAAGACTGTACTGTAATTCATTACTTTTTCTACCTTTTTGTTTTTCGTAAACCAGTTACATGATTGGTTCTCCTTTCACTGGTCATGAGTTCTTTCTTTTTGTACCTGTTCTATTTTCACAACTCCCAGGACCAGTCTGTGGGACCAATTGACACTAACTTCCCGCAGGGGAATTACAGTACAGTCTTCCCCGGTGATGTGAAACTTTTTTTAGGACTTTCTAAAATATGGTAATCTTGTTCTAGGACTTGTTTTATTGAAATAATACTACATTGTAGTTAATAACTCTAAACACGTTTATTGAGAATAGATAGGTGAGTGGCAAAATGGTGTCAATTGACCCCCTCCAATGACAGCCCCATGTAAAAGTGATAGGTCTTATTCATATAAAGTGTTGGAACTAGAAACGCTCTATCACCGGTCTAGAACCGGTCTCTGACACATTATGTCAGTTCGCTTTCCTCTAAGGAACTTACAAATAGTACCTACTTTGACTAGCAATGTTTTAGTCAAACCAATATTCATCAGATATGGACAATACGAGTACTCTCTGTTTTATGTGTTCTCCTGTTGTTTATCTTCTTTTGCCCGGCATTGTGAAGTTTACAGCCGAAGCAACTCTTCGGACTATACTAACAAAGCCGGCACATCAAACATTTTTAAGCAATTTTCGAAAGAACAGAGTCGTGAAATGTCGACAACAGACACATAACTTTATGGGATCTGATTTTCTTTTTAAAAAAATTGTATGTCTTAAATTGTAGGAAGAAGTTCGTTTTTTGCTTTTTTTTAGAAAAACTTCCACAAGGAAGACATAATTCTTTACACAAACCAACCATTGTTCACCAAAATTACATAAAAGAAATTTTCTTTAGTTTTTTCACTGTAGAGATTATAAAATGTACAATGGAAAAATCCCGTTTTTACTTACTATAAGTTAAAAAACATATGATGCCATTGTTAAAAAAAACAAAAGTTTTGTAAGCAGTTGAAAAACGCCTAAAAGGTTGAATTTTCTCATAAATAGTTTTTAAAAATATCTAATTCGATAGTCGTAACTAAATACCGATAAACTTGTTCTCTTGACTAATACTAACATGCAGCAATACACCCAAATATTAAACGTTGCGCACCTCTGCGCCAGATATAACTCTTTTCATTATTGGCGTTTTTGTTCATTGCTCTCGCTCCCTCTTTATTTCAAAAAGCAAGCAGCAGAACTTTTCTGTTAACAACACCGCTCTACTGTGATAGTTGGTACTAGTGCTGGGATACTATCGATATTTTCTACTATCGATATTTTCTACTATCGATATATATCGATAGTTCAGATTTCACTATCGATATTACTATCGACTGAATGTTTGTAATTGTGCAGAAAAACATTAATTATGTTTTATAAGGCTACGTTGTTTTTATCACTTTAATGAACGTATGAGACGTATGTATATACGCACGTTATTTTAGATGGCAGTTTTTTTTTAAAAATTGATAAGTACCTTTCTGAAAGAACCGAAGTAGGGACTATAAGATATTCCATTGCAACTTTAAAAGATTTTCTAAATTCTAAACCCAAAAAGGTAATCAATCTAGCGAACTTATCTCTAATGGTCGTCATTGTTTTGTCCTATGCTTGGAATTGCATTTGGATTTGCATTTTTTTTTACAACATTACAAAAATATTGGACATTTCAGTCCCTTTGAAAACATGTAAAAATTTCGACTTAAAGGCCTTTAATTAGCAGTAAAAAGCACTGCTAATCAATCCATACCTCTTGCCATTCTTGTTGTTTGCATTCATTGCTGTAATTCAGCGCGAATTAATAATAGCAAGTAAAAATTTGCGGCAAAATACTGTGTGTGTTTAGCTGCTGTTAGATGTCTTCATAACTGTATTTTAAATAATAGAAATATCGATATTTATATTTTTCCTATCGATATTTTCGATATTTTAAGACTATCGATAATATCGATAGTCTATCGATAGTTTCCCAGCACTAGTTGGTACACCTGGGTGGTGTGGAGATATTTTTTATGTTACGTTATCTAACAAAAAGAGGTGCATAACTGGAATTTGGCAAAAGATCAAAATAGGCAGTGTCCTTTAGATTATACGATCTCTGTAAGTCGTGGCTAACCAGAGATCATTTCAAGTACCACGAAAGTCTGTAGCGTCTGAAAATGGTATCATACTAACTATTGGTTGGGGCCCCCAGGGACATGCCCTTTTAAGGAGAGGTATTTTTATGCTTAGGATAAGTTCTGTGAGAGGTACACTTAATGTGAAAATCAAAATTTGTAATGATGAAGCGTGAAGACCTAGTATTAAGTGGATAAGGGGTTAAGCAACTGATTTTCCAACCCGAATCAGTAAAGAAATGGATTCTGCGTAAAGCGAAAAGTTGAGAGCTGAAGATTATGAGTGGTTAAGTGGAGTAAGTGTTGTGAGTGGTGGCGCTGGTTGCGGTGAAGTTTTAGTAATTGTTAGTAGATTGAAGGGTCGAAGCGGCTGGGTAAAACTAGCTAGTGCCTGGATATTGAAAGCGGACGAAAGGTTGAGGTACCAGGGGTTATTATTTATTGCTTTTACGCCATATTGTTGGCGCATAGTGCCAAAAGAGGTACCATGTATGAAAAAGATTAAGCTGAGCGTTGTTGAGCGTTGGTGGATGTGGTAAGATTTGGATTGGATAAAGAGTCAAGAGCCGATGTTGTTGATTTTACAGATGAAGTTGACTGTATCACGAATTTTGTGTTTCACAAAATGATGCTATTTCGCAGAGAGTGCTGCTCTCACGAAAGGATGCTTTGGTGGCAAGAAAAGGGTGTTCCTGAATGATTTATTCCTAGGTGCTTCAGGTATTCAACAGATCCTGCTGACTTTTCTAATGCAGCGAATTTAAGATATCACCAGCTCCTAAGCAGGGGTCGAGAGTGAGAGCTGTGTGTGTTGATGGTTTGGTAAACCATAAGTTGGAAATCCACACAAATTTTTTTTACAATTGTGATGGTTTGTCTTCGGATCCTCGTAGTAGATTCAATCAGAACTGAGTCGATACCACATTTTCTATACAGTTTCACACAAAAATTTTATATATGGGCATTTCCGTCAAAAGGTTCACCGTGACCGAAAATTTAAAAGTTATTAAAAGCTGATTATTTTATGATATTGTTATAGAGAAATATTTAGATTTTACTAATTTTATAAATTTACCCATACATTTTTTCACTTAGATGAACAATCAGACTCCAAAGTTGTGCAAACGTAATTTCTTATATGTGAGAATGTTTTATTGTATGTTTTCTTTAATATTTATCTCTCTTAAAAGAGGTGATATTTGATAAAAATTATTCCAAAAAATTTTTTTTACATGGTCTGTAATCTAAGGAAGAGTTCAAAGAGAAATATGTTATTCGGATTCACTGTAAATTTTTATTTTATTTTATTTTGATCATTATTCAGTTAAATTATTACGGAAAAATTTCACCTATCGACCCAGATTTTGGCTTAAAAAAAAGAAAATACAAAAGATTTTGGAACCAAACCAAGACTTTTTAATGTTACATTACTACGTAAAATTCTGAAAGTAGTTTGACTAACAAATTTTGCCAGGTTTCGCTGAATTACGCCTTTTTATACATGGCTACAAAAACTACTTCTTTTTTTTTCACATTCGAACCGCTACTTCTTTTGCCAATATCTTTGACCTAGAATCGCGCCCTCCATAAATTTTAGCATAGATAACAGTGCTTTCTTAGTGCTATAATTTAAGGTTTAAGAAAACTTAAAAATATTTTTTGCTTAAAATATTATTGCATTTTTGATGCGTACGACTGTCAAGTTCAACACTTTGGAATTACCCATATATTTTATTTTGAGAACGTTTTTTTATGCTCTCACCAGGGATGTCAGATGTGACGATTTTACGTAATTTTGACGATTTTTTTCGCTGAATTTACCAAAATGACGATTGACGATTTTGAATGTAGAGTCACTTAGGTGTTGACGATTTAATCCCGTCAATAAATTTAGTTTAATCTTTCATCAAATTTTTAACACTTTAATCTGTCAAGTAAAGTTTTTTTCTAACCGAACGTTTCCACATGCAAGTAATTACTTGCAAGTAGTGTATACGTATTATCAACAAAAAATCGAGGAAACAGCCGATTGGCTGAATGAACAAAAATTGTGTGAATGTTAGTGAAAAAGTGTTAGTGTATTGAGTTTTTCGAACTTGCACTTGCATGTGGAAACGGGGGGTTAGTTAATATATGTATATATATGCGAATATATATTTATATCTACTAGCGGACTCGACGAACTTCGCATCGTCCCAATTTTAAGCCTTCAGACAAACTTTAGAGTAATAATACAACACAAATATTAAAATTTTTAATATGATTTATTTGAATGGAATCAGTAGAGAGCGATTTGATGTACAAAAATCTATAAATCAATCAATATATAAACCATCTTTAAACGCATAAAATTCGGCGTTTAAACTACCAACACAGACCATATGAATTTGATAAGATTTATCGTAGTGCTGTCACGTGTTATTTTTTTACCACATATAACACATGGGAGAATGATTTATAGTTGCTGAGTTTAAACTACATATAAATTCAAGTTTAGCTCAACTAAACCAGCGTTTAAACCATCAGTGGTTTATTAGCCATTATTGTACAAGTTTTTTTTTAGAAAAACTAAAAAACAACTAGTTAATATTAGTCATGGCCATTTTTTGATGTTTTTTTTATATTGGCAGGACGATTTTTCGAACAAAATAATCTGACAGCCCTATTTCACTTGTTTGTTTTATTTGAGTACAATAACTGCCTGCTTTTAAAACGCGAGTGCAAAACTCCTTCAAATTTCTGCCTGTTTTTTGATCGCGAGCACAAAAGTGACTCGTTTAACTAATATTTAAAACAAAATTTAAAACTGTCCATTCCTTAAGGGGTTCCCATACAAAAAGTTTAATACAGACTAGAAATATATTGAAGAAAACGTACCATAACAGCCAAGGAGTCTCCTTAACAATTTTTCGAGACATACTTGCCCCTTATCACCACTTCTTAAGGGGGCTCCCATACAAATATTGCGATTTATGAAATTTTTAAATTAATTAAAATTTTTTGACTTTTGTGAATAAAATCAAAAGTTGTTAACAGATTTTAATCATTTATAGCTGTAATTTTTAATAGATTTTTAACAAACAAAAATTTCGAAATGTTGATTAAAAATTATTTTTGTTGCCAAAAAAAAAAAAAAAAAAATGTTTCTAAAACGACAGCGCATGTTAGAAAAAAATTTAACGTTTAAAGGAAATTTTATTGCGTATTTTCGTTTTTTTTTAGTATGTAATTTCAATAAACTGAACCGTTTTGAACCGGTATTGGATTCAGCGTACCCGAAAAAGGTTTAAGCGTCAGTTGCCAAATTCTAGCACAGTGTAATTGTTTGATAAAACTTGCGAAAAGCAATAAAAAACATTTTTAAATATAACAATAAAAAGAAATTAATTGGACTTTATATTTATACTGTGTACTTTTTTTCTTAACCTTTAATGATCAATGTACTTTAATTGCAACAAAAAAAGTTGGGAACCCTATATGTAGTTGTCCTGCGATTTAACTTTGAATAATTAAGTTTAAGTTATCGACGTCCTTATTCTTCGCTGCTATTTTTGCCCGTTCACCAATCCAATCGAGATTTTTGTAGTTTTGTGCAATGCCAGGGAAGACTTTGCTGATGAGTTCCTCCTTGGACGATGTGAATTCACAAAAATTTTCAGGGAACGATATCAATCCATTCGAAACATCAATAGGAATTTGGCCGTTGCCAAGCTCCAGCAGTTGTCTCGAGAATTCAGAAGCCGATGGGTCGTTCTGCAACACGACTCTAATGTTTGCGGTCAATTGCAACTTCTGGACATGCCTCCACAAAGACGACGATTTCAGGCAGGCATTAAGTTCATCTGCAGCAGAAGATTTGGGGATGACGGGAATTGTTTGACGAAAATCTCCGGAGAGCAATATCAAAGCCGCACCAAATCGTCTTTTTGGTTTTGTGTGATTTTATACTTAATATTTTTTTATGTTTTAATATATCCGTGTTTATAAAAAAACGATTTTTTTATATGACGATTTTTTGACGGTTTTTTTCAAAACTACTGACGATTTTGACGATTTTTTTTTTAAATTTTGACGATATTTCGAAAAAAACATCTAACATCACTGGCTCTCACATATAGACAGACACCTTCTCTCTCAACAATGCCACCATATTTTCATAAAATTGCATACATTTTGTAAACAGAAAACGAAAAAAACATACAAAAATTAAGAGAATAAAATGAGAGAGAATTTGTCGACGATTTAAATATTGGCTTGTGAATTATTGCCTGAGGTTGAAGACTCTTGCTAGGAACACAACTGGGACGAACGACGAATTTTTGGCCGCGAATATTCGTCGCCAAAAATTAAACATATTTGTATATATGAAAATACACACAATCATGGCGTCCACCGAAATTCGTCATACGCGGCGAATTTGCAATAGATTTATTTATATTTCCGCCGGCAAACGACGAACAAAGCAGTACCAGGTGACCCTGTTTTAGTTTTCAAGTATTTTAGTATATAAAGTTACTTTTTAACTTTAATAATTGTTTGTTATTATTTTATCGCATTTAAAATAATATACAAAGTAGATAACTTGTATAAGAATAGTTTTTAATTGTGTTTTTGTTAATGTTTGTGTTTTTTAAGTACATTTTTTATATGGTCACAGTATTTCTCTCTCATTGCACAAACAGCAAATAACTTTCACAATTAGTAAAGCTGTTAGTTATTCGTCGTAATTGTGTTTCATACGATGAATTTACTCAGCGATTTTTTACTAAAAAATTAATCGTGTAGGGCGAAATTCGTCATTCGTCCCAGTTGTGTTCCTAGCATCAGTTCTGTTTGAACACTAAAGGCTCAGTTAGTCCTTACTTTCTGTTTCTGTTCTGTTCCGTGCCGTTCTGTTATGAAATTGTAGTAGTTACTTTTTCCGTAGTAACTTATCAGCCATTTATGATAAATTTATTAGTTATGCACCGTCCATTGCTTTATTTTAATAACTTTTATGCACATAAATATGAAAAAATTAAATTTTATGAATTCTTAAAATCAAATAATAGTTTATTTCAATGTAAATATGTATTTTTTATTATTTATTTTGCTGTCACTTACAAATACTTAACATGTTTTTGATTTTAACAAACTGAACCGCAACAGCACAGAAAAACTAATCAATTTCATAGGGTTTTTAATAACAAAAACAAGTCAGCTGATTCTTAACAGAACAGAAAGTAAAGACTAATTCTGCCTTTAAGCATTAGTCACAATCCCCAAAACTATTTTTTTATACCGCAGAATAATTGCATCATGAAAAATTGGCACTTAAAGATTCTAGGTACCAGTCTCCAAGCTTTTGAAAGAATCCTAATGCTTTTTAAAGTAGCAAAACTTCAATATTTCTGCCTATAAATCTAAATTTCTAAAATGTTGTGGCTTTTTTCCTTTAAAGCGTATAAATTTTTCAGTGGGTTCTATTGTATTTAAGCAGTGACTACACCATTCCGAGGCTGACATTTGGAAGGAAACCATGAGTTACCTTGGAGGAGGACGGCTGGTTGCCAGGACTCCGATCTGACCATGGGACCTTCAGTTTCTACACTGACGGTTCCAAAATGGAGGACGGAGTTGGAGCTGCAGGGAATCTTATAAGCTTCCCGATTACTGCAGCATATTCCAGGCGGAGATACTTGCGGCCAAAATGGCTGCTGATTTGGCACGTAATTCCATTACTGGGAACTCGCACGTAAATTTTTTCATCGATAGTCAGGTTGCGATCAGGGCGATAACCGCTGATTATTCATACTCTTCAATCGTCCAGGAGTGTAGGGACTAGATGGATGGACTCTGTGCGAATAATAGAGTTCACATCTATTGGGTTCGTGGCCACCAGGGCATAGAAGGCAACGAGGAGGCGGACGAATTGGCGAAACGGGGGGTCCATTTACCATACGATGGGGTGATGGCCATTCCGGTTCCGGTTCAGAACATAAGGAGGGATACGGACTTTGCTATACGGAGGAGATCAGAGGCGATTTGGGAAAACACCAGAACGTGCAGGGTCTCCAGGGTAATGTTGGGATCCTATGATCCGGAGTCAATAAAAATTCTTCTGTCGCTATCGAGAAGGGACTGTAGACTTCTGGTAGGTTTTTTGACGGGTCATTGTTGGACTGCGGTATACGCCCAGAGGGCGGGGCGGTTGAATAGTGACAACTGTAGATTCTGTGGGGCACCAAAGAAAAAGGAGACAGTGGAGCATTTAGTCTGCTACTGTCCGGCACTCCTGCGCTCCAGGGCGAATTGTCTGGGAGATCATTACTTCTAAGGTCTCGGGGAAGCCTCCGGAATTGGGTTAATGAGGTTTCCTGGCATTCTTCAAGAGAGTGTGGGGTACTCTGAGTACCATTACATCGGAATGACCTTTTTCTAGTATTCTTCTGTGGACTATCGTACAGCGTGGTAACGCTAAGGACCTATTTGGTCAATGCGGGGTCTTTGTGACCGGCCACTCTAACCTAACCTAACCTATTGTATTTAAAGAAATTGCCTAGGAAAGAGTATTTTAAGCTCTAGCCGATCGTGCTTGAAAAACTCGTTCCTAATAATAAGATATTGTTTAGGTTTAACAGGAGACTAGAGAAAATTTTTTTAAAGTTTGGAAGCTTTCGGCATTTTGAACTGTGATAAGAGTGGGATTTTCGTGGTAATTTTAATTTTACATCCATTTGGTATATTAAACGAGTTGTACAAAAAGACATAAAGTTTTCGGAAAGTGGGGGGTAAATATGATCTATGGAAAAAAATATCTACAGTTTTTATTCCAACGCGACTTGCAGGTGTGGCTTGTGTATGAAATCGGTGGGCATATTTAACTCTCAAGTTTTGGAAAAATATTTCAGCTAGCAAACAAAGCCAACCTAATTAAAAAATTCCTTTGTTTTCGATAGATATTATTCCTATTTTAAAAGCAACCGCAAATTAGTGGCTTATATTTATAATAATCTTAATATTAATGAAAAAATTTACATAACAAAATGATATCGTAACATCAACAAAAATTTCTTGACAGCTGCGGTGAAACCACAACAATAGTACGAAATAAATAAATAAAATCTCTCAATAATAAGATCAATGAAAAGGCGGTAAAAGATCTTAAATGAATGAATCTCTTTGAGGAGTTGATGCAATTACAACTGCCAGTGGCAAATAACACAACAATTCCATTAAAAAGGTGCAATTCTAGGAAAACAGCGATTACGTTTGTATGAATGCAACCAACTAACCAGCAGACAGACATATAGATTGATACAACAACTAAAGATGAAAATTACACAAAATATCTAGAAAATCATTGAAATAAATTACACAATTGAGTTGAATGTAAGAAAGATATCAGCAATAAGAGAGAAGGAAAGATTTTGGTTTTCCTTTTAAATGCGCTTGTGTGTACTTTAACGATATTGTGTGAGTGGGAATGTTTTGCAAAATTTAATGCAGGCGTAAGTCGAAATCATTTTCAGAATGAACTTTAAATGCTGTAATCGTACTAATCTTTTTTACTTATTTATTTTTTTTTTTAAGTAGATGTTACAAAAAATTTTAATCTTTTAAATAATTCAGATCTTCTAGATCTACACAGAGCAAAGCAGCTGAGATTTTCAGATAAATATATATATATGTGTGTGTGTGCGTTTGTTTTTGCTTCTTTAACCATAGAAAATGAAACAAAAGATTTGCACATAATTACTAAAGATTTTCACTAATTTGTAAAGTGAATAATTGCTAATTTCCCTCTATTAGCCGCCCAAAACTACTTTACTTGACCAAAACAATTGTAATCCCTCAGTCGCAATATGAAATGAAGTGAAATAAATAGAAACACATACATTCACACACACACATACAGCATGTTAAGACAACTTATCCTCCTATATGTTCTAAATAACCCCTGATACAAGAGCAGAAAAACATAGTCGTACAATAACTGTGATTTAGTTATACTCGCCTGTGCGCATTGTTTCAAATCGAGTTTGTTCTGCCGTTTGTGGGATTTGTTTTGGGATGAGTATTGTCAAAACAGTTCACTTGTTCGACATGTGAAAAACAAAATATTTCTCCTTTAATGTCCAAATACAGAAACACCGATCTATTGTTGAGAAAGGAAACAAGTAGCTGAGTTTGCTTGCGTGTGTGCGTTAGGATACGACTACTGTTTACTTGCCACCAATAAATAACATAGTTTCTCTTTTATATGGCAAATGTGTATAATTATGTTTTTAATGCTTCAATCTTAATTATTGTAAAAATATGAAAATATTTTTAGGGTTTATTTCATATTTAGGGTTATTAACATGAAAGGAGTTAAAGGATTAACAGCCAAATCTACTTGTTTCCTTTGTCCTCGTGTATCTGTGGCCGAAGAGTTTGTTTTGCAAAAATGTATGAATATTTCGAAAGGATTTTCATTTTTCATTTGCTTAAAAGGATTAAATTGACCTAGTTATAGCTACAGAAAAACAACAATGAAAAGAAAACCAAACATGCGGGCTGTAAAACTTAAAATAAAACAATAATAATTCCATATCAATGATTATTTAATTGTATTAAAAATCACACAAGTGTTCACATAAAATTTTATTGGAATTTTCACAGAACTGGGAGAAGAGCGGAGTAAATAACTCTTATCGTGAATAAACTCTCCCTCGAAATGTGTTCCCGTTTCCCTTTTCAAATGGATAGGGAAAAGTTTAATTTCGAGGGAAAAACTGTTAACATTTTATTCACGCTGGCGTTAATATTCAAACATTAAGCTTTGTTCACAATAGGCAGCAACATTTTTACTGGCGTTCATAGTGGAGCAACCACACATATTTTTGATAAAGAAAACGCTTGCAAATTTTTAACTCAACAATATTAAACATACCTATCTGTGGAATTTTGACAAAACATCTAAGTCGAGATAATACAGCAAAAAAGTTTTTAAAAAAGTTTTTAAAATTTCCGTGAAGCAATCATATGTACTCAATAACTAGCATTAAACCCGCTCCTTTGTTAGCGTCTACTTTTTCTTCGTGGACATATCTGTTTGCCAAAGTTTGTTTTTCTAGGTTTTTACTTGTTTAAATTCCGGAAGTTCAAAAAGTACCAGTTAATATACAAAAAAGTACCAAAAAGTTCCCTCATAGATTCGTATCCACTCAGGACATTGCATGTTGAGTTTTATGTTTTAAGGTCCAATATTAACGATAATCAAAAAAATACCAGTTGTAGAACCAAAAGGCTGAAGAAAGATATTAAGTTTCCCGTATTTCCCATTTTGGTACTTTCCCCCCCCCCCCCCCCCCCCGATTAAAGTATCAAAAATTGCAGTATGGAAGTGGGGGCCTATAATTTAGAACGAATTTTGTTTTATTTATTTGTTCAAAAGATAGATGGGGTGACAAAAAAGTACCAAAATTCAGGGTGTACCCGTTCTCTCCCTAAAAGAACCGAATTTCAAAAAAGTAATTTCTTTTTATTTTTTAAAACATTTTATTAAAATTTGCATTCAAAACTAAATAAAATTTTTATTAACGTCAGCTTCAATTTAATACAAATTGTTGCTGAAGTAGAAGTAGACTTAACTTTTTAAAAATCCTTAAGTTACATTTTTGTTTGAAGCTTACGCTTTGCTCACAATTGGAGAAACAATTTAGTTTTTTCTTCTTTCTTCTTTCTTGCCAAAGTATTTCATATATTTTCCTTTCATTTTTTCGAACAAAATCTTAAATAAAGTTTTTTATAAAAGTTGAGTCCACTTCTACTACAGCAACAATTTGTATGAAATTGAAACTAACGTTTATAGCAATTCTATTTATTTTTTAATGAAAATTATAACAAAATGTTTTAAAAAATAAGTAATATTGTATTGGGCAAAGTTTGCAAACGGTTTCTTAATGCAAAAGTGTGAGCTTGTGTAAAATTTTTTGCTGTATTTTGAACACCAGTGAAAATGAAAACTAAGCTTTAAACATGCTTTTTTAATTTCCTTCATACATATACATACAAACATATATACGTACGTATCCCCTGCTAGCATTTGGAAAATGGTTTTTTCATCAATCGTTGGTATGAGTCTTTTTTGAGTACTTTTGGTGATTAAAAACTGATTAATCGCCTGTACGCTTAAAAATCGACACAAAAATTATTTGCGCTTATGATTTTAAAGTGTTGGATTTAAAATTCAATAACAAAAACTATTAAAAAAGAGTCGAAAATGTCTCTAAACTCATAAAAAACGAATCATATATGACTCTTTAAGAAGGTACCATTTTCTCCCGACAAAAGTATCATTTTTAATCAGAAAATTAGCGCAAATTCTGGTATTTTAATCGCGCTGAAGAGTCAAAAAAAGACTATATGATAAAATATATGATAAAAAATTAAAAAAAAAAAAACGATAGCTGGGTTTAAATGAAATTAAAATAAATAAACGATAATAAAATTTCAAATTTCAAAATTAAAATACCATTACTCTTAACACAGTTTACGCAAAAAACAAGGAAGAGTGGTATATTCGGCTAGGGCTAACGTTCACGTCCACTTCTCCACTCCCGCCCATAAGATGCTTGCTCCTAGTTAGGGAACTTTGGTCCTTGCTGTTTTGCAGATAAACAAAAATGTATAATGTCTTTCTATGGGAGGTGCCTTGCCAACTTCTCTAATCCCATCCATTTAGATAGATTTTGTATTGACAACCGAGCTATGTGTACCAAATTTGGCAGTTTTTTTCTCCTACCGTTCGCCAGATATAAAGAAATCTATTTTTCGCCATGCCGTCTTTTCATATCCCGCCCAGTTTTTTGTGTGGTTAATTGAAACGACAATATTTGTATAACATTTTGAACTCTCATACTCATAGAAAATTGCATCTTCATATTGATGATGCCCTAACATCAGAATTGTGACATCAATGTTATTACAAATGACAAATTTATTTAAATATTTTAGTTAAATACAGCAAATTTTTAAAGAAAAATAATAATAATAATAATAATAACAATAATAATAATAATATTCTCTCACTTTGACTTAATTCAATACCAATGACTTAATTAAATGACAGTTTGTCATTAAATTGAGCCTAATGAGGCTTTTATCCGATCTTACTTCGTCATCGCACTGATGCCATTTTTTTTAATTTCACCTGATGACAAATTGGCCAAATGATGTTAACGCTGACATCACAATGACAAAAAATGTCTTAAAGTGGAAGGCCAATGTACGCGGTATGCGGCTGCGGGCGGCAATAGCATTGCAGTTGTAAAAATGTTTAGAAAAATGTTTATACAAAAAAAAAAAAAAAAAGCGAAGACACTTGTCATAGTACTGATGTCAAAACACATCAGCGTTATGCCGCCTTTTCTATCAGTATTTGGTAAATTATGGACCGATTTTCTTGCAATTTGGTGTTGTGCCCACTAGTCATATGAAGCTATGACTGACACAATTTTACTACAAAAGCTTTACAGTTAAAGCTTACGAATGTTTTTTTTCGAGAGTATGCTTTATATTGGGCCTATGGTAAATTATGAACTGTATAACTGGAAATAACTTGACAACAACATTGTTCTTTTCTGTTGAGTGTTTCGGAAGTGAACGTGTTTTCAAAATACGAATAGACGGGCAGACATGGCTAAATAGACTTAGAATTCCTCCAGATACCAGAATATATTACGAGGATTGACAAACTCAGTTAACCCTCTTCACAACTATAGATGTGGATGGTATAAAATCAATTGGCTGAGTTGAGATTTGAACTCAGGTTTCAAGCAACGGAACATATTGTCTTGCATCTAACGTCAATGTTATTTTACTGAGTATTAAGAAATTATTTTACTATTGAATAAATCATAATTTTAATTGTAATGTAATGCTGGATGTATTGATAAGGCTTCAATGTATTTAAGCAAGGACAGGCATCCATATTATGGTAAAAATATTAACATGGCTTCTTTAAAGAATAATTATTTTCTGGTGCCGGAAAACTTATTTGACAGATTTTCAAGAAAATTTAAAATTGGTAAAATTTTATAAAAATTTCTTAAAATCCTAAAATCTTCCCACGTTTATCTCTATTCCAAAGTTATTGCAAATTTATTCTTCTACAAACCTTTTTTTTATGATAATTTGTGGGTGTTTAAAAGAATTAACATCTTAATGAACTAATTTGCTAAAGATTAATACATTAGCAACAAACGTAGTAATAATTGCAAAGATTAGCAAAAGCGGATATTTCCCAAAGAAGACCAAAGAAATTCATAAGGCGGTTAATCTATTTAAACGTTTTATAAAGCAACTAAACAAAAAAAAAAAAAAAAATAACTCACATAAATAGCCTGAGAAGACAATGCTGGTAAAAAACTAAAGAAAACATAATAGATTTAAGGATAAAAAGGATCAACGAACTAATTACAAACATATTCATACAATAATGTCGGAAAAATAAAAAAAAATTGTAACGTAAGTTGAAAATCCGATTGAGTTATTAGCAGAACACTTACATACTTACATGGATTGAAAAAAACACAAGTTTTTTGTTTGAGTATGCGAAAAATGTACAATAATGTATTGGTGCGACACAAACATTGTGAAAGAGATAAAAATACAGCATATGAATATTATACTTTTAAGCAACATCCCTTAAGATGTGTCGGTAATCGTTTAATAATTTAAACTACATTTCAAAACATCTTTTAAGACAACAACTACTTACTTTAATTCGGATCCCATTCAACAACAATTGTTTAACGGACAAGACAAGATCTTTTCAAAACCTCTTAGTGTATTGTAAAAGCTCTATAACGATAAATTCATAAGATTAACTTCGATTTTCGTTGACAATCAACACACAGAAAAAAATCAATGTAAAATAATAAGATTAAAAATGACACTGTAAAGTTTCGTGAAGATCGGTCATAATTTACCCTAGGCCCCATATAAACCCTACCCCCGGAAAACAGTTTAGTACGCCTAAAGCCGTAATTAATAATGCTATCATAACAAAATTTAGCTCGTCACAGTTTTATAGGACTAGAAATCACACTAATAATTTCGTGATGATCGGTCCATAATTTACTATAGGCCCCATATAAAGCCCACTCTGGTAAAATAATTAAATACGCCTATACTCGTAGCAGATATACATAGATATTGCGGTAAACTTTCTTCCAGCTTAGTCATATGGTCCATAATTTACCTTAGATCCCATTTTAGCAGCCTTCTGAAATTCACTGCAAACGCTAAAACTAATTACACCGCATTATTGAAATTTATATTTTTTAATAAGAGAAATCACTCTGCAGAATTTAGAGATGATTGGTTCATAGCTTACCATGGCTCCAATAAAAATTCCTCTCCTGGAAATCATTTAAGTTCGGCTTTAACGGTTACGAATCATGATATTTTACTCAAGCTATTAAAAATTCACAGAAAAAAGTAAAAAACGGTTTTGATCACCAAAATAATTGAAACAAGCAAAAAATTATTTAATTTTGCACCTATCACCGAATTGATTATACCAATTACTCAAATTTGCAAAATTGGCACAACAAAGATTTTTTTCCAATTAAAAAGTTTTTACATTTTAATTACATAAATAATTGAAGCAATTAATAATATTAAACAATATTTTAATTGAATGAATTAACAAACAAACATTTAAAAAAAATCCATATTTTAATTGAATGAATTACTAACGTAATTGATTACAATACAGAAAATTAATTATTTTAATAATTGTATTGATTAAAACAGTGATTGAATTTTGCCATTAAATCGATTAAATTTTTAATTGAATAAATTAAACAGTGTTTTTGATATACACTCTAAATTCAATTACGCAAATTATTCAATCAAACAAATTGTTAAATCAATTCAGTTGATGGTTAAATGAAGCAAAATAATAATATTTAAAATATATCGAGCCCTTACCGCGAAAATAATGTAAGCGCCAAAAACCAAATTTTACAGGAGAGTGTTTTTTTTATTTTATTTCATATTAATTTTGTATGAAATTTGTCGCTTACACTAAAATTGTTTTTGCTATAAAATCGTAACGGTACCTTATGTGACCATGAAATTTTAGGAGATGAAGCAAGTGTTGCCAATAAAGTCATTTATTAAAAAAAACGAAAATTGAAAATGTTGTCGCTTACCATATTTTCGCGGTTAGGGCTCGATATGTTTTATTTAAATATGGTTTAAAAGTTACTTGTTTTATTTGTTTAATTGTAATAGCTCATGCTTAATTGTACAAATTTGGGAAGATTTTTTTGACAGAGGAATTTCATACATACAACTTTGTATAAAATTGTAGAATAACTCTGATTCTTCAGGGTATTCAAGATTGAAAACAAAAAACTGTTTTTGTTGTGTAATTTGGCTGTACTTTTTTTCACCTATTTACTTTAAACGCACAACATGAAATGACGCCAAAAATAATTCAAGAATTAACAAACAAAGAAAATAAACACCAAATTTCGATAGCGACCATAACCACCGTCAACACTGTGGTCTAGGGATGAAACGATACCTCTAAGGTATCGATACTTTTACTCGATGTGGTATCGCTCGTGAAGTATCAATACCTACTTAGAATCGAAAAAAAAGTATCGATACTTAGTTACTTGTATGGGTACTTGTATCGGTACTTGTATCGGTTTGTAAAAATTGTAAGGGCCGATGTTGAATGTGAACCACACCTAAACGCCAAGTTTTTTTCCGAATTTTATTTGACATTTCTCTATTTCAGACTTATTCAATTTGAACCATGGAGAGATACACAATCCAACAACGTGTTAAAGTTATCCAGACTTTTTTGAAAATGGTCGTTCAAATTAAAATGCATATTGAGCACTTCGTGATTGAGTGATGAGGCACATTTTCACCTCAGCGGATTCGTCAATAAGCAGAATTGCCGCTTTGTGCGAAAGATAATCCAAGAGTGTTTGTCGAAAAATCAATACACTCACAAAGAGTGGCTGTTTGGTGCGGTTTATGGGCTGGCGGCATCATCGGGCCGTATTTTTTCCAAAATGAGGCCGGTCAGGCAGTTACTGTGAATGGTGTTCGCTATCGTGAGATGATAACGAACTTTTTATGGCCCGAATTGGAAGATATGGATGTGGACGATATGTGGTTTCAGCAGGACGGTGCCACTTGCCACACAGCTAACGAAACAATGGCTCTTTTGCGCAACAAATTCAATGGCCGTGTTATCTCACATAATGGCGATGTCAATTGGCCGCCAAGATCATGTGATTTGACACCGTTGGACTTTTTTCTTTGGGGTTGCTGTTTGGTGCGGTTTATGGGCTGGCGGCATCATCGGGCCGTATTTTTTCCAAAATGAGGCCGGTCAGGCAGTTACTGTGAATGGTGTTCGCTATCGTGAGATGATAACGAACTTTTTATGGCCCGAATTGGAAGATATGGATGTGGACGATATGTGGTTTCAGCAGGACGGTGCCACTTGCCACACAGCTAACGAAACAATGGCTCTTTTGCGCAACAAATTCAATGGCCGTGTTATCTCACATAATGGCGATGTCAATTGGCCGCCAAGATCATGTGATTTGACACCGTTGGACTTTTTTCTTTGGGGTTATTTGAAAGAAAAGGTGTACGTTGATAAGCCAGCAACAATTCAAGAGCTAAAGGATGAGATAATTCGGCACATTAACGGCATAAAACCTCCATTATGCCTCAGGGTCATCGAAAATTTGGCCGATATTTTGTTCCATACATAATTGAGTAATACCAATATATCATAATAAAATAAAATTACAATAATTTCCTAAATAGTTTGTGTTTTATTCACCTTGAAAATTAACCACCCTTTATGATAAAAAAATAGAAAACAGCATTTAAAAACGTTCTTATTAGTGTTTTATTACTATAAAATAAAATAAGAACTACGACCTATAAGAATTGTTGTGCAAAACGATAAGTGTAAAGATTGAGACCACTTTTAGTTACCACCTAGTACCAATTTCCTTTCGAAAAATCTTTTTTATCTTAGGAAACAAAATTTTATAGAACGGTCAGGATAACAACCTTCATTCACCTTTTATTCCAGAAATCAACAATGTCACTATGAATTTATCTTAAATGTAAATATGTATTTTATAATATAATAATTTCTCAAGCTCAAGGTCCGTTTTATATAATGAATATTTATTTAAAATTTATCTAATATTTCGCCTTCTCAATGGATAGCTTCTTCAGGGATTTTTTATATTTCAAACAAATTTAAAAAAAAAAGGAAATAATATTAAGAAGGTCGAAGAAATTAAGCTAAATAATTTATGTATTTTATTTTTAAATTGTTAAATATATAATAAAGGGTGGTAAAACCATAATCCATGATGTTAATTGTGAGTCACACCTTAACGTCAAGTTTTTTGCGCAACTTAAATTGACCTATCTTTGTTTAAGTTTTTGACAACTTCGACCGTTGAGAGGTACACAATTGAGCAGCGCGTTAAGATTAATAAAGTCTTTTACGTAAATGGGCGTTCAATCAAAATTCATTTAATGCTTATTGTGATTTTTTTGGTCGGTATAATCGACCAAATGTTTCCACAATCTGGAAAATTTCGCATAAATTTGAGTAAACCGGGTCTGTAGGAAATAGGAAAATATATGTGCATGCTCACCAGTTAGTTCTGCGGCTGGCGGCGTCTTCGAAAATGAGGTCGGCCAAGCAATTATCGTGAATGGTGTTCGCTATCGCGGGTTGATAACGGACTTCCTATAGCCAGAAATTGATCTAGACGATATGTGGTTTATAGGTGTTCACTAGGGATGCCAAACGGGACCAGGTTTTTTGAAACCCGGGATTCCGGATTTTTAATTCAAATAAGGGATCCCGGGACGGACCGGGATTTCATATATAAAAGCCAATTTTAAAATTCATAATAATAATTATAATTATAATTTAATGTTTATGTATATATAAGAATTAAAACAAATTAATTTATGAAGAAAATTAAACTCATTACAAAATAAAACTGTTTAACGTATTCTTTTAAAGTAATATGGAAGTATTATGTATTAAATCTTATATTTAAAAAAGATTCTTATACAAATTAATGACGTCAGATAATTGATACCTTATTTTATCGCAAACATATGCTGCCGACGAAACCAATATTCGCATTCAACACTTCTGGGTGGTATCGTAAATAAATAACTACATATCTGCTATATGGCAATATTTAATTTATTTTATCTCAATTATATATATGCAAGTATTAATCTAATAAAATAAACATATATGTGTCAAAAGACCTTTGGTAGAAGCCCCTAAAGTTGTTAACACCTTTTTGCACAACTTGCATTTTGCGTGCGCAGTTCTATTATCATCCACTTAGAAAAAGACCCACCATCTGATTTTGTTTTCGTGGTACATAATGCATTGCATGTAAAATTTATTCACTTGTGACTTGTTTTGTAACCAGTTGAAAATTAGATTAATGGCCAGTATGATTTAATATTGAATTTTTACTAAGCCCAAAATCTCGGCATTTTTATATCAAACCCCGGGATTTGGGACTTAAATTTTTAGAATAATCCCGGGTTTTCGGTATTCGGGATTGGCATCCCTAGTGTTTACTGGTCAAACGGTTTCTTGATGCCGTTACTGCTGCTATAGCTTTGGAAAATAATCAAAAATTTAAGATTAATTTCAATACCAAAGTTAAACGGTTACTTTTGACCGATACCGAATATTTTTTTACCGATACAAAAATACTTGGTACTTATATAAAAGTATCGAATATGTACTTGTATTTACTCGTATCGTTTCATCCCTACTGTGGTCAGCCACAATGCGATTTTTATTTTACGCATAATATACATATGGGGGATTTCATGTCAAGTGACCCAATTTTTAAATCGATGTCTTCCGAAAAAAAAACAAAAATTTTTTTTAAAAAGATTGATCAAATAGCTATCGAAGCTACTTGGGACAAATTTTGCAAACTCCAATAGGTAATAAGTTACATGGCTGAGAAAGAGCACTGCATATGCTAAAAATTTAAAATTATTTTTTTTTATACATAAGCCACTCGTATCCCAAAAAGCGACCAAAACTACCTTAAAGGAAAAGACATAAGCTTTCTTTTGAGCAAAAAAAAAAAAAAAAAAAAAACATTCCCGCGAAAAAAAAATACAAAAAAGTTTTAAATTAAAAAAAAATAATTTTAAAAAATTAAAAAAAAAAATATTTTTTTTAAAAGATTGATCAAATAGCTATCTGAGCTACTTGGGACAAATTTGTCTCACACCAATAGGTAATAAGTTACATGGATGAGAAACAACACCTGTATGGACAAAATGCCAAACTTTGGCCCCCTCTAACTCACTTTTTGACCGATCTTGTTGAAAATTTGTGTCTAAACTACTATTTAATAGGACTAAGCTTGGTGCTAATTTCACCCAAATCGGAAGACATCGATTTAAAAATTGGGTCACTTGACATGAAATCCCCCATATGTATGAAGGCTCATTATTGACATTGTTGGTGGTCATAATTGTCTATAACAAATTTCAGTTCATTTTTTACTTGTTGATAGTTTTTTTTGCACGCGACGCTTACTGTTCTTTTTGATGACAAAAACATGTGTGTTTGTGTGTAAGATTTTGGTTGCACTTGTAAGATTTTCGCAAACTGTTGATGAGAGAGGAAAGCAACAAGGAGAAAGCAACAAAATGTTCAATTCAAACAACCGAGTTGATTGATTCAATTAAACTTATAATTAAAATTAAGCTTAAAATCAAGTAAAATTTTAATTGAAAAAAAATATTTTTTTTTAATTCAATCAATTAAGAAAGTAATCAAATTTATTTTAAAATTCAAAAATCACTATTAATTGAAAAAAAACTGCCAATAATTTTTTCTGTGTTGCTAAAAAAAAAATCATTAAACTTTCTGATGGCAAAATCCAATTTTCATATTGCACCACCAATGACTTCTAAATAATTTGAACGATTTTTTTTAAAACCTCGCCATGGTCCAACTTAGATTTTTACGGAAAGAAAATTTTGCCCCGCCCACTTTAACGCCTACTTTTTTCGATTTACCTAAAATCAGAAAACGGCTCCATCGATTTGACTAATTTTTCTTTCAAATGTTCGTATCTTTTTAACGGATTTTAAAAATCGAACGCAAACAGTTTTCCCAATTTGGACAGGACAACGTCTGTCGGGTCAGCTAGTTTAATATAGAACCGTAATCAATTTGAATCAGTGTTCGAAAATAAACACTAAATATCGTTTTTTAATGTTCGGTTCGGTAGATTTGTGGAAAACACAAACGCTAATAGTGTTTGTGCAGAAAATCATCAAAAAAATAACGTTTCCCTGTTAGTCATCTTTCGAACACAAAAATATAACCGTTTTTATCAAACTCAACAAAAGATGTGAACATTTAATTCCGTTCGGTTTTTTTTTAAATCCACAAACTTCAATGTGTTCGGTACGGCTCGTTAATGTTCGTCCCTTTTAGCTGGTAAAAAAAACATTTTTACAAAAACAAAATACACACACGAAAAAACATTATAGAACATTAAAATATAATGTTTGTCTACAGTATCACTACAATTGTTCTGTTTTTTAACGAAGAACCGAACATTATATAATGTTCGGTTCTTTCTTGAAAATAGTTACGAACGGTATTAAGGGTTGTGTATGTCTACACAATCACTAAAAAAATAGATATCGTTCCTGGGTGTGTTAGCCGAACGTTAAATAATGTACTGTTTATTTTGGAACACTGATTTGAATGCTGACGTCAGTTTTTATGAAGATAAATTAATAATAAATAGACATCATATAGATATTACTCCTAAAACATTCAAGCTGTCGGTGGAGGGTATAAAAGATTCGGCACAGCCAAAGACTTTTCAAAATCGCCACGTTTGGCGAGAAATCGCCATATCTGACAGCCCTCTTCACCGACTATTATGTTCCCCACTTAAGTGTTTCGAATTATTCTAAAATAAATTCATATGTTGTCTCTGAAGCTTCTTTTCACTGATGATTCACACTCAAACCAATCCGATTCTACATGAAATTCACGTTGTTTTAACTTGAAATAACTTTCATTCAACGCGATTCGCAGTGTTATTTCAATATGAATGTCATATTGTTCTAACTTTAAGGGAAAATTAAATTAGCATGAATTTTAGTTATTACAAAAGAAAATAACGTTGTTCGCAAGTAATGAAGTAACTATGAAGCAAAATCACTACCGAAAAATGTAAAATAAACGTTGTTTTCGAGGATTTTACATTGATTTTTTTCTGTGTGTACATACCTAGTATATATATATATATATAAGCTTTTAAGCTCACAAAAAATGGTTTATATTAAAAGTTTTATACACCACTTTGTAGAAAAACTTACAAAGGGTTTCCTTATTTTCCTCTTGAATGAATTTGTACAATATTTAAATTTATTTATGTTGTTGTGCGAATTGTCCATTGATGTAAGTTTAAAATATTTCGTGGAACTACAGCACAAGGATTTCTCTTCAATTTTATACTTTTAATTGTTCGCTTTATTGTATCTAGACACAAACAAGTTGGGATTTATATTGTCTTATGTCTACCTACATTTTAAACTAATGTCCTGATTTATAGGATTACAACAATTGCTAGATTGGTCAAATAACGCGCAATTGTATTACAAACAAAATCGGATTAAAAATAAATATTTTATTTAATACTCGTTAGTCCATTCTACAAATATACACTCATAACTGTTGTTCGTTCAGTGGCGTATGCATTGGCTGTGGCTGTGTGTATATTATTTTACGTAAACAAACTCCCACACACACTCAAAAAAACAAAACTAAGTTGAAAGGACCTTTGACAGCTGTTTTACATTGTATTCCTTTCCCTGCAGATTTAAAGTACTTGTACCCTCTTACGAGCACGTAAAAGAAAAGTATTTTTTTTTATTTGTTTTTGAATCGTATTTTGGTCATCTTGTGCAAAATTTCTATTATATTCAATTTGTTTTGAATTTGAGGTCGTAACCAATATTGACCAATATCCTTTCGTAACCATACAAATTTATTCATTTATATACTTAACAAACTGAGAGTGGATGTGTGTGTGTGTATATTTCATTCTTTATTTCTCTTTTTGAAACAGACTGTTGTAATCACATCTACTTACCACAGATTATGCAAGTTACAATAATATTCTCAGTAGCTGTAGTCATCTCATCTCAATATCGGGGTGATTTACATCATGATTATATACTAAACACTTGTAAGTTGCAACATCCTTATACGGCTGTATTTACTGTTGTGAATATGAGTAAAAGGTATTGTGTAAGTCCGCATATTGATCTTGGCTGATCTTGGTCGTAGGTGTAAATTTTTAATTTGTTCGTTAATATGGGTGGTAGGGCTGCTTCGTGTAGGTGTAAATCATTTTATTGGTTTAGTAGTTCAAATTGAGGTTTGCGGGATTTCCATGATTAAAATCCCCCAGATTTATGAAAACGCTTGGATTTTGAAAGATCGCATTGCATGCCTATTTACATTCACACGTGATTAGTAAAAGCATTTAAGGATTTTGTAAACTATTGTGTTTTGAATTATTATGTGCTTTAAAAGAAGTGTCAAAATTTTTACAAAATTTATTTTTATACAAATTTTTTTTATCCACTTACATTTTGTCGATATTTTTAAGGAAAATAATTTCCACCGAAACTAACATTTGGGACATGTTTTTTTTTCCAAATAACTTAAAAAAGCAAGAGATTCGGCCGCACGGAATCTACGATATCACTTGTCTACTTAAAATGAATGAGTTATATCTGGTTTGGAAGGTTACTTAATTACGCGTCTGAGTTGGATCAAAGCTAAAATTTTTTAAAAATTTATGTTTTTCATCAATTATTATCATTTCAGAAGATGTTTTGTACCATAAATAATAGCAAAATATGTATTCTACAGTCAATGTGATTACAAAAATCTTAAGTCGTAGTGGACCAAAATCGGATCAAAACTAAAAATTTTATAGTGAAAAAACTTTACCAAATCTTAAAATAGGAGGGGTCTTCACTGTACATTTTCTGTCATACTTTCTCTACCACTGGAGCAAAGGGCCTTTATAAGCTTCTACTCATCATGATGTTTGCACGTAAGTTTGGCACCTTCAAATTGGTCGTATAGGCTGCTGAAGCATGGAAATCGAAATTTCATTTTCGAGTTTATATGCTCTATAAAAAAATATCAGTGTATTTTTCTGTTGTTAACTGTTACACTAATATTTTTTTTTAATAGAAAATCAAGTGTATTGTGCAAAGTTAAAGCATATAAACTCGAAAATGAAATTTTGAGTTAAGTCACTTTTGACCTGCGTGTGCGATAAGATTTTAAAGGTAACTGAGCCTTTAAAATCTTTACTTTCTGTTCTGTTACGAATCAGCTTGATTGGTTTTTGTTATTAAAGAACCTGTGAAATTGATTAGTTTTTCTGTTCTGTTGCGGTTCAGTTTGTTAAAATCAAAAAATTGTTAAGTTATTGTAAGTGACAGCAAAATAAATAATAAAAAATACATATTTATGTTGAAATAAACTATTTTTTGATTTTAAGAATTCATAAAATTTAATTTCTTCAAATTTATTTGCATTAAAGTGATTGGAATGAAGCAATGGACGGTCCAAAACTAATAAATTTGTCATAAATGGCTGATAAGTGGCTACAGAAAAAGTAACTATTTTAATTTCGAAACAGAACGGCACGGAACAGAACAGAAACAGAAAGTAAAGACTAATTCTGCCTTTATATCAGCAAACGTAAAATTCAATCGCAGAGAGTAGTCTCTAACGTGTGGTCTCTAGAATAATGTTAGTTTTAATATTAAAATAAATGTTATGAGACAGTTATTATGAGAAATCTCATAACAACTATCTTAAAGGATGAGCTGTCAAAAATACACATACAAACTACATATTAACATATAAAACAATAATAAGACGCTATCATTTAAATATTTTTAACTAAAAAAAGAATAAAAACGACACAAGCTTAATGTACGACAATCAGTCGATTATAAAATCTTATAAGATACATGCAGGGATGTTAGATGTGACGATTTTACGTCATTTTGACGATTTTTTGCGATGAATTTACCAAAATGACGATTGACGATTTTTAATGTAGAGTCACTTAGGTTTTGACGATTTAATCCCGTCAATAAATTTAGTTTAAACTTTAATCCGGCATCAATTTTATAACACTTCAATCTGGCAAGTAAAGTTTTTTCTTACCCAACGTTTCCACATGCAGGTAATTAATTGCAAGTAGTGTACACGTATTATCAACGAAAAATCGAGGAAACAGCCGATTGGCTGAATGTGCAAAAATTGTGTGAATGTTAGTGAAAAAGTGTCAGTGTATTGAGTTTTTCGAACTTGCACTTGCATGTGGAAACGGGGTGTTAGTTTATATACGTATGTAGAGGCGAATATATATTTATACTAGCGGACCCGACGAACTTCACCTCGTCCCAATTTTAAGCCATCAGACCAACTTTAGAGTAATAATAATTACAACACAAATATTTGAATTTTCAATGTGCTTTATTTGAATGGAATCAGTAGAGAGCGATTTGATGAACAATGTTTTTCGATTTGTTTTCCGGCGCAAAAACAAATAACGAAGACTGTTTCCCAACACGCGAACATGCAACGTACAGCTGACCGTGCGAAAAACAGGGAAATTCGAGATTAATCCCACAGACTTCTAGCGATTGGCCTTGCGATTTATTGATTGTCATCGCAAATGCCAATCGAACGGGGGACTCAATCCGCTTGAATTGGAATGGAAGTTCAGCCGGAATAATGCGAATTCGGTGATAAGGACATCTTCTCCTTTGAATTTGCCCTTGATGATTGTCGCCTGAATCAAATTGTTCATTAGTTTTTTGACGGACAACCGCGTACCGTTGCACAATTTTGGAGGATTGAGATTCCGCAACATGATTATGATTGAAACCACCTTCAGCTGTAAATTATGCGGCGGAGTTCCTGGTACATCCAGCGATTTCAAAAATTCCGTCGGGTAGCTGGTCGGTTCATTTTCGTCGGTCACGCAGTCAACAGGTTTGTACGTATGCAGTTGTCCTGCGATTTGACTTTGAATAATTAAGTTTAAGCTATCGACGTCCTTGTTCTTCGCTGCTAGTATTGCCCGTTCACCAATCCAATCGAAATTTTTGTAATTTTGTGCATTGCCGGGGAACACTTTGCTGATGAGTTCCTCCTTGGACAATGTGAATTCACAAAAATTTTCATCTACAGGAATTTGGCCGTTGCCAAGCAGACGATGGGTCGTTCTGCAACGTGTCTCTCATGTTTTTGGTCAATTGCAACTTCTTTAAGTTAAGTTCATCCGCAGCAGAAGATTTGGGGATGACGGGAAGTGTTTGACGAAAATCTCCGGAGAGCAATATCAAAGCCCCACCAAATCGTCTTAAGTATTAAAAATTCTATACTTTTTGGTTTTGTATGATTTTATACTTAATATTTTTTTAATGTTTTAATAGAGAGATTAATCCGTGTTGATAAAAAAAAAACGATTTTTTATATGACGATTTTTTACGGTTTTTTTCAAAACTAATGACGATGATGACGATTTTCTTTTTTAAATTTTGACGATAATTAAAAAAAAACATCTAACATCACTGGATACATGTTCCCCTTGTTTAAAATTAACATGAAGAAATGTGTTCTCTTATTTTGTAGACGTTGTCTCACATATTATATCAGATATTATCATAGGTGGAGACCCCATGTTAGAGCAAACTGCCATTCTTAAGACCAGATTTTGGTGACCCCTCAGTATTTTATTTCCTTACACCGATATGTTCATTAGGGTGGGTCAAACAATTTTTTTCTCTCATCGCCTTCTTATAGCGAAAATATGTTGCATTTTTGTCACATTAGACCCCTGCAAAATATTATTAATTTATTTATTTAAGCGCTGGCTTTTAAGGTGGAAGTACATAACACGCGTTAGTTCGCCGACGAGTATCGTGCGTTTAAAAACTTTAGCGCGTAAAAAATTGCAAGTTACACAACACGCGTTACAAAAGCCATTCCTGTCAGCTGTTTTTTATTTGTTTACTTATTTGTGCATTAAAAACGGGTTCGAAAGTATATCAAGATTTTGTTATTTTATTGAATTTATTCCTTTTATATAAATATTGTATGTTTTTTACGCTCTTCAATAAGTTTTTCTTTCATGATTCACAAATTTGTTAAATTATTCTTTTTATTGTCAGCTGATTACTTGTCAAAAATACACAACGCGTTAAAAAGTTAAAAGTTAACCAACTTTCTGGCGCAAACGCGTCAAAATATTTTGCATGTAGCTTGTTCTATGAAAATACACTAGTTTAACTTTTTTTGACAGAAGACGACAGAGCGCGCGCGCACTAACGCGTATTATGTACTTCTACCTTTAGCGCTTTGACGTTCAATTTTATTTTGTTTAATTTTGAATATAACAAAAATAGCATTGTATTGCGGAAAAGCATATTACAGTACGTTTCGCTTATAGTCACATCCTTTAGTTGCAGACAAAACGTGGATTATATCGCTAATGTGACTATAAGGCTAACTAAATATCGTCACCTAAAAGACGAAATAACCTATCTGCAGTTTTCAAAAGTTTACGTTATAAAATTGGAACTATTAACGATATTGAAATGAAAATTACACATTTTGATCAAAATGAAACCAGTATTATATATCGGTTGATAAAATTTTGTTTTTCTCATCACAGTTTATGTTATGACACTTAGGTTTTTTGGAATTGTAAAAATCTGAAACCAAATAACCTATCTGCAGTACTAATTAGTATGAATAAATAAAAATTTCTTTATACACATGAATATTATATACATTAAAAATTACAGTAGTAGTTTCTTTTACTGGTTTAAGCAAAAACAAGTACTTAATGTTTGTTTAAATTAACACTATGCAACAAAACTTTTATCGTGATTTTTGATGATTTATTTTTCTCTTTTTTTCGTGCGTAACGGTCCTCTAGGTACAAAAACTTTGTCATTTGTAATATAACATGTTCAATATTTTGCACACATATGCGTTATGATATATGGACTAAAAATCCATAAAAAAAACTCAATTTTGACATTTTTGCAGATAGGTTATTAGGTCTTTAAGATGACGATATATGCCACTATGAAGCATATAACCGTATTCGAATATAATCATATATCTTGATACAGAAAATACAAATACAGAAAATAAAAAATTCATATAAATTACACCGACATTAGGCCCATGGTTTTGCAACATACTTGCATACAGTATAATAAATAGCTAAAATAATAACAAGATGGTTTCTTACGAGTAAAGAGTTGATGACAAAAATTAAACGATTTAATTATTTCTTTCTTTGGATGGAGTGTGGTCTCGAAAACTAAAAAAACTAACTTAATATTGCTAATGTGACTTTTTCCCTTTGATGACTGTTAATAGACGGCATACATGGCAAATGTGCTTATATCGCTAAATGGACTTTAACGTTATACTTTGTATTGAATTAACTTATAGCGGCAAAATAAAGAGATAAAATAGACTATATCGCTAATGTGACTATAAGCGGTAGTGACTATAAACGAAAAGTATTGTACTGTATTTTAACGACTTTTAAGTTCGTGAAAATAATGTCAGAAGCATCCATGACGCTATGCGATAAAAATAAAATCAAGAGAAGATTTAATATAGACGAACTTGAATCAAGACGAGAGATGCCCAGATTTCACAGTATACAAGATTTTGTGATCAAAAAATGATTTTATTGTTTTATGTTGTATAAGAACCAAAGCAAGGCGAATTTACACCAGGTGAACTTATCTTGCTACGTAAGCAACAGCTGATTACTAACCTTGTGTCAAAATGGTAAACCGTCTTGTTGGTTCTGGGGAATCTTAACTAAATTCTATAATTTGCGACTAAAATTGTAATATTTAAAACTTTTTTAAGTTAAAACATTTCAAAAAAACACAATTTAATATAAAAACAAAATCGAATATTTGTTTGAATTTTTGACACAACGTTAAAATATTTTACAGTGCTGTAAAACGTTTTCAAAATAAGACCACCTTGTATGAATTCGCCTTGAACCAAAGTTTTATTTTTTTTAAGTTTGATTCAAAATGTTTTCAGTTTCAATTATTAACACTATGCCACAAAAAAAAAGAACCTCAAAAATTAGATATTTTCTAAAGCTAAGTCTACACGATATGTTGAATCAGCAAACTTATGTTGAAAAATTTGCTTTCAGTCCCAACATATCGTATAGACACCAAATTGTTTCAACAAACGTATGCTTACCAACATATGACAGGCATTTGTTAACGATGTCAGCAAACTTTTGTTCACAATTATAGCATATCGTCTAGACACAATATTTTTTGCTTTTCAACAAATTTTTTACGTATGTTGACAAATATGTTATTTGTTGAAAGTCGTATGCAAGCTTTTCAGCATACAGCAAATTTGGTAGCATATGAATAATATAAAAATTGGTATTCTTTTAATAACTTGATTAATTTTTTACATAACCCCGGAACTTATCCAGATTTCTAGCTCATCGGCAAATAAGGAACAAAAAATTGCATTTATAAGTGCTTTTAATATAGAAATGTTTGCCAAAGAACTTTGTTTTAGAGTTATAGCCAATAAAAGTTGATCAATTCTTAACCAATATTTCTTGAAGTATAAATTGGATCACAGCAATATGGGTATCGCTGAAGGGTGTTTCCAAATACCTTTCACATGGTATATCAAACAAGCCGAATTTACCCATTAAGAACCAATTTAAAAAAAATATTTAAATTTACCAATGCATTTTATCAAAATGGCTCTAATCTGAAAATGTTATCGATATAAAGGTATTTTTACATATAATATTTTATAGGGAACGCTACAAGCTTTCAGTTATTAAAGTTAAACAATTATATTATAACAAATCTTTTGTTTAATATAGAGTTATGAGTATACATGTGGTAATAGTTTATATACTCACAGAAAATACAGATAAATTTTTGAGGGTGTACCTAATTTGGGAATCATGGGTAACCATGGACCCGATAAAACAAATAAGGTTATAGTCGCCAAATTTTGTATTAATACTAAAATTTTTAAGGATGTTATGAAATTGGTAATATTTTTGTGAGTGATAATTGTATAGGAACTATAGATTTAGAATATAAAGTTAAATCTTAATACCAAGATAAAAAAATGGTTTATTGGCACAAAGATTCTTATCTAAAAGTAATTAGTATCTTTGAGAAATTATGGACCGTTCCTCACCGTTTTCAATAACAATAAATATTTAGTACCAATGTACCAAATTTTATCAGTCGGCCGGACAGACATAGTTATATCGACTCAAGATAGTGATTGAGTCGATCGGGATACTATAAAATGGTTATTGGACCAATAGAGTGCCCCGGTAGGCTAGCTAGTAGTGAGCTAGTCTATCAACCCCGGGGTTGCGGGTTCGATTCCCGCCAGAGACTCTGGTTTCTTTCCTGCAGACAAGCGTCAAGCTATGCGGGGATTAGCATAGGGAATTACAAAATTAAAAAAAAAAAAATAAAAATATATGGTGGTGTGGGTATCAAAATGAAAAAAATACTGCTGGCCGGCCCATAACTTACCATAACGGTAGAACTGTAACCAATTATAAAACTGTGAGGCTTTATAAATAATTTTTAGATCAATCCACTTCATATATTTTAACTACATATTTGTGGATTTGTCCCAGCCCAATATATCTTTCTTACTTATTCAGTATTAATATGGATACATAAAACTATTAATTTTTGCACTAAATGCGGTAATTTATAACAAATTTTAAATAAAAAAAATTAAAATAATAAAAAAAGAGAATTGTCAAATTTATTTGAAATTTTTAAACAAATGTTCTCTTTACTCAACATACATAACAACATACGAAATTCAACATATCGTGTAGACACAAAAATTGTATGCTAACTTATTTATTGAAATATCAATTGCTAGCATATGATGAATTTGAAAAATTTAGTATTTTCAGCATATCGTATAGACATCTAGCATATTGCATATGCTGACAGAGACATTTGTTATTATTTTTAAGCATATGAGTATAAGCATACATTCGCTGATTCAACATATCGTCTAGACTAAGCTTAAGATAAATCGGGGCTTCTGATCACGTATATGGCATTCATTTATTTTTCTCAAGAAGCGTTTTCGAGATATACGCGTAAATCGTGATTTTCTGCAGTTGTTTTAGGTATTTCGAAAAATCTCGAGAACTGTTCAACTGAATCGTACAAGATTTAACATTTTGCATAGAAATCTCTTTTCTCTTTTAGAAAATGTGTCGATTGGATAAAGATTTACTGAGTTACAGGACTTTAAACTTGAAAAAATTCTTCAAAAATTCTACGATATCTCTGAAACTACAGGGCAAATTTAATAACAATGTAAGCACGGCTTAAAGATAATATTATTGCCGAGTTTCGGATTTTTTTTACTGAATATGATCAACCGTTTTTAAGTTATTCCAATATATGTAGTTAAAGTGACTTAATTTTGGACATAACGTATATCTCAAAAACTAGAGCTGATAGAGATTGAGAAAATGGAGATTAGATTTGAAATCAGTGAACTCAAATTAGTAAAAATTTGCAATCAAATTCCAGACCGCGAACTTACTGTTCCGCAGTGTAATAGAAGCTTTCTTAAAAAAAATTTTTTTTATGAAAATCAAATTCGGACGTTTTCACTAAATATGCCGTTATTTCTTAATTCTTTGTTAATTTGATAAGAATTTTACGCTTACTACGTTTGAAACAAAATATTATTTAAGATACATGTAAAAAAAAAATTTTTTAATTTTTTATTGTCTTAATGGAGCGAATTAAAATAGTGAATTTTGAAAAAACATAAAAAATCACTTTTTTTCAAGTTTAAAGTCATGTAACTCAGTAAATCTTTATCCAATCTTAAATCTTGTACGATTCACTATTAATGCGATTTCCGCATGACGTGCTCAATTCCCAATTTTTCATATTTGATAAATACACTGAAATTCATTGTTGAGGGAAAGCTAGCTTCTATGCGCATTTCACTGGTTGCTAAGGCCAGCTCATCAGGAAACCTTTTCCAAAGATTTTAGAAAAGCCAAAAATATTAAACAAATAAAACCCTAAAGCGAATAAGAATTATAAACACTCTAAGTCTTACTTGTACCAATATCAAAGCTTAAACAAAACACCAACCATAAACAGTGAGCTTATCTTTTCTTACATTCCCCTACAATTGGTTGGATTTTTTCCGACTCGAATTGTAGTTGTAAGTGGGTTAAAAGAAAAAACAAAATTAAAAAACAAACTGATTCATTCTATTATCTTCGTAAGAAAACAACAAAAAACCAATTTGCCAATTCAGTTTTATGCACGAGCACATGCAATTATATTATCAAAGTTATTTTCGGGAATTCAGTTGAACAGTTCTCGAGATTTTTCGAAATATCTAAAACACGATTGTCGCGTATATCTCGAAAAAGCTTCTTGAGAAAAATAAATAAATGCCATTTTTGAGGTTGTGGAAAAAGTTAAAAGTTTGTGAACCAGTGTAATAATTGATAGTTAATAAAATATTAAAATTTGAAAAATGTATTTTTTTCATATACAAACACTTCATTCTTAGGAGCTAAGCAGGCTTAAGATGAGACTTTTTTTTTGCAATTTTTATTTGTTTTAACGTAAGAGAAAAAAATATTGCTATTAGAATAGGATTCGAGAACTTTAATTTTTTCTCATACATTGGTGAACCACCCTAATGTACATACTAATTTAAAATCCATATAAATTTTGCATGCCATTTGCACTTTTTGCATGAATTAAGTTGTTGTCTGTCTTTATTAAAAAAAAAAAAAAATAAAAAATACTTACAACTACATACTTATAAAAATAAAAGAACAAATCAACAATTTTTTAATTTTTTATTTTGTATTTTGTTGCTGTTTTTATTGCATTAAATTTCACCAACAAACTGCACAACAAATGATTGCAGCCCAAATGGTTTAAATTAGTCGAGTCGTATTGTAAAAATTACACTACATATAAATATTTAAACTGACAATTACTTGCACACAATCTACGGCTACGAGACACATTCACGTGCACGTTTAAATGTTACATAACGTAGGATTATAGAAGGACAATCTTAGAAGTCTTTCTTAAATCTAAGAAGACTTTAAATTATCTCTTTATTTTGTCTTCGGTACTCTCGTACAAGTTTATTTTTTCTTTTTAATCGAATTTCAAAATCATTATGCCGAAATAACTTTTAAAGCTGCCTTTTTACTTATTTTGCTATATAGAAATTGCTGTGTATATGTTTTGTAGTGTATTCATATGTGTATGTATATTAGTGTAAAAATGTTTTTGTTAGTTAGATATTGCCCTTTCCCTCCCTCTTTAAAATTTAAAATAAAAATATCATTTTATTTTTCATTCCAATCACTTGATGTGTTGTTCTTGCCATAATTGCACTTTGAGTATTTTACGAGTGTCAGCCAGCATTTTTTGTTTTTGTATACATGGCAACCAGCAATATAAACAATCAAATTTATTTGTTAAGCAAAAAAAAAAAAAAAAAATACTTTCAACAACATTAATAAATATTAATACTGCCATGTGGAGAAATGTAAATACGCTTAGAGAAAATTATTTTTCTCCATTTTAACGACAAACAAGTAAGAAAGTATAGCCTACACCACAGTATTTCAAAACACCCCATGAAAAATCATTCTAAGTGTCCATATAAATATAGAAATATCTATGTTTTGAATTTCAATAAAATCGGTTTGAAAGTTTGTGAGAGCCAGAAGTTGCCCTCTACCTCTCCTTGTGGTCTTATTTTTAAAAAACTGCATAGCTTATGTATCCATATAAATATGGATCTATCTATGTTTTAAATTTCATTAAAATCGGTTTAATAGTGTCTGACTCGGCACGTTTCAATAGGCTTCGTCCTTGTGCCAATAAGAACTTATGTGCCTAATTTTATCAAATTATCTCCAAAATTACGACCTGTACTTTGCGCACAAGTCATTATCAATTGGGGTGCGTCGAGTATATTACAAGCTTGACATACTAAGTTCAACAAGAAGTTTCTTGGCACGTTAACAAAGGCAAAAATTAAGCCACTTTCAAGCCATGAACAACGATATGCGATATGATTCCTGTATTAGAAACTTCATTGACAAATCTTTCATTTTTGGGGGTGACTGGCACAATTTTATTGTTTGTATGGAGGTCGACTCGGTCTACTGTATAAGTTGTCTGTTGCCACATTGAAACATACATATTATTTTTCTGCGTGTACAACAATTCATACTTTTTCAATTCCACATGAACAATAAGAGGCACTCACTCAATAAAAAAAAAAAAAATTGGAAATAAATTCCAGTAGGATTTAAATTAGATAAAAAGATAATTTTAAAAATATTAAAAAATAAATATTTATTTAAACTTAAAGTATGAGTTTATTTACTCAATGTCAGTAAAATTATTTACTTTAATTTTTATATGAGCATAAATATTAACATAAAGAGAATAATTTGTTGAAGTAAAACTTTCTTTGGTATTAAAATTTATTCAGTTTTAATTTGGCCGTACTTTTATTAAAAAAATTATAAGATTTTTTACCCCACTTTAGAACATGTAGAAAAAGGAAAGTAAAAATTTTAGATTAAGACTCAGCAGATGTAAAAAAATTTCCAGATATGTGAATTGATAAAACAGGATGTTAAATCTAAGAATAAAGTTTCTTTGTTTCGTAATTTAACTATCGGGTTATTTAAGAGCTATAGGAAAGTTTAAAAAAAACACATAAAATTCAGAAAATTTCATGAAATCTTTATTTGAATCGATGTATGGTCCATATAATTTAATGTTTGAAGATTATTTCATGCAAATGTTGACCGTGACTGCGCCTCAAATAGTCCATCCGCTTAGTCCAATTTTGGCATACTCTTTCCAACATTTCGGCCGGTATCTCATGAATTAATGCTTCAATGTTGTCTTCCAATGCGTCAATTGAAGCGGGCATGTGTGTATAGACATGAGCTTTAACATAGCCCCACAGAAAATAGTCTAAAAGCGTTAAATCGCACGATCTTTGACCGGTCCCGAACGTGAAATAAAATGTTCACCGAAATCGCCTCTCAATAAGTCCATTGTTAAGCGTGATGTGTGGCATGTGGCACCGTCTTGTTGAAACCACATGTCATGCAAGTCAAGCTCTTGCATTTTGGGCAAAAAAAAGTTGGATATCATCTCACGGTAGCGCTCACCATTCACAGTTACTTTACGATTCGCATCATCTTTGAAGAAGTACGGTCCAATTATGCCACCAGCCCATAAACCGCACCAAACTGTGACTTTTTCTGGATGTATTGGTAGCTCTTGCAATGCTTCTGGCTGATCTTCACTCCAAAATCGACAATTCTGCTTATTAACGTTCCCATTGAGCCCGATTAAACAGACCATAAAATGGAAGAAGCGCGCGATGAACTTTCTTAACCGAGCACGCATTTTGATAATAAAATTCAATAATTTGCAAGCGTTGTTCGTTTTTAACACGATTCATGGTTCAATTATAGACCAAACTGAAGATGTTTGACAGTGAAACAAAACACGAAACTTGCGTCAGCTGTTTAAACCAGTGTTGCCAAAAAGATAATAGCTAAAAAATCACCCATTAGATTCCCTCATTTCTTGGGTTACAGGCAGGCCTGCCATATTTGCCGATTTATCGGCATTTTTTTGCCTCTAAATTATCAAGTAGCCGATTTTTCAATAAACATTGAAAACAAGGCAACTTTTTGTTTTTTTTTAGTTTAACTTATTAATTTTGTGCAATACAATACATTTCAAAGAGAAAACTGTTGTTAATTTAGCGTTTCTATTTAAGAAAAAAAATTTTACTTGGAAAAGAACTAAATCCAAATAAAAGAAAAATTTACCAAATCTAAAAAAATAAATCATTTTTAAACCCAAAACAATTCAATTAAAATTTCTTTTTCTATAAGGAAAATATAAAATTCTTTATATTTGAGTTCGAAAACGGATAGAAACTTACAAATGAGTTAGAGTTATCCATCATTAATGAAAATAATTCAAATCAAAAAATTATTATCTTAAGATTAAACGTAATTGAGGATGATGCAGGTACATCCGATAGCCAATCTAATGTAAGGAAATGCAGTCAAACTTTGGCAAAAAAAAAAAAATTAAAATTTAAGACGTGAGAATTCTGAATTTAAAAAATTATTTTCCTTCCACATTCTTTCGCAAAGAATGTTAAGACAAGTCAACCAAAATAAAACAGAATATCGATGTTCCCTGAAAAATGAATACATATTTTCAAGGAATTGTTTTCTAAAGATACTTAAAAAATTAATCATTCGAACTGTTTTGAAACGTATATTTTAAAGGTTTTAATAAAATTTACAAACTCAAATATTTGTCTTTAATAACAAATAAGTTAAAAAAATACTCAGCCTAAGCAGTTTACACTGAAGTACAAAATATAAATATCGATGGCTAAATATAGAAAAGGCTTAACTCGATTTTTTTTTTTAAATATCTTTTTTTTTTAAATTTAAAGGGGCTGTAGTATTAACTTTGTTTATTACAAATTGATTTAAAAGTTTTTTTTATCTAAAACATTACGGATTTTATAAAGCTTTTTTTCCCAGTACACGGAAAAAATCGAGTAAAGCTTTTTTTATATAAAGCCATCGATATATGTATACTTTTTTCAATTTACTACAATTTATTTGAAAAACGTTTATTATACCCACACCACAATAGTGAAGAGGGTATTATGCATTTGTGCTGATGTGTGTGACGCCTTAAAATAGTGGTCCTAGACCCACCTTAAAGTATACCGATCTACTCAGAATCACTTTCTGAGTCGAACTTACGATGTCCGTCCGGCTGGCTGGCTGGCTGGCGGTCCATGTAACCTTGTGCGCAAAGTACAGGTCGCAATTTTGGAGATAATTTGATAAAATTTGGGTCATAGGTTCTTATTGGCACAAGGACCTAGCCTAGCGAATCGTAGGACCACGAGGGAAGATAGGGGGAAATTTCTTCCTCTCAGAAACTATCAAACCGATTTTAATGAAATTTAAAACATAGATAGAGCCATATCTAAGTATATGGGCACAAAATGTATAAATTTTTAAGAAAAATCGGACGACGAGGGGAGATAGGGGCAATTTCTGCCTCTCAAACCGATTTTAATGAAATTTAAAACATGGATAGATCCATATCTATAGGGACACATTAGATATACAGTTTTTAAAAAATAGGACCACAAGGGGAGGCAGGGGGCAATTTCTGCCTCTCACAAACTTTCAAACCGATTTTCATGAAGTTTATAAACATAGATAAATCCATATTTACATGGACACATAAGCATGATGTGTTTTTAAATACTGTGGGGTAGGGTATCATATGGTAGGGCTTGACTGACTATACTTTCTTACTTGTTTTTTATTGTTTTGGTATTAAAAATATGATTTATTGTATTAAAAATATGAGGGACTTAAAGCACAAAGGGCTTAAGTGCCTTTTTCAAAAATTGAGTTTACATATGGAATTATAGGTATAGTTCGGAGAAGTTGTTCAGAGCGCAAGAGGTGAATGTAGGATTCTCATCCGGACGCTAGATATGGTGAACAATTCATGCACTTGACACTAAAATACCTGATTCGCTTGGAGCACAAGCGAAATAACTGCTTTTGTCTCATTATTTAACACTTCAACCCCTTGTGCTTTAAGCTCATCATATGTATATCTAATTTGTCGATTTTTTTAAATTAAAGTGCCGATAAAGCTGATTTTTTTTCTTTTCAAAATCTTCTGGCATCCCTGGGTACACTGCGTTTTTTATATTCTGGTAAAACTATAATTATTTCTGTGGGATTTTGACAAAACATCTTAAGTTGAGAAAAGATGGCAAAAAATTTAAAAAAAAACACGGTCTAAAAATCTTTTTTATTAACCCTCTAATGCTTAAGTCCTCCTCTAGGCGGTGCAGCAAAAAACCTTCATAAAATTGTTATTTTTGGCAATATTTCATTAATTAATAATTCTAGATGTAAATCAAAGCTCATTTTATCAAAAACTTTTCAATCTTTGGCAACACTCTTACGAGTTTAGCAAAAAATACATTGTCATCTTGAATTTGAGCGAAAACGGTCATTTTATATTCTTTGTGAAGTTAATATTGTGCATCGAAAAAATAATATTTCAAAGCTTTAGATCGAACCGAAAAAATTAATGGTGGTTATCTAAACGTTCAATTGAAATGTATATTAAGTTTTAATTTTCAAAAATATAATCGCTGCTGGATATGGATGTTTTTACTGAGCCCTTTTGAAGGCGGGCATGGGCATTATTAAAGAAAATGCCGGGAAGTGCTTAATATTGTGAATAGAAAAAAAATATTCAAAAGCTCGTGCCGAAAAAATCACTGGTGGGTATTTAAACGTTTAATTGAAATAATTATTAACTGCCGTATTCATAAAAAATAAAATAAGTTTGAAATGTGTTTTAAAACAAAATTTTCATACAAATTTTTCTTAAAATACGTTTCAAATCCATTTTAATTTTTTATGAATACGGCAGTAAGTTTTTTTTTTATAAAAAACAATAATAGCTGCTGCGTATGGATGTTTCTTCTGAACCCGTCTGGAGGCGGACTGGGGAATTACACAGAATATGCTGGGATGTTAATCAAAATTATAACGAAAATGCCCAAGTCCGCCTCAAGGCGGACTTTACAGTTTGACCCCTTACAGCTCAACGAGTACTCAAAGGAAAAAAATGAAGTCAGATTAATGTTTCTCTCACTTAAATTAGCTTGGTATGATTTTTTTAAGGCAAACAAAAAATGTGGCATTAGAGGGTTAAATAATAAAATAAACCAACATTAACGAAAAATTTCGTTTATAATACAAAATTTTAAAAACGTAAATGAAAATGTATTTTGAATGAAAACTCGTATGATTAAAGCTATTAAATATTTGACGCCCTACACGTAACCACAAGTTTTATTAAAAATATTAAATGGGCTGTTTTCTCTGGAAATATGTAATACCTGAGGTCTTCTGAACCGATTTTGTAGGATTTCAAACTTAAACTGCTAAGGATAACTAGAAACAATTTGGCATCAATGTTGTTCTTTTCTTTTCAGTGTTTTGAAAGTGAGCCTGTTTTCAACAGACGGACTGACAGACGGACATGGCTAAACTACTCAAGGACCCAGAATATACATATATATATAAGTTTGCCAATACGTGTGATACTTTTTTAATATTCATCTCAAACCCCATAAGATATACATAAGTATCACACGTATTGGCAAACTTACTATACTCTCATTCACTACTACACGTAGAGAGAAAAACATGTTTAAATATGGTCACCTCCAACAAAACTATGTTTAAAGTAAATTTAGACCATGTTATGTTTAACTTAATCATATAATTTTAAGCGACATCCATACTATTGTTAAAATTGTCCTCCATCAAGAAGCCACAACCATATTATGGTTGCCTCTAATCATGTTATGGTTAAATATGACAATAATTTGTTTCAAAATTAACAATAGTATTTTGCTCTTTTCCAAGACCAACATGCAACTGTTGAAAACCAACCATGCTATTATAAGTGTTGAAAACATTTTAGTTATTATTAGTCACAACATGATTAGAGGCAACCATAATATGGTTGTGGCTTCTTGATGGATGACTATTTTTACCATAGTATGCTTGTCGCTGACAATAATATGATTAAATTAAGCATAATATGTTCAAAATTTTCTTTAAAAATAGTATTGCTGGTGGTGACCATATTTTAACATGGTTTTTATCTGGTTGTAGTGGTGTAGGGTATAAAAAGTATTTGAATACTAAATTCAATTATCTTGCCAATAAAAATATAGGTATATCCTACATTTCCGGACTTATTTCCTCTTTTTTTCTTTGCCTTAGCCCGCGGTATCTTTGAAGGGATTGGAATAATATAAAACTTTTTACACTCTTATATGCAACGTTAAGAGAAAAGATTTTGCATTAATGATATCATTTGAGCTGGAGAAGAAAACATTTCTTCTATAGTTTTTTCTTGGTGGCATGTCATAACGTCCAGTGTCATAGTGTCCATGGACACTGCGACACTTTTGAAAATGTCATAATGCCCGTTAAATACAAAAAAAGATCTACATACACGCAGAGAAAAACACGTTTTATTATGGTCACAACCAACAAAACTATTTTTAAAGAAACTTATTTAACCATAATATGGTTGTCGGTGACAATGATTTGGTTAAATTAAACATAATATGGTTAAACAATTTTTAAAAATGGGTTTGTTGTTTTTTCTCTGGGTGCATAAATTAAATATATAACAGAAACACTTTTGGGCGCAACGATTTTCTCCCCTATGGAGTAACAAATATCGGCATAGACGGCCTTTGGCCGGTCGCAAGGATTTTCTACTCTATGATATACAAAGACCGGGCTTCGCTAAGTAAAGATTCTTTGCACAGCCGGCCTTTGGCCGCGCGCAAGGATTTTCTCCTTTCTGGTATAACAAACACCGGCTTCGCTAACTAAAGCTTTCCTGCATAGATGGCCTTCGGCCGGGCGCAAGGATTTTCTACTCTATGGTATAACAGTGACTTTTAAAAGTGTCATAAAATCCATGGACACTGTGTCCACGGACACTATGACACTGGACGTTATGACATGCCACCTTTTTCTTACTGGAAATAAATGAATACATATGTATGTACCTAAGTTATTCATTGACTTAAATTTTTACCGTCGGCACAGAATATTAAATCAACTTAATATAAACATTTAAGCATTTATTAAACTAAAAACAGATGCTATTTTTGTTTATTTATTTTGCCTTAAAAAAAAAAAACAAAAAAAAAAGTACAAAATAAAAATGTTGTTGACATCAACATCATCATCGTCATGAATATAAAATAATGTTTAACCAGTGCTCAATTTGAGATCAGAGCGCTTTTAGTAACTTGATGCCACTTTTAAGTTGCAGTTAACAAAACGGCGAACAAACAAACAAAAAAAGCACCCAAATTTACAATAAAAAGCTGAATGCAATGGCAAATACATACAAACAGACATACACTTAGATAAACAGCAAAAAAGGACACCTACAGCACAACACAAACGGCCTGCGATTAAATACATAACAAGAGAATAAAAAAAAGTAAGTGAAAGGGCTTGTATAGGGTCGTTTGTGTGTGTGTGTGCGTGTGGAATTTTAGGAAAAAAGTGTCGCACTCAACAATAAAGCCAAGAAAACACGTAAAAGCTTAGAGAAAACCACTTTAGAAATCAGCCATGTAATGTACGTTTGTACGTATGAGTTTGATCTTTGTATGTTTGTGGTGGTTGCATGCCACGAGCTAAATAATACCTCTAGCTATCAAGACACAATCAAATGAAAACAACAAGAAAACTTGAGAAATAAAATCAAAAAACAGATGCTGGAATATTACAATACCTACTACAAAAAATTATTTTTCTAAAGTTTCTGTTTTTTTTTTTAATAAACATGGAGAAGAGCAAGTGTTGAAGGATGTACTCCTAAAGAAGTTTGTGTCTTTTGTTGGAGTCCGACTGGGGGAGAGAAATTGTGTGTATATAAAATTTAATATTTAATAAATTTTTTATACCTACACTGGTTTTGTTTGAATGTGAAAGTGTGTGTATTTTCTTAAAAACAAAATGATGTTCATTTTTTATTATTATTTCATATTGAAATACAAAGTATAATACTTTCCTCTCTTTCTAGCTTGAAATGAATACAAACATGATTTATAAATATTTAAAGAGGGCGTGTTTGTGTCTATAAACATCATCATTACTTATGCATAAAACGTATATAAAACATCATTATCATTAAAATCATCATTATGAGTTGTTTATGTACCTAATTTCATTCATAACTGTAAATACTACACCTTTATTTAACTCTCTTTCTCTACCCACACTTTAACACAAACAAAATTACCCATGGTTAAAAAAACATTTTCTCCTTTACTTCAGATCTCTCTCAATCACCTTTTTTTGTACTTGTGTTTGTGTGTAATTTTTTACCCTTCTCCATTTAACTAATACTTTTGCATTTAACTGTTAAATTTTAACAGGACTTTAATGCTACTTTCTCTTTCTTGCATTAATTATAAAAAATTTTCTCTATCGTTAAGGGTGTGTTTCTCTTTCTCTTTTTTTGATTTTGATTATATTTTTTGTTTGTGCATTTTGATTTTTGGTTTTTTTTTGTTTCTTTTTTTGCTTTTTTGCCCAGCACAAAAATCATCCCTTATGATTTTTGCTTAACACAGGGGTTTGTTTGCCAATAATTTTCATAAATTTTAATCATGCTTTGACAAACACTGCTCATCATTCGTATTTCAACCGTACAAACGTTTAAAACAAATACGCGTTAGGAAATTTATTTAAAACTAAAAGACACACAAACGCACATATTGACAAACTTTTTAAGAAAATAAAACTACGTAGTTTTTAATAAAGTTAATAAGAATTTGCATTAAATTAAAAAGATTTATTAGAAAAATCCGTGTTTCCTTAAAACGAAAATAAAAGTTTTGTGCAAATGAAAAAAATAAAAAACAAATTGTGATACGGTGAACTTAAAGAACTTTTTTTAATTAGATATTTAAAATATTCACAAAACTCGCCGCCAAAACATTGGATACAAATTTGGAGCGTTTTACTAAATATGGTCTACTTTGTAAGTTTTTATCTTTTACATATTAGTTTTTAAATTTTAAAAAGTTCATTTTTACTTTTCGTTTATACAAAAAATTTTTTAAATTTTTTTTCCTTAATAAGCGAATGTTTTGCAAAATCCGATACTTCCGACGGGTTTCCAGAATTAAATTTAAATTTGAAAATTGTATAAAAAGTTTAATAAAAACACAAAATTTTAAGAAACTTTTAAAATATTTTAATCAAAAATGTAAAAAAATGTTTTTTCAAATTAGCTTCTTCCCAGCGGTAAAAAGAATGAGTAAAGGTACTTATTTATTTTTGACACAGGTTGTCATTGGGAGCAATTCCTTCCATACTCCCTTTAATAAACAACTTCCTTTCATCCTTCCTAAGAAGGGAATAGCGAATGTGTACTGAGTATTTTGAAAGGTCTTTCAAAAAGAAATTTTTACCTTCTAGAAGGCATACTTCTAAAGGCAGGATACGAAGCGAATCTTTTAGAGATAAGTATAGAGGCCTTCAAAAAGGCCTGCCACTTGCGGTCCTTTCAATATTTACCGCTAGGTTTGAGCCAAATTTCATTTAAAAAGCTTTTTTGAAATGGTCCTTTTCCCTCAATATTTCAAATGCTTTTATCTATTTTAATAAACTTTTAATTTAAAAAAAAAACACTTAGAAAAAAAATGATTTTTGAATAAATTTAATTTTTTAAATTCAATGTAAAATGGTCGTATGTTTTTAATTAAATCAATTTTTCCCGGTGTTTTTATTTACATATGGGTTGTTTTTTAAATAAATTCGGTCGAAAACGACCTTAAAAAGCTATTCAAAATTATGTTCCAAAACAAAATTTTTAAATTAAAATTCTTTGAAAAGTTATTAAGGCCCTAATCATGTAAAACGCAACGCAACGCCAAAAAAATTTCATTGAAAGCATAAACAAAGTCACAAATATTTTGTAACTTTGTTGTTGCTTTCCACAGAAATTCACATTGCGTTTTAAAATTTCAAACGCTGCATAGCTTGTGGCGTTGAAAATTTTAAGCCGTTACATGCATTTCTGAAGAAAGCAACAACAAAATTACAAAATATTTATGACTTTGTTTTTGCCTGCAATGTAATTCTTTGGCGTTGCGTTGCTTTTTACATGATTAGGGCCTTAATAACTTTTCAAAGAATTTTAATTTAAAAATTTACACTGTCGAGCTTCTTATCGAAATAAAGTCTTTGTGGCCATACGCCATTTTACTATTTGGGTATTCAGGCTAAATTTGGCCCAATAAGTTACTGTAATGAAAATAAGTTAACCGAATTTTATTGGAATCGGTCCACATTTGACTATAGATCCCATACAAATACTCCTTCCAAAAATAGCTTTTAATGCCACAAGTTTCTTTAAAATGTATGTAGTTATATAAAAATTGGCGATAGATGAATTTATCTAAGTCATATTCGGCATAAGAATCTTTAATTTAAATCTTAGGCTCAATTATACAATTTTCTTTTGGCGCGTCCTTGATTGCCCATGGGGTCACAAAATTTGTTCTTATATACTTTTGTGTAGGGCTTAATTTTTTCTAAGAACAGAAGTAACGCTAAAAGGGCTGCATTTTTATTTTATTTATTTATTCAATAAACTTCAACTCAGGTTTGTCATTCGTTCTTTAATTTCTTCAACATTGAGCTTAGACCCTATTTAGTATATGTATATTGTGGATTCTGGAGTAGATTTAACGATGTTCGTTAGTCGGACCCAAGAAATAGTGGGGACCATTCGGAAAAGTTTGCTATTGAAATTAAGCCAGATTGTTCCATAAATGTCTGAAATATAACCAAATTTGTTCCGATAAAACTTAACTTTTTATACCCTTCACCACAGGTTGAACGAGCCCTCACAACTATAAATTGTGGGGCTTAAAATTAAGGTTTGAAGTTATTTGCTCACATGCATTTCGTACATCATAGTTTTGGTTTCTGGTACATACCGTCTTTTGAGATCATCCTACAAGTCTGAATTTTTGTCGTGTGATAGATATTTGTACAGAGTGTTTATTGCCGTATCTAACGCAATTTTTTTTAGTTTTGACACTTGTACCTCTTTACTTTTACTTTTTAATGTTGAGTCAGGAATATAATTTTAGTCGATATTTCGTTATAGATCCCGCCGGATTAGAATTTTTTAGCAATCAGAAATCGAATTTCCCCACAAAGTGGCTTACCACGCTTTATTGTCGAAATTAAAATAAAACCATGATAAAAAAATCCTCTTTTTTTGCTTTACTTAAACTATAACGGTACATTTTAATTTTATTTTCATGATCTAATATTTTATGCGACTTTAAGACGAATTCCTCTTCTCTTCGAAATAATGATGGCCTAAAAATTTGTTAATAAAATAATGAACTTTAGTGTAAGTTTGTGTTTTTAAAACATTTATTCTACTGCCTGCAAAAATCTTTTTTTTCAAATTTAAAGACAGCAAAATAACCATTCAGAAAAGTTAACTTTTAAGATGTGTCTATAATATTTTTTTCTAAAATTTAAAATTCACAATTTAAAGTTTTGAGTTGCGAAGTTGATTCGAAGGGATTCGGAAGACCCTAAGACGGATAAGAACTAGAGGCGGAATTAGTCTTTACTTTCTGTTTCTGTTCCGTGCCGTTCTGTTACGAAATTGTAATAGTTACTTTTTCTGTACTAACTTATCAGCCATTCACCGTCCAATGTTTTATTTCAATAACTTTAATGCACATACATTTGAAAAAATTAAATTGTATGAATTCTTAAAATCAAAAAACAGTTTATTTGAATATAAATATGTATTTTTATTATTTACTAGCTGACCCGACAGACGTTGTCCTGTCCAAATTAGGACAATTGTTTGCGTTCGACTTTTAAAATCCGTTAAAAAGATACGAAGGTTAGGTTAGAGTGGCCGGTCACAAAGACCCCGCATAGACCAAATAGGTCCTTAGCGTTACCACGTTTTACGACAGTCCAGAGAAGAATATTAGAAAGAGATCATTCCGATGTAATGGTACTCAGAGTACCCCACACTCTCTTGACAAATGCCAGGAGTCTCATTAACCCAATTTCGGAGACCTCCCGATACTTTGGAAATAATGATCTCCCAGACAATTCGCCCTGGAGCGCACGAGTGCCGGACAGTAGCAGAGTAAATGCTCCACTGTCTCCTTATCCCCTGGTACCCCACAGAATCTACAATTGTCACTATTCAACCGCCCCGCCCTCTGGGCGTATACCGCAGTCCAACAATGACCCGTCAAAAAACCTATCAGAAGTATACAGTCCCTTCTCAATAGCGACAGAAGAATTTTTGTCGACTCTGGATCATAGGATCCCCACATTACCTTGGAGACCCTACACGTTCTGGTGTTTTCCCAAATCGCCTCTGATCTTCTCCGTATAGCAGAGTCCGTATCTCTCCTTATATTCTTAATTGGAGCCGGAATGGCCATCACCCTTTCGTATGGTAAATGGACCCCCCGTTTCGCCAATTCGTCTGCCTCCTCGTTGCCTTCTATGCCCTGGTGCCCGCGACCCCAATAGAGGTGAACTCTCCTATTCGCACAGAGTCTATCCACCGAGTCCCTACACTCCTGGAAAAAGATACGAACATTTGAAAGAAAAATTAGTCAAATCGATGGAGCCGTTTCCTTAAAAATCTAAGTTGGCCCATGCCGATGATTTTAAAGAAAAAATCGTCCAATTCGGCCAAGCCGTTCTCAAGTTATGCGCTTAATAGAAAAAGTGGGCGTACAAGTAGGCGTGGTACATTTTTCTTTCGCTGAACACGTAAAATGGATTAATACGAACATTTGAAAGAAAAATTTGTCAAATCCATGGAGCCGTTTTCTGATTTTAGGTAATTCGAAAAAAGTGAGAGGGGGAAAGTTTCTTTTCGTATAAATCTAAGTTGGACCATTGCGATCATTTTAAAGAAAAAATCGTCCAAATTATACAGATGTCATTGGTGGTGCAATATGAAAATTGGATTTTGCCACGCCGAAAAAATCAGACTTCACAGTGTCACCCGCCATCCATACGTTACATACATACATACATACATACACACATCCTGTTTTTTGATTTTAACAAATTGAACCGCAACAGAACAGAAAAACTAATCAATTTCACAGTTTTTAATAACAAAAACAAATCACTTGATTCGTAACAACACAGGAAGTAAAGCCTAATTCCAGATCGGTCAGATAATAAATCGTGTGATGCCCTGGCAATATAACTAAATAGAGTTAAATAAAAGAAAATAATAAAAAAAATAAATAAAAATGGCGACTTGTTAAAAAAAATTCAAACATTTTAAGAAAATAGTTATGAAATGGAACAGCTAAATAATATTAATAAAATAAATCAAGTCAATTATAAATCAAAGGTAATGCAAATTCTTTAATGCTTATTTTTTGAGTGAATGTAGGGTTATGAAAATACAATCTAAATCTACAAGATTTCGGTCTAATACAAATGGGCTATAAAGCACTTGATTCTATATAAAAGTATTTTCTCTAACAAAGGTTTTTTTTATTACAATAATCTTTCCTTTAAAAATTTATTGCAAAAATATACAACATTTTATAATTTTGAAGTTTTAATAAATCTATTCCAATGTGTCGAAAGAAAATATATTGGCGGAATTCAGAGGGGCTACTCTCTATTTGATTGGCGCTCTTTTAAGCGTTTGCGCATTTGTCTTTCGCATCTTTTTTTTTTGGCAAATCTTGACTATTTATCTTATTTAAATTTTTCAATTTCAAATATTTTTGACATTCCATTACTGTCAATTTGCGCCATCTTTAATTTTTATTGCCAGTAGAGTACTAAGTTGGCATTTGGCTTTCGCATCGCAATACACTCTAAAGAAAAATCAATCCATCCGTACTCAAATCAATCCGAACCAGTATTAATAGTACAGTGAGTACGAATTTTATTGAATCAAGTACAGAAAGATTGATTCAAGTACGGATTTTTAATCGTTGCCGCTAAATTGTATGCCAATAGCAACATTTATAAGGATTTATATTTTCGGTAGAAGTACTTTTATATCACCTATTTTTTAAAACTATTTAGACTACAATAAATATAAGTTTGGACCAATATTTATCTAAATACCAATTCAACCCTATCGTGAATAACAAGTGGAATTTTTGTTCCCATGAAATGTTTATTTCCCTCAAAGGAAAAAACGCAATTGTGAATCTCCCGTGAACATTTTTCACGCTATTAGTTCTGAGTGAATGTAAAAAAGAATGAAAGATAAATAAAATTTTAAATCAAAGAATTTTGTAGAAAAATTAAAAAAAAAGTTTGATTGCAACGTTAGTTTTTTGCACTTTTTTTTATGTAGTTTATGTTTATGCAGTAAAAAAATTTCCAAAATTCTGCCACTACGTCTTTCGGAAGCTTCACAAATCCGCTGGTAATCGACCTGCTGTTTCAGATTTTGTTGCCCAATATTCGAATTATAAGAAGAACTACTTACAGATATGTTCTGTTCGCCAGCAAAAAAAAAGTGAGAAAATCAAAGGAAAAAGTGAACAAATTTAGAGGGAAACAACTATTCCCGATAAGGGGAATTTTTTTCCTTGAAAATTTTTTTAAGTTATTATTTTTCTTTGAATTACCTCAAAAAATTGTTTTCATGGGAGTCTTTCATGGTCGAAATAACGTGATAAGGAAAAAATAACGAAGGAAACATTTTTCACGGTATGGGTGAATAAGATCCCTGCAAATAATAGGACCAGTCCAAGCACGCGTGTAAAGAGTAGTCCACAAGGGACCAGGACTAGTCCAAAAGTAACCCAAACGTATGGGAAAATCTGGTCTATTTAACATTACGATGTCCTAGGAGAGGACCATATAACCCACCTTTGGAGCACTAAGGAGTAATTTTAAAACTCCTCGATGGTATACTCAAGAGGATTAGTTTTGAAGTCGTTTAAAAACGAAAGCACGTCGTTAAAAAACGAAGACATGTCGTCTCACTACAAACACTTTTTAACAATGACATGGTCCATGCTTGCATTACATCGGACCAGTCCATGGAGTAGTCCATTTTATCAAAATGGATCAGGTGGTCCAATTTTATTTGCAGGGATGGTTAGTGGCCTTTTAGACTCTTTTTCGGAAAGAAGCTTCTATGGGGGATATGTGAAAGCATATAAGGGCTTACCCTTGTATGAATTAGAGCCTATGAACCAAATTTTATCAACTTATCTCTAAACTTGCGACCTGCCTGATAGCCAGACTTGATCGGCATGCTAAAAGGAGTTAAAACCCTCTCTAGTGGTGCGGTCACTATTTTAGAAATCACGTTAAAACAAAACAGGAATTTAAAAAATTTTTACTTACTTCCTACAAAATAATGTGTTAAGTAATCAATTTACAATTACAAGTCAACTGAAAGAACCAATGAATTTTACAAGGGATGCCCCAAAATGAACGCATTCAAAAGTAAGTCGTTATTTTTTACGTACATACATTCAGAAAGACGTAGTTATAGAAGTTGTAATAGAAGCAGTTATAGAATAAAGCTACAAAATAATGAGTGAGAGAAGCTATTAATTTTGAAAAAGTAAGCGAAGTTTTTACTGAGTTAAGCGCAAAACTCAAATATTTCAACAAAACCTGATTCTTTTGTTGTTGAATTATTTTTTATTTTGTTCTAATTTATACTACTTCTTGCCGGACAGACGAAGTTTGACGGCGAGGGGTCAAAGAGACAGAGTGTGTAGTACATGCCTACCCGTACTGGACACTTTTCGGTTCTCTTTCTTACTTTTCGTAGTTTTCACCTTGTTGTTTTATATCGTATTTCTCACGCCGTCTTCATTTTGGCTTGAAAGAAACCAGAAGAAACTTTCTATCTGGCTTCTAATGTTTCATATGTAAAAGCTTCAGGCAAGATTAAAAGAGAATTCAAAAATTGTTCGGCAACAAATGTCCCTAGTTTTAATTGGGACTTTACTTGTAACTTGGTGAGCTTTTAGTGATTTTTAAGTTTCTAATAAAATAAATCTGCTAAAGACATATACAAAGTTTTAAATTCGACATAAATCGAGTCATCACAGTATTTAGATAATTTTCGTTGCACAAATCTAGAGAGTACTGTAGCAAACATTGTTTTTAATTATTAAATATGTACCTAAAATATGCTCTCCACTCTCTTTTAAATGAAAATACATAAATTTCTTGCTTGAAATACAATTGCTAAAAAGCGAAACACGAGAATGTTTTAAAGAGATATTTTAGTTAAATTATTTGCTTTTCTTGAGATACGCTTCAAAATTGGAACCCATATGACAACAATTTTTCTATCTTTAAAATATGACCATTAGATTTTTAAATAGAACTAATAAAAACTTACTTTAACATAATAACATTAATAAAAACTGATCACCAAAACTTGGTCCTAATAAATTTACCAGCAAAAAAAACCATTAAAGAAATCATAAACTATTCAAGTACCAAATCGAGTTAATTTAAATATATAAAACTTGAACTTCTCTAAACAACTCAAAACTATCGCAATAGGCAACGATAAGCAGAATAAATCAGTAAATAGCTCACTCAAAGTGAAAAAAAAAACAATTCAAGGAATGAACGTACGTTACATATACATTAAACGGATGTGGCATATTTTATGTGACACTTCAGCAGTGGGAAGTCTTCGAGTTTAAGCAAATCAGCGGAGAATTCTCAAAAAAAAAAAAAAATAAGACCTACACACATACTTGCAGTCAAGTGTGAATAAAATTCATCAAAATCACAATTTAATAAACCACATAAGAAATTTAAATTTCGAACGAGACGGGCCAGCAAACATAATTGCGCCAAAAAAAAAATAATTACACATATTTAAGCAGAATTTATTTATTTGTTTGCCAAGAAAACAATATGTTTATTTTTTATTCTTAGAAATCAAATATTTTTCCATATTTCACTTGCAAAACAATGAAAATGAAATGCAAATGCTCTGAATTAACGATTGAGGTGTGTATGCAAAGTGCACTCAAGTGTATGGAAAAGCAATCAATTTTAATTTAAAACCGCACGGGTTAAATTCTTTTTATACAACTCCCGATGATTTCTTTTATTGAAAATCACTCAAAGCTTTTACATTTGCGTGATCGTCAAACAAAAGCATTTTTAGGCAAAACACGCGCTTTGTTTGCATTAAATAAAGCAGCAGCAGCAACAGCAGCAGTTTGTTGGAAAATAACAATACAAAAATGATTTGTTGTAATGCAAAATCAATTTTAATTATGGCAACCCTTTTTTTAAATGCGATATCCTGCCGTCGGGAAAGTTTTCTTGAGTAGAAGAGGTGTGCCAACGTTTTGAATTAATTGTTTTTGTTTTTGGATTATTTGTTTAACTGTGTATTATTGATGCTCGATTGATTTTTCTGTTTTCCTTTCAGAATGCTTATTTAAATCTCAGTTTGAAATATTTTTACTAATTTTTTGTTTTCAATTTTATATTTTTAGAGTCCTCGTGGCATGCAACCCTGCAGTCCATCGGGCGTTTTAGCTGTAACAATGCCTCCTTCAAAAAGTCCCACCATGGAATGTGCTGCTGGCCAAAAATCACCAGAGCCCAAAACCTCCACTTCATCGAGCTCAACAACACCTTTAAGTACACGAAGCTGTCCTTTGAAATTTTCCATTGCGAAAATTATGGAACCAGATCAACGTGCTCAACCACCACAATCTGTAAATGCAGATTCGGAACGTTCTTGCAGTCCCATTGAGGTTACCAGTGATGTTTGCGAAGTTATTATAACTACACCCACTAGTGTTGCTGATAATTATGATTCTGCCTTTAAGAAATATGTACCAGCTTCCAGTGTGTCTACTAATGCTCCCTCTCCCGCAGCAGTTCAACAATTTGTTTCCACACGTCATCAGGAATTGCTGACCCAATACCCTTTGCTGTATTATGCCGCTCCTAATCAATTAATGTGTGCTGCAGCTGCCGCCCAATACGCTGCTTTAACAGCTGCTCAACAGCAAACTTTGTTAGCCAATAACTCGGCAACAGCCGCTCATTTGAGTACATTTACCGCCTCTCTTAACTCTTTGCACAGTCAAACGTTAAGACGACAACTTTCGCAACCCACCTCTAGTCATCATTTGGCAGCAGCTGCGGCGGCTGCAGCGGCTGCTCAAGCTGCCCACCATCAAGCTTTGGCTGCTGCTCATCCTCAAATACCCCAGTCTTTGGAAAAGTCTCCTGTTAGTCACAAGTCCCGGGAATCATCACAGACCCCTTCTACACCTTATCACTCCAATAAACGTAAACATTCTCCTGCCTCTAGTCACAACAACACGTCCTCATCTATTAGTGATCCCTGTTCACCACCCGAGGCTCAACGTGCTCGTGCCGATTCTCCCAGTTCTATAGACGATAGCCCCAATTCTGCTAATGGTGGCAAGCAAAAAACATTTTCCTGTCTGGAATGTGGCAAAGTCTTCAATGCCCATTATAATCTTACAAGACACATGCCCGTACATACTGGAGCTCGACCTTTTGTGTGCAAAGTTTGTGGCAAAGGTTTTAGACAGGCATCCACTTTATGTCGCCACAAAATCATACACACATCTGAAAAGCCTCATAAATGTCAGACCTGTGGCAAAGCCTTTAATCGCTCCTCTACTCTCAATACACATACCAGAATCCATGCCGGTTATAAGCCTTTCGTGTGTGAGTTTTGCGGCAAAGGCTTTCATCAAAAGGGAAATTATAAGAACCACAAGCTCACGCACAGTGGGGAAAAAGCTTACAAGTGCAACATTTGCAATAAGGCCTTTCATCAAGTCTACAATTTAACTTTCCACATGCACACGCACAACGACAAGAAACCCTATACATGTCGGGTGTGCCACAAAGGTTTCTGCCGCAACTTTGACCTAAAGAAACACATGCGTAAACTACATGATATTGGAGGCAGCAGTCTACAATTGGATGATGAAAGCACAAACGACCGTTTGGAAAGGCGTAGAGAATATACCAGAAGAGAAGCCTCCATAGAATTCCATAGCAGTCAACTGAATTCAAATTCATCGGATGGTTCGATGTCACCACCAATTAACGTAACTACACCACCACTATCAAGCAATGAAGGCAGCAGTCCCGCTTGGCATACATCTTTGCAATACACCACCCATTCGCACAATTATGCACCATCATCGGTGAATTTAAATCAACCCTCAGTTACAAATTTTAGAACGGCCACCGATTATGGCGGTAGTTCGGCTTTTATAAATTTTGCTCAATCGTCCACGACGGCACATGCGGCCTCGGCAGCAGCTCATTTAAACTCTGCTCATGCACAACATCTCTCCCAAGCAAATCATCAGCGTTTATCAGCCGCAGCAGCAGCCGTAACTGCCATTGATAATGTGCCCTTCATAGCTAAAGTATTTTGACATAGATACTATGCAGATTCTTTGGCTACCACGGTCCACGGTCACCTCTCACCTACATTTACGGGTACGACTAATGGCTCAGCTCATCGCAATACTTCGAAAAGTATTTTAATTGATTGACTACAATTTGTTGCAGCTGCCGCGGCAGCTTCTATGCCACAACAATTGCTAACAGTTGAAACTCACACTGAATATCAGACAGCGTCCGCTACAACTACCACCACGCCTGCAGCAAATCCCACGGAAATGTATTTCAATTCCGAAGAACCTGATCCCGTGAAAGTTGAGGAACTACAACGTGAGAAAGCCCTAATAGCTAGCACAACTCTGGGATCAGCAGTACAAGCTCTTAATGGTCTTTTCTGAGAGTAGCCATGCTCTTAAAAAGAAAAACAAACATAAAGAGATTCACATTAACTAAAGGTTTCAGTCAACTCCTCCACAAATAAATTTATTTTTGTCAAATTAATGTAAAAATATAATTAAAAAAAATCTTATTGAAAAGAAAAACTAAAGTTGATCTTTAGTTTTAGAATTAATTCTCCCCTGGTCTCAGTCACTCCCTCGCTTTTAGTTCTTAATTCCTTTGAAATTTGTTTATATTTATAACTTTTCTTAATTAATTAAAAACGAATTTATTAGTATTCAAGCTTTAATAAGTAATTAAATGATTTGTAATTTTTGTTAAGCTATTTTATTATCCACTACTCCCCTTCTCTTTCCCCTTGAATTACATACATACATAAAAAGAATTTGTATCATCTCATATAAGTAAAATTAACAAATGTATTTATATGTTTGTGTCTGTATTTATATTGTAATAAAAGTCAATTTGTATATTAACTAAATTAATTAAATGTTGCATAGATAAAATAATGATGTTTAGGTGTTTTTATTTTTAATTATGTAGTTATTTTTCTTTCATAATTAAGAAAACAATTTAAAAAACTTGTAATAATTCATTAATTAAAAATGTATAAAGTAAAATTTCATATAATCGAGTCATTCGTTAGGAATTATTTATTTTATTAATTAGAATAGAATATTTTACATTGTGCTCCAGGAAAATTAAACAAAATTTTTAGTTCTTAAACTGAAAATTATTTAAAGGAAAGTGAAAACGAAATAAACTGTTTATCATATTTAAATAAAATTATTTAAAAAAAAACTTATAACTATCTTTCGATGAATTTTTAATTTGTTACCCTTCAAAAATGATCATATTTTCGTCTATAATGATCGAAAACAAGTAGAAGTGATATATTCGGCTGCGTCGAATCTTTGATACCCTCCACCGAGAGTTGGAATAATTAAAAAGTGGGCTGTTTATAGACCAATCTTCAAAAAATTAAGTTGTGTGATTTCTAGTCTTATGAACTTATGACGGACCAAATATTACTACAGTAGTAGGGTGTTCAATTAATCGGGTTTTATTTTTGTTCGCTTAAACGATTAATCGATATTTGGCATTTTTAACTTATTCGATTTAACGAATACAATTTTTATATTTATCGATTAATCGAATAATTCTAAATCCAGAAATTTAATAAATTACGAGACCTTTTTTCGATTATTTTAGAAAAAATTAGTATTTGATTAAAAAAACTTTTTTTAAATAAAACTTGTCAATGTAGTTCCAAATTTTTGCTTCACTTTGGGGCACTTAGATTTTAAAAGAGTCAATATAGCTTTGGGTTTTTGAAACTTTTCACGGAAATTCCATCCTCTGCTAAGCTTCTGCAAAAAAAAAAAATTCCTCCAGAGAATCGATCGAAGTATTTTGTTTAAAATATTTGACCAGTTGTAGCCCCTTTGATTTTGGAGCATCTTCTTCAAGTACAATGATAAAGTCACTGTGTAAGCGGTAAAATAGTGAAGTTGTTGAAGTTGTTGAATAGCATTTACGTTAATACGTTTTTCGACACCTGTTACATTTAGCTTTATTAGATTTATCCTTCGTACAATATTTTTAAACCAAACTCATTCTAAGGAGAGAAACGCATAAACTATTTAGTAAAAAAATATGGGCATGTTCTAGAAACGGAAATGAAGTGGATTTTAAATCGAGCAAATTTTAAAAACAACTCTGTAATGAAAGTTCATAAAAATATTCCATTTTATCTACTTCATTCTTTAAGTATCTATTATTTTTGCAAGAACAACACATAAAACCACGAAAAACTACTGTCATTTTGTAAATAATTGATTTCAATTTCACTTCATTTCGATTTCTAGAACAGACCCGATGAATTAATATAAATCTTTGATTAAACATACATGCCTTTGTTTTTCCTTTTGTGAAATGAGTTATTGAATTGTGTTGAAAAATGGTTACAATAATATCGGGTGATTTTTTAGCTAATCTTTTTATCAAACTTTTTTTGCCCAAAATGCAAGAGCTTGACTTGCATGACATGTGGTTTCAACAAAAAGGTGCCACATGCCACACAGCACGCTTTACAATGGACTTATTGAGAGGCGAGTTCGGTGAACATTTTATTTCACGTTCGGGACTGGTCAATTGGCCGCCTAGATCGTGCGATTTAACGCCTTAAGACTATTTTTTGTGGGGCTATATTAAAGCTCATGTCTATACACACATACCCGCTTCAATTGACGCATTGGAAGACAACATTAAAGCATTTATTCATGAGATACCGGCCGAAATGTTGGAAAGAGTATGCCAAAATTAGACTAAGCGGATAGACCATTTGAGGCGCAGTCACGGTCAACATTTGTATGAAATAATCTTCAAACATTAAATTATATGGACCGTACTATCGATTCAAATAAAGATTTCATGCATTTTTATGAAAATTATGTGTTTTTTTAAACTTTCCTATAGCTCTTAAAAAATCACCCGATATAACCTATTTCACTCTCTTAACATGACTGTTTTTTTTTAATTCCAACGGACACGTATGTATGCACATTTGGTTTGTTTATTTGACTAAACAACTTTAAAAAATGATACATTTAACAGAAATACTAATATTATTATCATTCGATTAATCGGTATAAATTATTCGATTAATCCTTTAATCGAAATAAGCAATTTTAAATTATTCGAACAATTAATCGTCCAAAATTGTTCGATTAATCGAACAAGAATTAATCGACTGAACACCCTATACAGTAGCATTACTTGTTTCAGCTGAAGGCATACTGTGCGCATGTTCTGTAACTCTCGCCATATATTGAAAAAAAAAACTGCGGTTTTTCTCACTGAACTGTGTCTGTAACTTTTTTTTTGGCGAATACAAGCTGTCACGTAAGGAAATTACTCGCCAATTTACAGAAAATGTGTTTCTATAATATTTTGTGAGAAAAGTTCAAGCTTTGAACTGTCAAAAAACTCACGAATAAAAATGAGGCGAGAACAAATTTTAACTCCAAAAAAACAATTAAAAATGCTAAATACATACAAAGAATAATATAATAATATTTTATTTTTGGCACATTTTTTTATTCTTTAATTATTTTGATTTTAACATTTTTTTAAATACACGAATGTTTTCAAAGCTCGTTTGCAAACAACAAACATTTAAGTCTGACTTTACATTCACCATTATTCTATTTGGCGTCGACATAAAAACGGCAATTTTAAGGCTACAGCACACATCTCTAATATTTAAATCAGCTGATTCATTTTGTTTACTGTTTTTTTATAAGAAAAAAAATTCTGTGCCTTGGATTTTTTTTAACCTTTGTAAGATTTGAAAGTTATTTTCGGCTGAATAAACTTTCTTTTAAACATGTGTTGGAAATAATAGAGCCTCATTTAAAAAAGGAAACGTTTGTTCCAAACACAATCACCCTTATTGTGTTTGGCGTATTTAAAATACGCCTACGACTGTTTGGTAATAGATTAAAGAGAACGTGAACTTTTTTCCTTTAATCTATTACTAAACAGTCGTAGGCGTATTTTAAATACGCCAAACACAATAAGGGTGAATATATTTGCAGCAACATTGCGTTTTTTGGCCCAGGGATCGTACCAGCTCAGCGTTGGAAATTATTTCAACTTTTGACTGTCCCAGCCACAAGTTTAAAAATTTTGTCTGAGACTCTGGAAGTCATGAAGGGAGAACTTTGTCCACAATGGATAAATTTAAGTTGCATTTTTTTGAAAAGCAGCATTTCCAGGTGTAATTGGCTGTGTGGAACCCACATCAAAAATTTTAGCTCCAAAAAAAAAAAAAAAAAACAAGACCACCATCTCTTCTTTAATCGCAAGGGATATTTAATTTATTAGGAAATGATACCCTGCATAATTCTCTGGCTAGCAATGGATTTTTTACAAGCTCTTCCACTAGCTTCTCGAACTGACACTCAGTTGTTATTTTAATTTTTTCAATTATATCCACAAAAAATATATCAAAACACAACACAAATGAAGAAAAGCATCAAAACCGCCGTAGAAATCAAAATTGCAGCCAACCATAACGTAAAATTTTTAAAACACGACACAAAGCAGCATAAGACAACACTAAAAATGCCGACGACAAAATTAAGGGCAATTTAAGGCAACAGCAACGCCAATTTTTCTTAGAAAATACCAAACATATGCTAACAGTCATCGAAATATGGCAAACACGTTCATTTGGTATCAAATAGTGATTTAACCCTTTTATGGCCAACATGCCAACAACATTAATTAATACGAATACAAAAAAATATCTTACGAAAAATATTTTCGCGAATTTTGTGTTGCAAAACATACCATGTTAACTGTGCCTTAATAGCAATTATATAATTTTTTTAAGCACACACCTGGATTAAAATTTGTTTAAAAATTTTTTTAAATGTCCTCAAAAAAATGTTGGTCATGAATGGGTTAATTTAATAGTAGTTTAATATATTTATAAAACGTGTTTCCTGGACAAATATATACTTTTTGTGGTTATAAAATGGGTTTTTAGTGATGTCTAAATGAATGAAATAAAAAAGTAAGATCGGCAGTTAAGTTTGACTAAAATCTGAAGCGGTGGTCATTTTACACAAACAAAACTAATACACGCACAAGCTGTATGCACAGACAAGCTGTTCGTGGTGCGGTCGTTGTTTAAATGTTTTGTTTGTTTATTTCTTTATCAATGTAAAAAAAGAAACTTATAGAAGATAAAAGAGCATTTCCATTTTATTTCACCGGTAAATTTCTCGATCGTGTCCGATTTCAATAAAATTTGGTGAGTGTGTAAAGTAGTATATGTGTGTAAGAAAAATGATTTTTTTTTTTTTTTTTGAAAACTGTGGCAACACTATACCTTTGAATAACTGAAAATTTTGGGTTAGCGACCTCACTCTAAAGTTCATAACTTTTGTTGTGTAAAAGATATTAAAAAAATTCTTTTTGCATAAGAATGGTATAAAAATAGGGTTTTAGAAATAAAAAAAAAACTTTTTTATAAAAAAAAAAATAAAAAAAAATTTAAAATTAGATTTTTGAAATGATTACCCCCTTTAATTTTTTTAATTTTTTTATGCAAATAGCCACACATGTTCTCTAACCACCCTGAAAATTTCAGAGTGGTAGCACTTAAACTTTTCAAGATATGTAGAGCTATGTAGTTACTACAATATACATACTAACAATTGAATTATTTTTTTTATTCAATTCCTGCACAACAAAACAAAAAATAAAAAATTCAATAGATGTAAAAAAAACAAAAACAATTTCTTTAAAGAGAGAAAAAATAAAGAAAAAATTAATTATTAATTTAAAAAAAATACAAAATTTTATACAAAACAAAAAAAATAAAATCAAAATAAATAATTTAAGGAATAAAAATAACGAATAAACAAAAAAAAAAAAAAATAAATAAAAACAAAAAAAAAACAATGAACAAGTTATAATTCAAAAAAAGGGTTTAAAGTTGTAAATTTTTTTTTATCCATGTTATTATTATTTTATGTTCACTTATTAATAACCTTAATAGGTTCTACAAATTCCACAGAATTTGAAAATGTTTTGGCAGCTACTTCTGTACTTGAAAATGGTATGAATGCGTGGAGTCTTTGTGTTCCTTTAATTGCAACAGATTTTTTGAATCTTCGGTTCAATTTCTTTTCATCTTTTTCATATTCTTCTTTAGTGCAGAATGTTACATTAATGTTGGGCAAAGTCTTAGCATACTCAAACAGATCTCTAGCATTTACAATTTGATTTTCTACGGGGCGACCAAGGCTAGCATGAGCTGCTGCTCTTTTCAGTGATCCCCCCACTCCATCACATGGGCCTTTACCATGCGATGTCGCAAAAAAGTGCCATTCAGCATTACAGTTAAAATCTATTTTGTGGTAAAGTAAATTTACAAAATTTTTTCGATTTTTGTATTGCGCCGCGCAACCATCCGAAAAATTTATTATTTTAGTAATATTTTGATTAACATGGTCTTTTAAAAATTCTATAAATTTCGTTTGAAATAGATGAACAGCTACTGTATTATGCTCTAAAATATCAGAAATAACTACAAAGCTTATATGATCTATTTTGCCGTCTGTGTTTATGAAATACGTCACAAATGGGTGAACAGTGGCTTGAGAATTTGTCCAATGATAGCTCTGTATACAGTCTTGGATTACAAATGTATAATTTTCAAAATCACAAATCGTCAAAAACTCTCCAAATTTTAGATTGGATTTTACTTCATCCAGAAACTTGCAAGCAATAGCCTGTAGCAACCAGTAAAATTACATTTTCTTGATTACATATCTCTACTTTTTTTGATATCTTGAAAAGTTTAAGTGCTACTACCACTCTGAAATTTTCAGGGTGGTTAGAGAACATGTGTGGCTATTTGCATAAAAAAAATAAAAAAAATTAAAGGGGGTAATCATTTCAAAAATCTAATTTTAAATTTTTTTTTATTTTTTTTTTTTTATAAAAAAGTTTTTTTTTTTAATTTTTTTTTTAATTTCTAAAACCCTATTTTTATACCATTCTTATGCAAAAAGAATTTTTTTAATATCTTTTACACAACAAAAGTTATGAACTTTAGAGTGAGGTCGCTAACCCAAAATTTTCAGTTATTCAAAGGTATAGTGTTGCCACAGTTTTCAAAAAAAAAAAAAAAAAAAATCATTTTTCTTACACACATATACTACTTTACACACTCACCAAATTTTATTGAAATCGGACACGATCGAGAAATTTACCGGTGAAATAAAATGGAAATGCTCAAAACTATTATATATCGAGCCCTAATAGCAAAAATGATGTAACCAACAACATTTTAGATTTTTGTTTTTTGATGAAAATCGATAATTTTTGACCATTTGCATCATATCTAAAAATCTCATATCTCTGGGAAGTACCGTTACGAAATAACAGTAAAAGCAATTTCAAACGAAACCCTAGACTTGAAGCAAAAATATTTAAAAAAAACCTTCTCCTGTAAAATTTCATTTTTGTTGGTTACTTCATTTTTGCTATAAGGGCTCGATATGTCTACAGTATTTCTACAAGTGTTCTGTTTTTTAAGGAAGACCAGAACACTATATAATGTTCGGCTCTTACTTGAAAATAGTTACGAACGGTATTAAGGGTTGTGTTCGTCTACACAATCACTAAAAAAATAGATATCGTTCTTGGGTGTGTGAGCTAAACGCTAAATAATCTACTGTTTATTTTCGAACACTGCTTAAAAATACTTTACACAAAATTCAAAATGGGATAAGTTTTAAAAAACCAGTATGCGTGCATACGCTTATACAAGAAAAAAAGTAAAGATTATTTTCAAGCTTAAAAAGTAAAATACGGATAAATAATTCCCGTATTCTATTTTTTTAAATTATTTAACCCATCTTAGAAATTCTTGAATTAGAATTAAGATTAAATCAACTTTTTAATACTTGAATCAAGAGCATTTTGAGTTTGATTCAATCTTAGTTTTACTTAAATCAATATTATTTTCGGATTATTTTAAGTACGAATTCGGGATTAAATTTCAATAAATAAAGTATTTCGCACTTGAATATTATTACTAGAATCAAGTATTCTCTACTTGATTTAAGGAAATTCGTACTTACCGTTTCGGATTGATTTAAGGATGGATGGATTGATTTGTTTTTTTTTTTAGTGTACTACCTTTTATCAGTTTTTTTTTTTTTTTTTTTTTTGTTTTACTTGCTTTTATCAAGCTTTGGGCCAACGTATTTTTCACAGATGACAGCAAGCTAGAAGTCTGACACAGTATGACAAAAAAGATATTAAGTATTTTTTATAACTAACATAATACTTTTGAAATCGGAAAACAAGCTGTATACTTTATTTTGACGCTCACTCTATATATATTTTATTGGTGTAGAGCGAACATATACTTTATATATAAATATACCATTTGCACCAAATTGTGAATAGGGCTTATGTTATCTGTACCAAAGTGCACCAAAAAAGTTATCGGTGTGTTCCAACGATTAACCGTTGTTCGATTAATCGATTAATTTTGGGCGATAAACTGTTTTTATAATTTAAAATTGCTTATTTTTGGTTAATGAAAAATTCGAATAATTTATGTCGATTAATCGAAAATTTGTTTAATTGTTTCTTAACTCAAGAACTTTTCCTTTAAGTAACAATTTTTTTGAAATATAGTACAAAGACTGAAACCAAAGAGTTTGGCAAAAATTTGTTTTTAAGAATGTTTAGAGTTGGTTCACACCAGGGATGATAAATGACATTTTCTAAATTGTACTTTATTAAGTAAAAAATTTTACTTTTTTGACCCTACTTGTACTAAAAAAATATATGTACAAACATGTCGAGCCCTAACAACGATAATAACTAACTTTATTGGCAACACTTGCATCATCTCCTTAAATGTCATGGTCACAAAAGGTACCGTTACGATTTTATAGCAAAAACAATTTTATTGTAAGCGGCAAATTTCATACATAAATTTATATGAAATAAAATAAAAAAGCTCTCTGCTGTAAAATTTGATTTTTGGCGCTTACGTTATTTTCGCGGTTAGGGGTCGATGTGTACATTAAAATTCACTTGTACTATATTTTATACATAAGAACGTATTTGAAATACACCTTTGGCAATTAACAAAAAAAAACTTTAAATTAATACGTAATAAGAAATGAAGACGATGCTTTTGTACTGGCTTTTTTGGAGTTGATATTAGAACAAGGTATTTTTTTATATTACTCTTACTCCCACTGCAGCACAGGGTGCCAAAGTGGAACTTGGTATAATTACGTTTAACCCAGTAATAAGCCCAAAATATATTGTCTAAGCGCCCTTATGCCGCCCCTACACGTTGTAACTGATCGTGCAATTTAGTTGAATAGACCAGTTGATCGTTGCAGCACATGCTAAAATTTTTAAACCATTTTTTTATTAAGCTTTACTAAGAAATTATTTTAATAGAGTCAACATTAGTATCGATTTTTTAGCACTAGTGGCGATAAATGATGTGGAGTAAGAAGAGGAGCAAGAAAAAAAATAAATAATAGTTCCGTTAGTTTTTATATTCTTTAAAAAAAATTGTGCATTGGAATTTTGTATTAGTTTTCTTAAATATTGTTTACTTCGCACGCTGTTGCTTTCAAAACGTCAGAATGATAATGAAAAACGAAAGAACAAATCGCCATCACACGTACCAATTTTAAAGCTCAAATCAAATTGATTTGTTATTTAACCGATGACCAACCACAACTCTAACGTAACAAATTTTTATTTTTATTTATTTATTTATTTAATTTAAGTCTATGGACAAATTCCTTACAGACTAACTTAATGTATTAATGTATTAACATAATAATTTATTTAAGCAAAGAAAGAAAGTTTAGAATAAACATTATTGATTTAAATATAATATGATATTGCTTTTTATGATATTAATGTTCAGAGAATAGTCGATAAAGTTATACATTTCATTGAAACAGTTGCATAATTTTCTTATTGGATCTGGCATCGCAAAGTTTGTTCGGCATGTTCTGACATATAGAGGGTTGAAAAAACGAAGTGAACGTTGAGGAATATTAAAAGTTACGTTACTCAATAAAAATTCGGAATGTGTACTACCATTTATAAGATTGACCATAAACGATATATTTAGCATCATTCGCCGGCTTTTTAACATTGGTAAATTTATTTCAGCTAGTCTAGTTGAATATGAAGGTAATACCAGGCATCATCTATATTTACTTCTTAAGCAGAAAATAAGAAATTGTTTTTGCACTGACTCAATACGATCACTATGAATATTATAGATCGGGTGCCAAATAATGCTGCCGTATTCCAAAATTGGTCTGACGAGCGAAGTATAAAGACTTTTTGTGGTTAAGGGATCGTTGAATTCCTTTGCCCATCTTTTAATAAAAGCCAGAACGCTACGGGATTTATTAACAGTCATCGTTATATGTTGGATAAAGTTAAGTTTTTTGTCTAACAATATTCCCAAATCCATTATTTCACTAACATGTTGTAAAGTACAGCCACCAAGAACGTAGGAGTAAGCACACTTTTTTACTCTGGAGAATTGCATATGTTTACATTTATTTAAATTTAGTTCCATCAAGTTAAGTTTACACCAATTGTCAAAACTATCCAGGTCATTTTGTAGATGCTGTTGATCACAAGGATGTTTTACAGTCGAAAATAATTTTATGTCGTCTGCATACATCAATACATTACAATGTTGAATTGCTTCAGGCAAATCATTAATGAAAAGAAGGAACAAAATTGGACCAATGTGGCTTCCCTGAGGTACTCCAGATTTTACATTGATTTTTTCCGAAATTGCAGTATTAAATTTTACAGATTGAGTTCTACATGACAAATATGATTTGATCCAGCTCAGGAAGTTATTATTGAAACCCATTACATCCAGTTTTTTCAACAATAGCGGATGATTAACTTTGTCGAAAGCCTTACTGAAATCAGTGTAAATAACGTCAGTGTGGTGTCCATTGGCAAAATCTCTATTAACTAACGTTGTTAAATGGATAATGTTAGTCATAGTAGAGAATCCTTTTCGAAAGCCATGTTGTCGTGGTGACAATAAGTCAGAAACTTGATGAGTGAGGCAATCCATTAAACATTTTTCAAAAAGTTTTGGAATATCACTCAGTTTGGCTATACCTCTGTAATTGCATATATCCGATTTATTTCCTGATTTAAACAATGGAATAATATATGAATCTTTCCAAACTTTCGGAAAGTAACCACAATTTAAAGAAGCGTTAAAGGCATCCGTACACGACATGTATTTGTCATCTGACATGTTAAATTTTCAAGTCACTTGTAATTGTTCATGTCTGTCAAAATTGCTGTTTTACATAAGGTTTATAATATTCGGTCACAAACGTACATGTAATTTGCTTCTGACATTGTCTCTGTTTTTTTTCGCATTGTTATTGCAGACACCAAAGTAGTTCTCGGTTTCAAAATAGCTTGCTGTCGGCACGAAAATATTTATTTGCGCCGTAAAATAATTTAGCCATCTTAACATTTTTTTCTTTTATGTTAAAGATACCAATTTAGAATTTTATAATTAAACGGTTTTTATGTATATATTTACATAAATTCGATTCAATGGTGAGATGAGCATACATATCTTGGTATTGTAAAATATTAACTTCAGACGGCTAATGATTCCGTCAATAGTTGACGCCGCTGTCAGTTTCTTCCCGGCATAGATTTCTAATGTCAGATGGTTTGTCAGAAGAAAATAGTGCACGCTCTAATTGAAACTTTGTCAGATGACTTTGCGTCTGACTTTTACAGAAGCAAAGTTAAAAAGGTAACACACGACATGTATGTGTTTTGCAGTGGGAAATTTGACATGTCAGATGACAAAAACATGTCGTCTATATGCTCCTTTACCTAGTGTGTATACAAAATTTTGACGGAACAGCTTAGTTTTGCTTAAAATGATGGTATTTTTTAAAAATTTAATAAAAAAATCACATTTCTCTGAAAAGTCAGAGTCTCAGACTACGTTAAACTAATGGTGTTTTCTTTTCTAAAAAATAATGATGCATTATAGTTGTGTAATATATTTATTAGGTTTTATAAAAAGTATTGGTCAAATGGTCAACAGAATACGACGAGCTATTCGAAGTAGTCAGCAATTGAAGCCAGTTAGTGTTAAATAGACGATTGTTTAGTTCCATGTAATTTGCTCGATTAAAACAGAAATTTTTTCGTTTAAAGTAGAATATTCTTTTACTGTGTTATTAGTAAATAAATTGTAGGTTATTTCTATTGTAGGATGATAAAGATCCTCAGGTTAAGTAACAGGGTCAATACGGTTTACAATACATTCATTTGGCTCGTTCACAAATATTAAATCCAGCAGTTTCCCATAAATGTTACATATACCATTTATTTGATGCAGATATAAATCTGATATATTTCTAAAAACTTCATCTCCAATATCATTACTTTGCGTGGGCAAGTAATAACTATGTTCAGCTGAAAATTCCCATGAAATACTCGGCAAATTAAAATCACCAAACACAAAAATTAAATCAACGGGGCTGAGTTTTAAAGTTACGTTTTTAACGTTTTTAATGGTTGTACAACTTGATCGAATTGTACAACAAGTCGCAACATGTAGGGCCGCACCATACCCCATTTCGCCATACTTAAAGAAATCAAGCTTTAAAGTTTTCGTGTTTTTAAAGCAACAAGATTCATTAGACTGTTGTAAATCTTTTGTCTGAATTAAATTCGATGGAATAATCACAAAAAGGCGGTTCCTTGGCTTTGTTTTTATCATATTTTGCTACGAAAAAATCCTTTCCATATTAGCTGTCGAATGTTGTATAGACAATATGCCTTTGGCAATTCTTCTGACATTTGGAAATTTTTAAATTATACTAAATATGTCATTGGAGTACTTCAGTGCTCTTGCAATGCAAATAGTACTGAGAAAAGTACAATTATACTAACTTTATTATCCCTGGTTCACACTGTGAAAGTTTTCTGTCTGAGTTTATTGGTGAGAAGGGAAGAGAACATGCTTTTCTTCTCGCCTCTCTCACCCATAAACACAGAATTTCTGAAAGAACCCAGACTTAGTACAGATGATCTTTTTGAGACGAATTGAAAACAACCTTCTACCAAACCTTAACAAGACTATTCAAATTGTTAAGAAAGGGAGATTCAAGTTGTATCGGGTGATTTTTTAAGAGCTATAGGAAAGTTTTAAAAAAACACATAAAATTCAAAAAAATGCATGAAATCTTTATTTAATCTTTGAAGATTATTTCATGCAAATGTTGACCTTGACTGCGCCTCAAATGGTCCATCCGCTTAGTCCAATTTTGGCATACTCTTTCCAACATTTCGGCCAGTATCTTATGAATAAATGCTTCAATGTTGTCTTCCAATGCGTCAATTGAAGCGGGCATGTGTGTATGGACATGAGCTTTAACATAGCCCCACAAAAAATAGTCTAAAGGCGTTAAATCGCACGATCTAGGCGGCCAATTGACCGGTCCCGAACGTGAAATAAAATGTTCACTGAATTCGCCTCTCAATAAGTCCATTGTTAAGCGTGCTGTGTGGCACGTGGCACCGTCTTGTTGAAACCACATGTCATGCAAGTCAAGCCCTTGCATTTTGGGGAAAAAAAAGTTGGATATCATCTCACGGTAGCGCTCGCCATTCACAGTTACGTTATGTAATGAACCTACCATTTGGTGTTGTAAGATTTTAGGTAAAACCTAGTAAGCTGGAATTCTACTACAAAAGAACTGAGGGGAGCCATTTATGCAGCTGCTAGCTTCAGCCAGGTTGGGGGGGTTCGTTGTACCTTGTAGCAAAATCAAGTTAATTACAAGAAAAATATTATTATAGACTCCCATAAGTATTAATCAAATTAAACCCCATGGTGACAATCCCTTTTTCTATATTCTGAGCTTGCATTTTAAATAAGACTCAAAGATGTAATAGAGTCATAGCAATAAATTTCCCTCCCTATCCAATGTTTCGATTCTTGCCGTAAGTTTGGTATCGAAACCCCTAACAGAAAATTACCTCAAATGAAATTTAGCTCATTTCGTCAAGAAAACCTGTATTTTACTTCAGAACCGCATAATGTTCAATTTAATTCAATTTAACTTTATTCAATAATTCATTATATAAAAAGAAATAGATTTTAGGTTTTGCATAGAAAATTAGTATTAAACTAAACAAAATAGATTATTTCTCAAACAAAATATATATATATTTATACAACAACAAAAAAAAAAAATTAATAACAAAACGAAATAAAAATTATTACAGTAATTCCATATTTAATTCATGTGTTCATGAAGGTGCATAAAAATTCGGATTGTATCGTACCGAAAATATATGAGATTTTTAAAAAAAAATGAGATTGAGATGCTCCGTCGATTCCAAATAAATAGAAACAAACCAAAAGAAAATATGAAAGATTTAGTAACGAGTGGAAGCAAATTTATAAATGAAAAAAAATTATCAAAGTGATCCAACGATTAACCGTGTTAGTTGTTAGTGTAATATTTTGTTTTGGTTTTGTTACTACTATTTGGTTTTATTTTTTTTCTTTGCTTGTCTCATAAACAATTAAATTGCAAGAGAAAAAAAATATACCTTTTACTTATTTATCAATGAAAAGTGATAATCAATGAAATAAGGAAATCAATGAATTAACACCAAAAAAAAATACAAAAAAAAATACTATGATCACTCACCAGTTTTACTCCGCGTACGATGAAGGCCTTCAGCATATGGGATGTCTGCTAAGTTAAGGGGAATTTAATTTTAAGAGGATTAGATTTATTTTTTTTCTCTGCAGATAATTATTCAAAACGAAGAACGTTTGCTTGCTAAATTAAAAAAAAACGGAAAATTATGAAAAACAAATGTCGGAAAAATTTTATGCAACTTCAACAAAAACAAAATACTTAAATAAAGAGTTGTCATAACGTGGTGGATCCAATTGTAGATTTATAAAATTTTTGTGAAGGCTTAACTTGTAGTATCTGGTTGCATTGTATACATCTATAAAGTGACATAGGTAGAGTGTGTCCAGTATCGCCAGAAATTCTTGATTTCTTTACAAACGCAATAAAAAAGTTGATAGACGACTTCTCTTTGAAAAGGGGTACTGCTGTAAACCACTTGCTTTGTGAGATACTTGAAGAAAATTAAGGTGTTGATCAAGTAACCAAACTGAAATCCAAGTTACTAGGTAATATTTTCACGGAATTAAATCCTCTTGATGTTTGAGGGGTTGAGATTCCAGACCACCTTGTCTGGTGTGAGGTTAGGTACACCAGATGATAAGGGTAGTTAGTTTTAGTGATTTTATTAACACTCTTCGGTCTACTTAGTAGGGTTTCTAGGAGGATTGAGTCCCCCGTAAACTTGTTTACCTTTGGTGTCTAATGCGCCTTGGACAGAGTAAATATATAACGTAATTTTTTTTTATCACGTTTTTTATTTTATAGTTTATATAATTTTATTTCTGTTGTTTCTTTTTTTTTTTTATAAACTTGAATTTTGCTTGAACCACTTAATTTCCAATGTCAGGTTATGTGAATACTTTTGCAAATTTTTCAAAATTCTCTTCGCTTTAAAGAAGATGTTCTCCAATCAAACTTTAAAAGTAAAAGAACTTTCTGAAAACTTCGAACGCTACAGGAAACTGTAATCGCATGTTTTATACACAAAAAGGGGAGACAAAAAATACGTACAAAGAAAAGCAAAAATACACGTTTTTATCGACCGGCCACATATCAGACGACCGTTGGCAACGTCTTAAACTTTTCTACTACTAAATAAAATATCCCCTAATTAATACATTAAATCAAATAAAAATGTTTGTAAATAAATTTGATAACTTTTCAAAAAGCAAAATATAGAAATGTCCCAAGTTTTAGGTAAATAAAGCATTGTTGATATTTCACTTTATCTTTCATTTTTATACAGGCGTACACAACCTGATCGGATTCAAGACATGAACCAATTTTATAGGTTTAACAGCATTCAATTATGTTAAGTTTTCAGCTCATCACTGGTTTGTTGTAAAATATTTATCACATTTTGGAAAAAGTAAAATAAAATGAAAAGCATCATTACAGTTACGATTCGCATCATCTTTGAAGAAGTACGGTCCAATGATGCCACCAGCCCATAAATCGCACCAAACTGTGACTTTTCTGGATGCATTGGTAGCTATTGCAATGCTTCTGGCTGATCTTCACTCCAAAATCGACAATTCTGCTTATTAACGTACCCATTGAGCCAAAAATGAGCTTCGACTCTGAACACAAGATGCGCGCGATGAACGATTCATGGTTAAATTAAAGACCAAACTGAAGATGTTTGATAGTGAAACAAAACCCGAAACGTGCGCCAGCTGTTTAAGCCAGTGTTGCCAAAAAGGTAATAGCTAAAAAATCACCCATTATAATGGAAGAAAAAGAACAGAGAAATTGGATATGCTTTATACAGCTTTATTTTTTAGTCTCTCTAACGTCAACAATAAGTGAAATAATCTTTTCTAAATCAACTTTGATCAAAACCTTAAGAAATAAATTGTGTGAACCATTTTATTTTAGAAGATTAAATTTTGATGTTATTTTTATGTTATTTTAAAGTTTTCCTCTTTTTTTAAATTGTTGTTATTCTTTTAATAAAATTTTTATGTTTAACAATAAAATTTTTGGTCTTTTAAACTTCTAAACTAGACAAAATTAAAACTATGCTATTAACAAAAAACTAAGAGCTTTCACTGGTGATAACATTTCATTAGTGTACCAGAATGTCTGTGGTACACACCGGTGGTCACACATGTATTGCGATTTTTAGTTTTATTATTGTTCGAAGAAGCGCCGCAGTAAAAAGGCTAAAAAAGTAACAACATATTGTGGTCAATGCAATGGTGAACCTGCCTTATGCCTGTAGTGCTTCAATAAAAATCATAAATATTGTGACTTTTCTACATTTTTTTATATTTTTTCTTTCTTATGCATTTAATTTTAAGTTAAAAATTAATTTAAATGTCCAAAAATGAATTAAAAAAAATAAATAGTTAAATAAAATTGAAATAATAATAAAAAAAATCAATGTTAAAAATTCGACTTGTGTGAGCAGAAAAATTTATACAGTAAAAAGAATATAGATTTAGCATGGTGCCACTGCATAAAACTTTTATCTATTATCACCAGGCCGAAAATTATTTGATGAACAAGTAAAGTATACGTGTGCACCACCGGTGGTACACATGGCCTCATAGTAAAAAAAAAATGTGACCCACCGGTGGGTCACATGGCAGTCAACGTGTTAATGTGGATTAACTCATATTTAACAAATAGAAAGCAAAGCGTACTTTTCAACAATGAATCTTCGAAAAATATAAACGTATCATCCGGGGTACCACAGGGCAGCCACCTTGGACCGGTTTTATTTTCCTTGTTTATAAACGATTTATCACAAGTTATTCAGTTTTCAAGTATTTTAATGTATGCTGATGATGTGAAAATTTTCTTGAGTATTAGTGAATACTCCAACCATGCGTTTTGTCCGAAAGCGACCGATATCTGTAAATTATATGCTGGGCAATTATCAACTAGAAAAAGTGGATAGCTTTTTAGATCTTGGTGTTTTATTGGATCCTAAACTAAGTTTCATTAATCATATAACAATTATGGTAAACAAAGCCAGAGGAGTACTTGGTTTTATAAAACGGTGGGCTAAAGAGTTCAATGACCCTTATGTAATTAAACTTTATACACATCACTTGTGAGACCTATTTTGGAGTATGCTTCCATAATTTGGGACCCTATGTACCAAACTTATATCGACAGGGTAGAATCTGTGCAAAAACAATTCCTGTTGTTCTGTCTTCGAAGTTTAAATTTCAACCCATTAAGTCTTCCATCATATACCAGCAGACTCGCCCTTGTTAAGCTGCCAACCTTAAAAAGCCGACGATCTATGTTAAATGTCTCGTTTCTATTGAATATTATTAACGGTGATGTTTGTTCTGGTTTTCTGATCAACAATATTTCGTTCAACATTCCTCAACGACCAACACGTTACTTCTGACCATTATCCTTTCAGTTATTTAGAGGTAATTATGCAAACGCTGACCCTTTCAGGAGAATGTGTATTCAATTTAATGAACTGTATAGATTTATAAATACTAATGTAACTAAAAGTAAAATAATAATTTTTTTAAATTCATAATTAATTATTTTATGTGAGTTATTAACATTTGTGTTGTATAAATAGTCTGTAACGACTAATTCCATAGACGAATAAATGAAATAAATAAATAAATAAATAACGGAATAATATTTTTATTTTTACCTCGAATAATTATTCGCGCGATTAATCGATTAATACAAAACATCGAATAATTGAATACCCTAGAGTGTACACAATAAGCAAACTGTGCATCGTTAAACTTTATGACGCGTTTTTTACTTTGAGTGCAAAGTGCTAACATGCTTTCGATCCATAATTACGATTTTAAAATTTTTCTCTGTCATTCCATTTTTTTCATAAGACGCCATTTTGAATATTTTTGTTTACATTTGTTGAACGATAAGGAAAAAAGGGATAAGATGTCCTAAAAGATAATAAATATCCCATTAAATTTACATAAATATAAATTTATGTTTACATGATGGAGAACGAATGGGAAAATGAAGTATAAAACATATTTAAGTTACTCATTTAAAAACATAGTAACGAGAGTAGTTTAAAAATGCACAATATAATTGAATATTTAAGATAATGCTTCTAATACGGGAAAACTCTACCAAAAAATTAATTAAATAAAAACAGTAGACATATAAAAAGGGCGTATGCTTTTAAAGTCAAACATTTACTTTTTTATAGTAAAACTGACAAAGATTAAGGCTTTTCAAATCTAAATAAAAAAATTCGTTTTAAATAGGTTTTTTATAGGTTTAAGATAGCCTCAAAGATACAGCTGATTATTTTTTGCTAAGTCTGTGTTCAGACGGCTCATGTCTGATTGACATGATTGCTACTTTGTTGGTGATCACCAATCTCTCTCGGGAGAGAGACGAGGGGAAACGAAATGAGTATGAGTTCATGTACTCTAGGTATCCCAGCAAAAATTTTGTAAGATTTGGCAGCAATAATAATAATATGTTTATTCTTTTGATAAAAATAAAAAAATTTTACTAAATTTTACAACAATAAAAAAAGTTGTATATAAAGCTATAAACCTCTTATTCAAAAATATATATGTACCAGTGAAATGCGCATAGGAAAAGCTTATCCCATCAACAATAAATTTCAAGGGTTTTTATCAATAATAAAAAACTGGGAATTAAGCACGAATAGCAAAATCTTTTGATATATTTTAGATTTATAAAAAGTTTTTAAAACGCTAATAAAACCATTTTTCAAATGCTTAATTTTTTCACTTATGGTGTTTTCTTTTCTAAAAAAAAATAATGATGCATTATAGTTGTGTAATATATTTATTAGGTTACACGAACCCTTACAAAGTGATACATTTTTCTAAATTACAATGGAACAAAATAATAGCTACGTTTTACTAATGTTTTACATCACTAATGTGTATTTAGCGTGTTAAATATTGAATGCAAAGTTTGTACTAAAAGCGATATTCACCACGCTTGTAGCAATTTTCAACATTAAATTTTCTTACAATTATAATAAGCGTTAACCGCACTGATTTTTAATAATTAATATCAGCTATTGTTAAAAATTTTGCGACAAAAAAAAAATAAAAGTAAAATAAACGAAAAACAAAAAGTTTTTATATCCATCACAATATAACTAAATATCACAATATAAAAATCATAATATAATTGTCCGCAAACACAAGAAAAAAAATATTTGCTTGCATAAAAAAGTACTTTACGCAGATGCAAAAAAGGGTATTATCTCACACTGAGTTATAACTGCGGGTAAGAAATGGAACAAATTTGCCATTTATTGTTGCAACATGTTTAGAAAGGAAAACGACAACTTCTCACATTTTTGCATATATTTTTAGAATGGAACAAAAACCCGCACGAATGGTAGCATATATGGAACATTATTGTCAGAAAAGAAAACACCATTAGTCTGTGCTCATACGGCTCATGTCTTATTGACAAGATTGCTACTTTAAAGGCGAGAGGGACGAGGGGAAAAGAAACGAGTAGACAGAAGCATGTACTGTCTTTACGTTTTGCTTTCTTATTCGTTGTTTAATTTTGTTTTTGTTTTCAATATCAAATAAAACAAAATAAAAAACATGTCGTCAAACATGACATGAATCATTTGAACGCCAATTCATGTTCAAAGAAGAAAAAGGAAGAATCTTGTCAATAAGATATGAGCCGTATGAACTCAGACTAGCTTTATTCATGGAATTTATGTCAGATTTTAAAGCGTGAAACAGGCATATTTCAGATCTCGAAAGCGTGGAATTCCAAACAAATCATGTAATATTTTATAGAAGTGTAAGCGCTTCACTCCGAATTCTCCCTTACATTACCGCTTCCGAGGAAGTATCAATTTATCAGAAGTAAATTCATTCGCTATTTTTTTTTTCTTTTTTGTTTGATCGCCAATCAAAGTTCAAAGAGGAAAAACTAAGAATCATGTCAATAAGACATGAGCCGTCTGAATACAGACCTAAATGTGTTTATGTTTAAAGTTTTATTTATTAAGTGTTACAACTACAATTTAAAGATATATTCCAATATTCAATTTACCGAGCAACAGTAACAAAGACCTTCACCTTGTTTAAGTGAAACAGACAAGAATCTCTGTAGCGAATCGAATCCGCAACCCTTTCACTTATAGACTAGATCACTACCAGCTAGCCTACTGGGGCACTCTTATGTATAGAGTGTATTGAAGATTTGTGTGTATTGCCTGTGCTTTTGTCCATATAAACAAAGTGCAAGAAATACCTGGGGTCTGATTCTAGCAGTCGTGATCGAGTTTTTTCTCGATTTGAAAGCAATTTAATATCTAATTATTTCAGACAATACTGAACGAATCGGAATGATTTTTTCAGTGTTATAAAGCATTATTTTGAGTTTCACAATACTGAAAAAATAATATCCATTCGTTCAGTATCGACTGAAATAAAATTGCTTTCGAATCGAGAAATTACTTGATCACGACTGCCAGAATCAGACCCCTGTTCTTTTTCTATTGTTGTATTTATTGAAATGCGAAGGCCACCTTATCAATAAAATGCACCATGAGCTATAGCATTAATGCTATTGTTTAAGCATGCAGTTTCTCAATTGACCATTCTCAATAGAACATACATTTTAAAAATTTTGATGACTTAACGTACGTAACACTATTTTTTTATTCTTTTTTTAACACTTTTAAGCCTGACCTCGTATTAAATAGAACAAAAGCGTTAACAAAATTACATAGAATACAATGGTGCAGATGAACCACAACATTCAAGTGGCCTGTACATGAACACTAAATTAAGCATACGAGCAGCGTTTATGCAAAAATTTTCAATGCATTTTCAGGATAGAAAATTAAATGCGAAATGCAAATTTTCTCTTTCTTTAAGTAAAAGAAAGAAAAAAAAAACGAAACCAAATGAAAACAATTAGTTTTGCATTTTGCATTTTTTTTTATTGTCGTTGTTGTTGCTTTTTGTTGTTAATTGCTTAAAGGATTCTTTTGCATTTTTGGTGGTTGAGTTGCAAAGGGTTGTGTTGATGAACATCGTCAAAGTGCAACAATGAAAAGTCATGGGGAAAACTGAAAAAGAAAAATAAACTTAAAAAAAAGATGACAACAAAGTTCATCAACAAAAGTGCCTTCAAAATGGAGATTCTGTGTGTGAACACGAGTTTCGAATATAAAGTATAAATATGAACATCTTTCTTTATAAATTTGTGGCAAAAAAAAAAAAAAAAAAAAATTTAATTACACTACCAAGAAGGAATTCGTAAATGCTTCTAGGTTGAATCTGTATGTGTTTCATGAGTGTCAGAGTTGTATGAGATTTAAGGAGCAAAAAGGAGGTTGTATATTTACACAAAAGTTGTGTTACATTCCTTTTTGGTACTTTTTTTGTAGTTGCTGTTGTTTTTTAACTGACATGCATAAAGAACCACTCAATGTTTAACACATTTATTTGCATTTTTTGTTTTCAGTGCTTCTTTTTTGGATTTCTTTTCCTTTGATCTCTGTATCTTTTTGCTTTTAACAAAAAGTCCGCAAAAAACGAGGATGACTTCATATAGAGATTCCTGTTGAAATAAAAATACAAAGAAAGAAACGGTTATGGTAGAATTTTGAACTCCCTAAAAGCGGATCAGTCAATTACGTCCATTGTATGTAGTTTGACTTCGCTTTACCTCTCTTAAGGATAGAGAATTTAGTTTGCGGGGACAACTCTTTAAATGAATTTGTTAAATTTAATTTTTTGTCCAAATAGAGTTTAATTTTTAATTGCATTAAGAAATAAATAAATGAAGCACAGCCGCGAATAACGTTTTAAGTTACAAAATGATAATTTTTCAGGAGAGCAAAAAAACTTTTTTTGACAGGCAGAATTATTTGTTTAAAAAAAATTATTTTCTATTATTAAAAATAATGATAATAAAAACTTTTATGGAAAAGGCTTTTAAAACATTATTCCGCACTGCAAAACCATTTCGGTTTCGTCATTTTGTTAGTAACTTGCAATGTTCTTCCACAGGCAGACACTTTGTACGCCATTTTGAAGGCGTTAAGGTGCATAGTTTTGGTTGATTTGATGTTTAAACTGTGTAAGAGAGAAAGGTCAACCGTTATCTGCAAAAAAACAGTTTTTGAAAAATGTGGCGTTTACAACATTATTCGCGGCTGTGCTTCAAATGGCGAGCGCTATCGAGCAATGCTGACTTAATTTTTATTTCCAAAAATTAATCAGCTAAACATCAAAAAACACCTTACATCTCCCAATAAAAAATTGTGCTTCGAGCGAAGCAGGTTTGTAAGGGAGAAATGTAAGAGTTTCGCTTACCATCTCACTTACGAAAGGCATGCATTTTATATGGGGAGTTCCCACTTTTAAGCAATACATTTTAAGCACAAAAAGCGCTTTATTCAACGCATATAAAAACTGGTTTGTGTAGCCTTTAGATTTACCCACTGAATGTTTTTAACAGTTATTGTTTAGTATTCTCCCTTACAAACCTGCTTCGTAGTAAGGGAATGCCGTGGCACTTGAAACTTTTTTTTTTATAAAACTTGTTAAGAGTTCGTTCACTAACTTTACTTCATCTCTGTATGTCTTATTGCCTAGCGCATATTTACGCGCATATTTGTTTTAATGTACCATTAGTGCTTCGCAAAATGATAAAATTTTTTATTGGGCTATATCTACCGGGTGATTTTTAAGAGCTATAGGAAAGTTTAAAAAAAACACATAAAATTCAGAAAAATGCATGAAATCTTTATTTGAATCGATAGTACGGTCCATATGATTTAATGTTTGAAGATTATTTCATGCAGATATTGACCGTGACTGCACCTCAAATGGTCCATTCCGCTTAGTCCAATTTTGGCATACTCTTTCCAACATTTCGGCCGGTATCTCATGAATAAATGCGTCAATGTAGTCATCCAATGCGTTAATTGAAGCTGGCATGTGTGTATAGACATGAGCTTTAACATAGCCCCACAAAAAATATTCTAAAGGCGTTAAATCGCACGATCTAGGCGGCCAATTGACCGGTCCCGAACGTGAAATAAATTGTTCAATGAACTCGCCTCTCAATAAGTCCATTGTTAAGCGTGCTGTGTGGCATGTGGCACCGTCTTGTTGAAACCACATGTCATGCAAGTCAAGCTCTTCCATTTTGGGCAAAAAAGGTGGATATCATCTCACAGTAGCGCTCACCATTCACAGTTACGTTACGATTCTCATCATCTTTGAAGAAGTACGGTCCAATGATGCCACCAGCCCATAAAACGCACCAAACTGTGACTTTTTCTGGATGCATTGGTAGCTCGTGCAATGCTTCTGGCTGATCTTAACTCCAAAATCGACAATTCTGGTTATTAACGTACCCATTGAGCCAAAAATGAGCTTCGTCGCTGAACACAAGCAGAGCGCGATGGACTTTCTTAACAGAGCACGTATTTTGATATTAAAATTCAATAATTTGCAAGCTTTGTTCGTTTGTAAGACGATTCATGTTTAAATTATAAACCAAAATGAAAATGTTTGACAGTGAAACAAAACACGAGACGTGCGTCAGCTGTTTAAACCAGTGTTGCCAAAAAGATAATAGCTAAAAAATCACCCGATATGACAAATGATTATTATAAAATTTGAATATTTTCTTTTGTTAACTAAAATAACAAGCAAATGAGAGTGCCAAACAATTACTAAACTAAACATGCCTAAAATGCCACAATACAGCCAATGGAAACAAACAAATTGAAGTAGATTTTCAAGTACTGCAAAATGTCAGACATTTGTCAAGTGAAGTTTTGTTTTCTCTTTTTTTAATTTTTTCATATTTTCTGCCTTATTTTTTAATTTTATTAAATTAAAATAGGTATAAAAAAAAACTCACACACACAAAGTATTAACAAAAATTCTTTAATTAAAAGATATTTAAAAAAATATCTTGAAAATTTCTTTGATCTTTTTGTATCGACCGAAAAACACTTTAATGAACACATAAAAAGTTATTAATGTCATTAAAGTATTGATAGAGTACTGTCATACTGTTTTGAATTTTAATCAACTGTCAAATGAATTGTCAAAGCAAGTAGTACTTATCGACATGTTTTTTTTTTTCTTACGCTCATCAGTACAACTGGGTCAATTGTCATCATTTTAAATCACTAGAAATGTGGAGGATGCTGGTGATGATGTTAAACATATGTCTAAAAAGCTTTACCACCCGCTGTAAAGCACATGTTTCTTTTATTGATGGTATCTTGGAAACACCCCTAAGTTGTATTTTTTTTTTAGTTGTTAAACGTGACAGTTTTATCTGTTGTACGGTTTTAATCATCAATACGCCTTTTCTTTAAAATTGACTTTTAACACTATAACGATGGTCGGTTTTTGTGCTTTCATCTCTTTTTTTTTTTTTAATTTTAGAAAAAGGGTATTTTTTTTTGAGAAAGTTTTTACATGGTTGCTTATTATTCAAATTGAATATTTTGTTATAAGTTTAGGAACCACTGCTACACCGTTTCCATAGGAGTTTTTAAAATTTTTAGAAGTTTTCATGATTTCTTAGTTATTAAGAGGTCTACTTGACAATAAGAGAGTAGACATGTTTTTTAATGGTGTCATAAAACTCGTGCTTATAAGCTTGTTAATTTTTTTAAAAACGGAAGAGACTTATGTGTTTGCCGATATTGGGCTTTATATGGGGCATATGGTAAGGAATGGACCGATCTTCACGAAATTAAATTATATGATTTCTTCATATACATATTACCATTTTCTGCAAAGTTCAATTTCTTAGGAAAAATTTGCTAAGTGTGCTGGTTGAAAAATTATTTTTAGAATTAGTGTATTTTTTGTATACTCAATCCTCAATTTTACAGGCAGACCGAAACCGGTTTCGACCTCTGCCAATTTTTCGATGTCTTACAGACAAAATAACATCATCAAATTTTGACGTTTAGTGTAACAGAATGAGCATCTGTGGTGGGTGACCAGAAATTGTGAATTAACTATGCACAATGAATGAACCATAAATGGGAAAATTTTTCGGTGTTGCTACAAGTGTATGCTGGCAAATGACCGATGGGTAAATATATCAGCAGAATAAAACATCTCTTTAAGGCCATGCCGTAAATTAGGTAAGGAAGAGACGTAATCAAGCAACCTGACAAATAGTTGAAGTGAATGTTTGTTTAACTTGAGCTTTAAGAATGATTAAAATCTCTTAAGATGGGGTCTGAGTAATTAAATGAATTGTATTAATATTTTTCCTTTATATAAACAACCCCACCTGATCTGAGATTCGAAAAAATTTAAAGCTCACTAAGGCGAAGTGTTTTTGAAACAAAAATTTTCGATAAATAGTCGATAATAATTTATGTAGCGAATGCTCTTTTATTTGAACAATTCTCGAAATTTTTACGACAATCAAAATTCGAAAATGTGTTTCATTTCATTAACTAAAACATTCGAGTTATTGTCTTTTTTAATAAAATCCGGAAACATAATAGAGCGCTAGAGTTTTTTATTCTAGACAAATCCTCAAACATTTTCTTTGTTTACCGTTAAATTATTTATTTTTTCTTTTTTATTTTCCATAGGTTCGATAAAACTACTTTGATCGAGTTTTTAGCGAAACTTGTAAAACAAAGTAACGGAGGTTTTTTGTTAAAACATAAAAAAGATAACATTTCATTTGTGATTTAGATTTTATAAAACTAATACATATCTAAAAGCGTGTTGAAAGAAAAAAAGAAAAAGTTATAATAAAATGAAAAAATTAAGTGAAATTTGGTAATTTAATTAAAAAGGTCAGTTAAATCGGGAATAGAAAAAATATATGAGTTATGACTGTGTTTCAGTAAATGTGAGATAAATATGTACTCATATGTAAAAATATTTGTTCAATATCCATCAAGACAAAAGAACTGTCCAGTCCGGGGAAAAAGCGTTCAACAAGTTCATAAGAGCATGTTGGAAAAGGATATTAGCTGATATCGTAGCAGAACAAAGATTAATAAGGAGATGCAGACTAACACTAGCTATTCGAAGTAAGAAAGTTTTAAAACAGTGATGCTCATTCAGGCAAAAAATTGTTTAGAAGCCCCACCCCTTTGTTTTTTACGCTCATTAATTTAGTTGCACATGTACGGAAGACGAGTTGATCTTGTTTCAAATACAGTGTGTAGGTTAAGTAATAAACTTTAAAAAAAATTTTTAACGCTTTTACGAAACTTTCATAAAAGCATAAATTTACAAGATTTTAGTGCAGTTTTTTTAGATATAATTCTTACTTTTAATATACAAACATGCTCGCAGTTCACACAAAATTTTTTTTTATAGTAACATTGGAAAACTTCCCATTCTTACTGTTATTTTAAATTTTTAAAAAGTTACAATTTTAAAAGCCAAAAAAAATTAGGAAATTTTGTTTTGACTGCATTATTATAAATGTTTTACAACCAACACAATTTCTTTCTATTAAATTTAAATAAATCTGGTGCGCATAGTTTTGCTTATCTCTGTATTTAAAGATTCTCTCTCAATACGTATGCAAAACATTTTTGAGCACCAATGTTTTAAAAGCTAATTTTTATGTACATATATACACTTATGTATTTTAACTATTTCTTTCTATTCATGTGCCTAGATTCTTTCAAAAACAAATTTGGCCTTTGAGACGATGACTTCTATCAGTTAAAAGGGCAAAAACTTGGAGGAGAGGTGACGACCTCTTAGCCAAAAAATAAACAAAATAGTTTTCTTTTATTTATTCGAACTCTACAAAATTTAAATGTTTTCAGTAGAAGCAAAACAATTTTAATTATATTTTTTTGAAATAAATTTATTAAATATTAAAACAATAAAAATTGTTTGATTTGGACTAAGTGAAATTGAAACATAACTAACGATAGTAATGACGAATACTTAGCGATAACGATATTTGACTGATAATAATATCTCTAGCTAAGGTTTCTCGATATCGTAAAAGTTATCTTTCGTTAACATTTCACTAAATGTATTGAATAAGATGTTTTGGCAAACACACAATTGATATTGTTAAGTCTTCGTTTCTAATTCTTTATCGACCCTTCGAAATCGATAGCTTTTTGGGACTAAACTAAGCGACATGTAAACAATTTTCATTTCGTTTTTGATTTTCGATCTCGAAAGATTAACACAGTAAATGTTCGAGATTTATTCGATGGCAATATCATTAACGAAAGTCATGGTCAAGTGGGACGAACTGTCTCCAACACAAGAATCTCTATGTGGATGGGGCTTCGGCGTATTTTTTCCCGCAGATACGCATTGGCGGTTGATGAATACCTGGATAACGTTAGTTCATCTTGTAAACTTAAAATTCTGATCTTAGTCCTCCTCGAGATGGCAGTGGACTTACCAAACGACTGATAAGCCTTAAAAATTTGGAGGGCTTTATCATCTGTGGAACCGCCAGTTTTTGTTAGTATGCTGCCAAGGTACAAAATTGTTCCAGCTCAACACTCTGTATTTGGAATTTGTTATTGTAAAGAGTGTTTTTTTTTTTTATAAATTTTCTTAAATATTTCTGGCTCTGAAAATTCCAATTAAACCGCTTATACATTTAAAAACTTTCATGAAACAGTGTCTTTTCGACATTCATCCTATCAATTTGTTAGTCATCCTCATTGCATTAAAATAATGAATTAAAAACCAACTTCCTTATTTTCTATATTTGTCTATTCGTTTAATCCTGTCCTTCTCAACCTTTTCAAGCACTTCTGAAGCATTATCATCTCATTATTGTATTTGGTATATCAAGTGAACAAAAATGTTGTTTGTGTGTATGTGTGGGTGTAAGTTTGTGAGTTTTTTCTTCTTTCTTTCAACTTCATCTTTTCGAAATAAAATTATGCGTTTACCACTTGTTAAATGTGAATTGTAAAAAGTCCTTGGCTTTCAGTTGTTTACTGTGTGTGTGTTTGTGTATATGATTGTACAAGAATGTGCGGGTGTATTGTTTGATTGAGAGAGAACTTTGATGTTTATTTAATGTTTCCACTTTGATGACCAGTTAAGTGTTATGATTTTGATTATTTGTTTGTTTATTTTTTGACAAAAAGCTAAAATCATTAAAATAATTTATTGTGCAGGATACAATTTGCAAATTAAAAGTCCTAGATATCTCTGTTTTCAATTTCCATCTTCCGCTTTCTCTTTTTTTTAGCGACACCATCATAGTGGAGAGGGTGGTAATGCGTTTGTGCTGATGTTAGTAGCTCTAAAAAATTTTGGTCCTCGACCAACCTTTTAATTTACCGATCGACTCAGAATCACTTTTTCAATAGATCGAACGCTGGATTCTAAGTAAAACTAAAAAATGTTCACCAATTTCAATAAAAAAGGACTTGGAATATATTCAGCTACATGCTACTGAACAAAAAACTGTTTCGTTAAAGAATTTTTATTTTTAATGAAGTTTTAAAAACTAAAATATTAAAAAACTGTATAGACATTTTTATGCTCAAACTTTTGCGATACCTTTCTCTGAAACTACTGTGCAGATTCAAAAAAAAGCTATGCACATCTTAAAATGCATCTCAAGTTATGCTTATATATGTACCTATATTTGCCTTTTTTACTATAACGCTACATCGCGAAAACTAGAACTGCAGCGGCTTTTGAGCTGTAGCCAGCGTTACCATATATTTAAAAAAAAAAATCTTGTTATCTCAGAAAAAAAACTTGTTTTCGCAAGAAAAAACTTTTTTTTTCAAAAGTGCCAAATTTTTAAAAGAAAAAAAAAACAACATGAATTACGAATTTCTTTTATTTACAGATATTAAAAAATAAAATATACATAAATAAGCCATTTCTTTCGATTGCTTAAAGTTGCTACAATCACTGTTATTTGTTTCAAAAAGTCTTTTGTTCGTAAAATATAACTTAAAGTTGGTATTTGTAATTTGTTTCTAACACTATTTTTGTTTAAATTAGTTTTTGAGGAAATACGCTCTACATTTGCTGTAGATATTGGTAACGACAAACTGAATAAACTAATTTTTTATCACAACGTCTTACTTTAAATACACCCTCCCAAAAACTGTAAATATTTTGTTCTTTTTGTAAATAATGTTCCGAAAAATCAAAGTGAATATCACTTACATCCACAACATTTGGGAAAATAGCATGTAATTGAGCAATACTTTTTTGGTAACCTTTTTAACAATCCATTACAAAGTTCAACATAAAACTTTAAACAATGAACTCGTCTGTTTCATCATCTTCAGATAATTTATATGAAGTTAGTTCTGAAATTACTTCAGCACCTAAATCAATATCTATGGGAATTTTAAGGCAAGTATTATTGTTTATATAAATTTTTTTAAAACTTACATACTAAAAACTTGAAAAACTTTATAAATTAATAAAAAAGTTGAAAAACTTTTAAAATATTAAAAAAAATTTGGGAACTCAAAAAACTTGCAAAAAAAGGGAAATCTTGACAAATGGCAGCGCTGGCTGTAGCAGTATTCTGTTACGGTTTTCAATTGTATCTGCCATAATATCATCAAGATTGCAATTGTACGAAGCTCCCAGTAAAAACTTCGCCTAAAAAATAATTTGTTAAGTAATCAGAAAAACATAAGAGCACTACTTACAATTCTACTGAAAGAACCAATAAATTTTACAAGGCATGTGCCAAAATGAACGCATTCAAAAGTAAGTGATTTTTTTTTTACCTACATACATACATCGAGAAAAAAGTAGTTATAGAAATTTTTATAGATGTACTTAGTTATAGAACAAAGCTACAAAATAATTAGTAATTATAAGAGAAGTTTTTTCTGGGCTTTAAGTTCCCTAAATACCTTTGTACCGGTATTTTTGAATCAAATGATCATAGGGAATGTGTGCAGTGAATGCCGCCTTAGACAAAAATATATCATTATATAAACGGCTCTAGCCGTTGACGACTCCCAACGGTTTCTTCAAAAATGCAGAGCGTGAATTTACAATGGTTAAAAATAATTTATCAGCATGTTTGCAAAAAAAAAAAAAATAATAAAAAAAATGCACACAAAATCAAAAAGTAGGTTCAAATATATTTAAAATAATAGAAAATATCTTATTGAAAAATCGGAGGCTCCTTTTTGATTTATGAACCATGATTTTTTCGGAAAATTTTTATGCAACTATTAGATACCAACAGAATGTACACAGAAAAAATGATTGCCGAATTATTTTCAAACAAACGCTTGTTTGAAAATTTTTTTAATTTCTATAAATTTTTTTACTGATTCAATCAATATTTTTGTTTGATTTTTATTTAACCAACAAAAATGTGGACAACCCTTCAAAAATATAATAAACGCGTTATTGGTGTCAAGTTTTCATAATTTTGTATGATATATTTAACGCTCTTTAATGTTGTCGTCTTTTTGCATTTTTTTATTAGATCGTAAGCAACACTTCAAGGGATATTTATAGCAGGTAGCCGCGGGATTACAACAATTGTACAATAAAACAAACAACAGGGCTTTTTATTGTTGTTTTGTGATACGAACTGTCAAACAGCAAAGGAGTTGAAAAGAGACAAAAAAGACAAAAGATAAAGACAAATAACCTTGTTTACATGTTTACTATACAACATTTGACAGTTTGTATCACAAAACAGGCAAATAAAAAATAACCAGCTGGCTTTCCGAGACTACCTGCTATAAATATACCTTGACTGAAAGAAAAATGCTTCATATATTTAATGAATCATTTTCATAAAAAAAATTTCCTTGGGTAAATGAAAATTTTCATTGTCTAAATGGAATTTCATAGTTATAACGAAGTATTTTCGTTAACATCGTTTCATTAGATTTCGTAATTACGTTAAAAATTTTCATTGGATATATGAAAACTTAAGTTTGTCCAAGTTAAACTAAAAATTGTAATTGGGAACATAAAAAAAACAATATACAAACATAACTATATTCATAAACTTTCAATCAACGTTGTTATTGTTGTTATGGTCAATTAATTCTCATATTAACGCTCTTAATTGAGTAAAAAACAAGTTTTTTTTATCCAAAAACTACACTGCCCCGGTAGGCAAGCTGGTAGTGAGCTAGTCTATCAGCACCGAGGTTGCGCGATCGATTCCCGCCGGAGATAGAAAAAAAATATAAAATAAAATAAGAAAAAATAAAAAAAACAGAAAATAATTAAAAAAAATAAATTTTTTTACTTTATTGAAAGTATTCATCCAATGAATAATATTCATAGATCTAATATAATGTTTCATTAAATCCTATTAATGAAACAGGTTTCATTGATCCAACGAAGCGCTTCATAGGTTCCTTTTTAATGCAATTTTTCATGGGATTAATGTCAAAATTCATTGATATTGCGAAGAAAATTCTTTCAGTGTTGAACACTTCTTTATGTGAAATATAAGAACAACAACAAAAAACACACAGTCTTTTTTAGGACGCTTTGAAAAAGTGCAACTATAAGAAAAACAATAGCAGAAACAACATTATAAGAAACAAAATCCCGTATTAAATTTTTTAAAACTGTTTGGTTAAATACATCGAATACAAAAATAGAATGATGACGAAAAACCTATCGAGTCTGTCTGCTGCCGTTTTTGGTTACATTTCTTCTTTAGCAAAGGAAAGGATACAGCAACAGAGAGTGATAAAGAAAAACATTGTGTTGTGGGTATAAATAAGACTTCGTTCAAAAATTATTCCAGCCGTCGGCTCAGCTCTGCCGTCATCTTCTCATACAGTGCTTACTTGTGTGCACGTCATGGCTTGTCCAAAAACTTTTTTTTTTTGATTTTGAAATTTAGTATGTATATGAATTTCAGTAAACTTTTTGTTTGATTCAGTTAAATTATTTGTTTGAAAAAATCAGTGTTTTTTTCAATAAACAATATGCAAATAAATTGTTTGAATATGCAAATTTGTTTATAGGACCGATTTCAGACAAAAAATGGTTTGATTCTACAAATTTTTTGTTTGAATTGGAAAAATAATTTTTTCTGTGTAATGCATTTTCTGGCCCTCTACGGCCTTCGTCAGCATTCTTTGTATACAGCTATAGATGGTTTTAGACCATTGGTCCAATTCCATTTCATCTCCTTTGGGCTTAATGATTCTAAAAGCTTTATAGCCTAAGAGATTTTGTATGTGGGCTATGAGAAAATTTGTCCACGTTGCATTTCCTTGAGAATAAATTAATATGTAAATTTCCATGATCAAGCAATCCTAATAAAAAACAAACAAGAGTGCAAATTCGGCTGTGCCGATTCTATGATACCCTCTACCGACAGTTAGAATATATCTGACACGGGCCCTATATGGGAGATGGGAATTTATATTGGCGTACTAAACTGTTTTCCGAGAGTAGGCTGTATATGGCACTTATGGTAAATTATGGACTGATCTTCACGAAATGACACATCATTGTTTCTAGTCCTATAAAACTGTGACGTACCAAATTTGATTACAGTACTATCATTATTTACGGTTTGAGGCTTACTAGACAATTTCCGGGAGCTGGCTTTATATGGGACCTATGGTTAATTATGGGCTGATCTTCAAAAATATTATTTCCAGTCATAAAGAACGAATTTGTGCCAAATCTTATATCAATGCGTGCATAATACCACCATTTATGTAAGTTTTTGTAACAAAATTATTAAGTTTTTAGGGTGGCTGTTCCACATTTGGACTCATAACTCTCATCCCACTGAAACAATTTTTCTGGGTTTCAATCCCAAACTGTTACGGATAAATATAACTTATTGTTCTTTTCTTTTGAGTTTTTCGAAAGTGAGCGTGTTTTTACCAGACGGACAGACAGACTGATGGACAGACAGACACACATTGCTAAATTGACTTAGAATTACTCAAGGAGCCAGAATATATACACTTTATAGGGTCTGAGATGAATGATAAAAAAGTTACACATGGTGGTGGCGGGTATACAAAACGCCAAAAAGCCTTTTATTGTATGCATAATTTCGTTATGATTATTTGCCGATACTGGTCGTGAACAGTATGTGTATTAGGGCGGGTCGATTTGTATGGATGAAAAAATATTAAAAATCGTATAGCAAAAACGTAATCTACATAAAATTCTAAGAAAATTCTCCGAAGAAACCATGGGTCTAAATTAAAATCCTAATATGTATACGAGAAAAAATATTTAGAATTATATAGACAAGCTTGGCTTTTGAGAGTTACCAGGGTATTTCTAAACTACTCATTTAAATTGGTTTTTTTAGGGTGTTGCTTTTTACGTTTATTTATAAAATAAATGTTATTGTAAATTATATTAATATTTTTTTATATGATTGCATGTTAGATAGCAGTTATGGAGAAATAATAAATTCAAAATTAATAAATTGTTTATGATTTATAAACAAACTAAAAATGGCGATAGCTTTAACAGTTTCAGCTAAAATTATAGCTACACTTTCCTGTAATTTGACAGTTGGAGTGTAAAATATTAAAAACCATGGCTGTGGTATTACACGGGAGCCCAAGATGTCAGTTTGATGTACCTCACAAGCCATCAGATCGGCACCAAGTGCCTTTGTTCCGCCTCCTGGTAACGACTGGATATTTCCAGTTGGCTAAGGAGTAAGGTTAAAATATTATGAAACTATACTATTCTTCTCAGGAAGGGTAGAAAAATACTTAGTGGATTGCATTTATACCTCTTTGTAATAATAGCGAGAAATTAGATTAAAATGTCCTAGGACTAATTAAATATTAAGAGGGATTCCTTCTTAGTGAGGTGGTGCATGGCCGATAATCAGGAAATTGGTCATGCCTGGGTTCCGCATGGAACCAAAAGGTGGCCTAATATCATAATTCACATTAACGTACTTGGGGATGATTTCACCCTTGCATAACTGCTAATTAATTAGAGCAAACTCCAATCGGGGACGCATATAATGAAATTTTCTCCTTATATAATGACTTATGAATGGAAATAATTAAATGAACTATGTATTGGTAACAATACGCTTATCATAGAGAAGCTGTTTGGGGGTATCAGAAGAAAAGTATTTCTTTCCTGCAGTAAAATCGTTGCGATGGAGTCCCTCGGGACTAAGACATGGAAGTGGCTCGAACGGCATGGCTGGACTAGGTCTGTCGTGTTGATATCTTCATTCGGACATTGAAAATCAATGGGAGCACTGTGGCTGATGCATGCCACTACGATGCCAAAACATCTGAAATGACAGGGCTCTTGAAGTTTTCGGATTTCTTGAGTGTGGGGTGTTTACCACAGTACCCTTTTATTGTTATTTTGAGCCCCCAGACCTAACAATCTGGCATGACTGTATGGTGAGGACCCTGCTTGCAGGGTACACGTGGTGGCTGCTGGTGCTTGATCCTACCCAGTAAAAAATTTTAAGGTTTTGGGAAGCAAGAAAAGTACAATGATATATGCGCTGGCTATTACATACTACTTAGAAGCAACAGGGAAGCGAAAACCATTGAAGTCAATTTTTAATATAAGTAAATGAAAATTATTTAATAGCTTCGCATAATCCCTTATAAGCAAGCAGGTTGTAAGGGAGTAGTTGAAATGATTATTTAAAAGAAAAAATTTACGACCAAAGTTCAAAGTGCTTCTGTTAATCCCTTACATGGAAGCACGTTGTATTGCAATGATTTAAAAATGTGTTTACGATTATTCCCGACATGTAATCGAAAACAAGAGATGCTTAAATTACTTATTTTTTATTACGCAATCAGTCAGCAAATTGTTTTTGAACAGAGAGGACGCAAGCAAATTTTTGTGTGGTCAATTACTAGATTTGTTGTTGTTTTCTTTTTAATTTGCGTACAGTTTCGTTCTATTTTAAAAATTACATATTAACTGTGTTGTGTGTTTGTTTTGCTTTTTGTTCTTTGCATGAGTTTTTGTGTTGCGCTTCTTGTATACAGTATAGAAGCAATTAATCAAAGGTATGAAAGCTGCGGTTTTTGGAAGCTATTCCTTCACGGAATAATGTAAGCCATGAAAAACGCAGTGATTTTACAAAAAAGTAGTGCTTCCAAGTGGGAATTCGCCATATAAAAATCATGCCTCTTGTAAGCAGGTTTGTAAGGGGGAATTGTGCTTCTCTCCCTTACAAACCTGCTTACCAGTAAGCACCATTTTTTACTGGGTAGGATCGTTGTGACTCTCTTTTTTGAAACTTGGATCACTCTATGCAATGGAGACTAGATAGCTCCAACCCCTAAACAAGGAGTGGTACTAAGATTTAGGTCTTGTACTGAATAATCCTGCACACACTGCGGCACTTGGTAAATGTTGAACTGAGTCACCAAGTGGTTGAGATCCACCTAAATTACTAAATTAAAACTTTTTAATTAAATTACGATGAATAAAAAACTTTACCAACAAAACATCCATTTTAGCGAGAGTTTCTAATAGAACCTGCATAAACAGACGGCAGTCAATGAAAATAAGCTACGTTACACCCTTTGGACAAAAATAACGACAATACGAATATCATTATCGGATTAGAAAATAATTTGTGTATCTTTTTTTTCTTGAACTAGTACCCACTTTTCGCTAGCTAATTCTATAGCTCCAAGTAATGCAGAAAACAATTTTTTTTCAACGACAACACAAAAAATTGTGTATCCGAAATAGATCCCGTTATTAGAACAACAACAAAATCGCTTGCTTTTTGCTAGCACGCTTTGAAGATATAAGTAGCTAACCCTTATGGTAGGTAGAGATTATGCAGAAAGGGATCCATCGCCACCTCGTAGGACATCTCCGTGTTAAATTCGCCACTCAAAAGCATGTGAGGTAGATTGTAGTGGGACTGGCGGTAGTTTTTAATGAGCTAGCGAATATACACGTTCAGAGCTAGTACGCCATACCACTGGGCTTGTACAGCCAACATATACAAATACAATTGTGGATCGTACTTACGTAAACATATACATACATATTAAAAAGCTCAAATGTTTCTATATAACCTAAAAAATATTATTTCGCTAGGTTCCATCTCTGTAAGTGCTAAAAACAGATACCTAGATAGACAAACAAAGCATATTTAAATACACCCTAATTTTCGGTTGTTACTCCAATGCAAGTTCCCTTTGCATGTACCGCGAATCTTCATCGAATAATAGCCCTAATATAACATCCTTAAAAAATCAAAATAATCATCTTCGAAGCGTTTGAGACCACTCCTGTGTAAAATTTTAAAGAATGTTTATTACATTTGCGCTACGCATATTTTTTATGCGTTAATATTATTTTTTAGCATTTATTTGATATGAAATATAATTATTATTAAAATCATCTTAATTTTTCTTAGCAAAAGCAGCGGGAGAATAGTTAACAACAGCAAAGGAGGAACCAAATACATACATAACTGCCACGGGAGGCTGTCAGTTGAAAGGTGCGTTCTTTTTACCAACCATATTAAAAACTAAAAATCCTTCAAAAAAATGTCTATTCGCTAAGAAAAAATTATTAACAAAAGCTGTGAGTAAAAACGAAAAAATTTCTAACAACAATTGCAAATAATAAATGTAAAAAAACGAAAACAAACACAATTAATGGCAAACAAATGCAACATGCTGACTAAGTACGCGCCCCCATTAAAAGGATAATACAAGGAACAATAAACAACAACCAGAACAGCACAGCACAGCTAAAGACGAAATCATTTTAGGATACTATTGTTAAGGATCCAAACAAACAAACAATACAATAGATGTTTACAACAAAACACACTCATATACACACATCCATACATTCTAGCATTCATACAAATTGTTGCAAAAAGAGTGTTGTAAGCACAAAAAAACATGCAACACATGCATTTAACCAAATGGATTTTTGTTGTTGCTGCTTTATTGTAAGTATGTATACGATGTGTGGATGGATGGATGGATGATACATGATTGCAAAATAATTGCAAAGTACAGCAAAAAAAGAAAGAAAAATCGCGTATAAGTAAAAACGGAAAATAATAGAAACAAGTATAAAAACAAAATTAAAAAAAAAAAGAAATCAAATTATTCTTTTGCTTTCACAGAAGAGAAATGATGTCAAGATTTAAAGATAGGTCACAACCTTTTTGGTATCATAAACATCATGAGTATCTCTCGATATCAATCTTTTGGCATAAACCCTACAACAACAATAGACCAACAGCATTATCATAGTCATAATCATCATTTTTTTTTCTTCTTCTTTATTGTTATTATGGCTAAGTACGAAAAGAGAATTCATTTATAAAGACTTAAGAGGCCAAAGATGCTTAATTTAAAAATTATAAAATGTTTGTTAAAAAGAATTCTCTTGTTTTTGAGTTAAAGAAATTTTCAAGAAAAAAAAACATCTTCGCAGATTTAATGACATTTTCTATATGGAAAAGTTTGTATTGAGCTAATTGATAAAAGCCTTAACTGCCTTAGAATTATATTGATATAGTTATACCAAATATATATTTACATATAAAAGAAATTTTTAAAAGAAATCCAGGGGAAATCCAAATTTTGCCATTACAATATAACTTAAGTGGGAATTTTGATCGATATCGAATGTTGTTGAAAAAACAGCACACTTCGATACTTCAACTCTTCATCTACTTTCAATTTATGGTCTTCACTTTCAAGAGTCTCTCAACCCTACTCTTTTCTGAACCAGACTGCTATTTCTTCATAATACCATCATCATTTTTACTATCTCACAAAACAAGACACAATAGCGAAGTCTACATCTCATGAGAATAGTTAAAAACCAACGCACACCCAGCAAACGTACTTCGATATCTCAACCTTTCATCCGCTTTCAAATTCAGGTCTTCACTGCCCACTGACAGTTCTTCCACCTTATCATTTACTGAGACAGACTATATAACTTTCATCAATACCCATTTTGAACCTTTCATAAAACGGGACTCTCACAGAACTTATCTCAGACATCCTTACATAAGAGAGTATGCCGTTGGAGACTTCAGCTCACAGTCAGTTCATCCCGTACTGACCAGATAGGTAGGATCTCTTGTGAGTCTTCGGTCCTAAGAAATCACGACGACTTCAAGAGGAAAATCATTTGGAATTTTTGTCGTATCCCAGGTATAGCTATAGCTGATTATGCCACGGAGGATGCAATTTTTTTAGTACTTGAAGTATATATTGAGGGTTCAAAGCTGAACCGAAGCAAGTCATAAAATAAAATGCATATATGTATTTCGAAACTGGTGTGAAATTCTTCGCAAATTTTAACTCTATCGAGTTCGGTAACGGACTAAATCGAAAACTTTTTCGTTCCAAAGGTAACGGTAATAAACCAATGTCAATGGCTCCAGAAATTAATGACAATTCACTTACTCAAACTCAAAATATTATCGAATTTTCATTTTTGACTTGGTTCGCTTCAGCTCTGAGCCCTCCATATACACTCCCTGTCATATGAATAGGACCTCTAACACAAAATAATGTGACGAACCTTTTATTTTACTTCTATTTAAAAATAATTTTGAATACTACAAAAATTGGGTCCATTGACCTACATTTTTACAGATTGTTTCGGAAATTCCAATTGATGATTTTATGTAATCGAGCGGCACGATCAAACCAAGCGACTTTTATGCCTTTAATAAGTTCCTCTTTGTATCATTTATGATTCCATTCATACATCCATCTAACAATTCACTGAGCAAAACAAAGATATTGGATTAAAATTTTTTTAATAAGTTCCTCTTTGGTAGTATACAGCTTTTCAGAAGAATACACTTTACGAACTAGCCCCTCCCAAACATTTTCAATGATGTTAATCGATCACATTCGCGTAGCTATGACCTTACCACCCGTGCAGTATGAATTGGTTAATTGTAATGCTGGAATGTAAAAATTTTCTGAAAGTGGGGAAACGCTTTTTGTAGTACTCCAATATAGCAATCGGCGTTCATGGTGCTGGACAAAAATATCAGCTCGCAGATACCATATTAGGATATGGCTCCCCACACCATAACCCCTCCTACTCTGCTATGCAAACTATCCAATTGATGCTCCTCATTTCCAGATCGTAAAAATAATGATTGATGCCATCAGGGCCTTCTAAATTAAATTTTTTTATAAAAAAAACTCCATCTTATATGAGTTCGAAAAAAACCCAAGCGCATGTTTTTTCAAGCATCGTTAAGTGGTAGTTTTTTCTAAAGTTTTAATCGCTTCAGCTGTTCAGCTTTCGAAATTACACGCTGCTCTGTACTTACGCTTGCCGAAATACCAGTTTCGCTTTAATTTGTACACTCTTAGTACGGCCTTTCATATTTTTCCGTAGTTTGAGTCTTTTCGTTAAGAATTAGATACCATTTTGGCTTTTATTGATTTGTTCAACAGTTTTGTGGATCGAATAACCACAATATTGACTTTTTCTTCTTCTGCAGGGTTACCGTTAGGAACTTTTGAAAAGTCGCACAAAAGGTCGTTTTATAAAATAAAGTCGCATAAAAAAGCCATTTGAGAAAGTAAAAGTCCCACATCTTTTTATAACGTTTTTTCTTAATAAAAGTGTAGCAAAATAAAAAACAATTGAAACCAGCGTTTAAAAAACTGCAGTCAAAGTACAAAAACTGTAATTTCTTCCACTTCTTAATTTGTCATTGGTAAAATAAAAACTGTAGCTTTTACTTCTGATCAAGGCTGTCAGATATGGCGATTTCTCGCCAAACGTGGCGATTTTAAAACGTGTTTGGCGATGGGATTATCCATTTGGCGACTGGTGACTTTTTTTTGGCGATTTCTGATATAACTGGCGATTTACTTGGCTATTTTTACCATTTTTATTATTTCAGCGATTTTTTTCAACAATTTGTAATTTTTTGTTATTATTACTCATTTAAAAAAAACTGGCAACTCTTTTCACATGATTTTTGTTTCGGTATCATTTGAATTGAATTTTATATTCAGTCACTATTTAATTCTAATAGTATGATTGCAGGTCAAAACACCAGTAATGAAATTGATGAGGCTGAAGTGTAAGATCTTATAGACACAAGCAAACACCACAATTTTTTATTTATAAAAGCTTTTTTGCTTATACTATCTTTGAAACTGCAAATTAAATGTTTTTGTGAGAAACTTTACAAAAAAATGGTTAATGTTTAAAAAAGTCGGTGATAAAAAAAAGTCTGGCAAAAAGCCGCAGGCCACTTAAAAAGGGTCAAATTTCGACTTAAGTCAGGCGAACGGTAACCCAGAACTTCTGTTAAGGTTTTTCCTCGATCCATAAAAAAAATTTCCTTAAAATAGCTTAATTTGCATCAAAACCATTTTTTTATTGCAGCCGTTCACTTTCTTAATATAACTTAAGTATAGACAATTTTGGTCAATCACAAAATAATATATAAAAAAAATTATTAGGGGACTTTTCCAGAACACCAATTTGATCTCAAAGCAAGTAAACATATACACCTTAAAGTCTTAAAGCTTAAACACAAAACAAACCACGACCATAATTGCTTGACGATATCGGAGAGAACCGATAATTGCTTGCAAATATTATGAACCGATCATTACGAAATGTCTTAGTGCTATTTCTAGTCCTATAAAACTGTGAAGTATTTAATTTTATTATGTTAACCAGGGAAACCAGAAATACGCAATTGCATGCTTTTCCTTGTGCGACTAATAAAGACAGAAACAATATATATATAGAGGCTTGCTTTCCCTCAACAATAAATTTCAGTGTATTTATCAAATATGAAAAACTGGGAATTTAGCACGTCATACGAAGATCGTATTAATAATAAACTTTGTATTTCCGAAAATAACTTTGATAATATATTTATCCGTTTTAGAGCTTTTTATGAATTTTGGCATCGATTTGTTAGTGCATATTTTTGCATATTTAACCGTTTGAAGCATTTTTGGGCATATTTTAGTTAAAAGAGCCTTTTTGCAGCATTTTTTAGGTTTATAGCGCATAATTTTCCTTTTTAATGCATATTTTGATAGATATTAATGTTTTAGATGCCTACAATAGCTTTTGCAGCAAATAAACTAATTTTTTTTTTCGAAAATCTTTTACTTCAATTTCGACATCTAATTTTATTTTAATTTTTATTCTAAAATTGTACGACAAAGCAGCTTGTCATTAAGAATAAATGTTATGCGATTTTTATCTAGACCAATCTTTTAGAATTCCGATCGACTCAGAATCACTTTTTAAAGTGATCTAACGATGTCCATCCATCCGCCTGGCTGGTTGTCTCTCCATGTTAGCCTTGTGCGCAGAGTACAAGTTCCAATTTTGTAGATTATTTGATCAAATATGGATGAAGTCTATGCAAATGGTGAGAATCGGTCCATAATTTCTTATCCAAATTAGACCCTTTGGTTCCGCTAGCTATCTAATTAAGATGGTATTTAAATTAAATTCGAGCCAAAAATATTTTACTTTAAATTAAATTATTTTCGAATCGGTTCTCATTTGCTCAAAGCTCATATCCTTAACTAGCCTTAAATTCCTTTTAAATGTTAACATTTGTTAACAACTTAGCTACCGTACCTAAAATCCCTTTAAGACAAAAACCCATATGGATGTTAATATCTAGATAATATTCAGCGCAAACATCTCCTATAAGAATTTTATATTTTTTTTAGTTTTTTTTTGAAATTTTGTTTTTAAATTGTTGAATATTGTGTCTTCAAATGAGCAATTTTTAATTTTTAGGGCATATTTTTAACATTTTTCAGGGCATATTTTCCAGTTTTTACTACATATTTAATGCGCATAAAACATGTTTTTTAAAAGCATATTTCTGGTTTCCCTGATGATAACATTATTTATTACGGGTCTAGGCGCACTAAACTGTTTGGGAGTAGGGTTTAAATTTTAATCCCTAACTGCTAAGGATAACTAAAAGCAATTTGACACCAAGGTTGTTCATTTCTTTGAGTTTTTCGAAAGTGAGCGTGTTTTCAACAGACGGACATGGCTAAATCGACTTAGAGTTACTCAAGAAGCCAGAATATATATACTTTATGGTGTCTGAGATGAATAATTAAAAAAGTTTCACACGGAATGACAAACTTCGTATACCCTCTTCACAACTAATTGTGATGGAGGGTACAAAAAGTACAAAGGAAGGGGGGGGGGGTCCTATTCATGTGGCGGGAAGTGTGTAATGATATATTTCCCTAATGACATGTTTCCCTAATGACATGTTTCCCTAAAGGTTACGCCAGTAAAGTTTTTTCAACATAAGTTTTCGAATATAAGTACGAAATTTTCTTAAAAATGTATTTTGGATTGATACTAAATGTTCGGTAAAGAGCCTGTTGCTCAATTTTGGAAAAACCAATACGAAAGTTTTTAAAAAATTTATGTTAAGTCTTTATGTCATCTCTATTCTTTAATCGATTCAAATATTTACTCGTACTAAACCATCTTTCAGTTATGTAACCTTATTTGAACAAAATATCCGGAAGAGATTTTATAAAATTAACACATGCTCGACTACTTTCATTGTGAATATCTACAAAGTTTAAATTGTTTTAAAAGTACAAATATCACGCTCATAATGTGTTGATTCTGATCTACTTTTAAGGGTGAGTTGGTTAATTCATCGTCATTTTGCAATGTGCACTCTGGCAATCCATTGTCTAGGGAAAATACTTTGGAAAATAAGTACAGACTACTCTTTTCACATTATGGTACGTGGAGGTGATAACGATTATGCTTGTTTAGACTTTTTAAATGTGTGTTTTTTCTCAATTAGGTCTTATGTATAATATTTTTCACGTTTGTGTTGCTGTTGTTGTTGTTGTTATATTAAGTATCCTTTATGATTTCATCCATACATCCATCTAACCATTCACTGAGCAAAACAATGGTATTGGATTAAAAATTTTCTTATCTCTTCTTACGTAAACGTTGTTAAACTGTCAGTTATTATTATTAAATAATAATACGAGTATTCATTGTTGTTGAGCTGAGAGTTCATGCGAGTAGTATGCACTTAGCCATGCATGATGTAATTCATTATTATTTCATGCTTTTATTCATATTTTGCACATTTTTGTAGAGCATTTAAGATTTAATGTCAAGATTAGTCAGAAAAAGGACAAACATTTTTAAAAATGTGGCACACTATTTTGGGAAGTTGAACAAGTGTTTTATTCTAAGGATGAATAAGGAAAATGATAGCAAGGATAAGTAAGGAATTATTGCAGTCAAAAATGTCAATGAACTGTTTTAGGTGATTATTGATTCTTCGTCAATATTTTGACCAAAAATAATATGGAATTTAAGATTGCCAAAACTAAAAAATATAAATTGTTTTGAATTTGTTCAAATTTTTTGGACCAACTATAAACTGAACTTAACACTAGCACACTTTACAAGAAACTAAAGTTTAGTCGGTCAAGCCCGACCATATGATACACTACACCACAGTATTTAGAGACAAATTTTCGAAATAGGACCCTAGAACGAAATTCTGTTTAAGATTCATACTAGAATTGAATTTTATTTATGTACATTAGGGCTATTACTTTTTCACACTTTTTGCGAATATCAAAAACGGCATAGTTTAGTCGTGTATAACATTAAAAATTATTAATAAATAAATATAATAATTTTTTCGGATTGTTAAAAAAGTTCACGCAGGGAACGGGTTGAAGTTTGAAAACAACCATTTTCATCTCACGGAAATTTTAAAAAATATACACCTGATGTTTGTATATATTCCTATAAGTATCACTTAAATGCTATTTTGGAATTTATCGACAGTTTACAATTTTTTTCTACAGCTTACAATTCATCGCGATTCAAAAGGTTTTAGAAATTTGCTTCCCTGCGTGAAGTTTTTTTTTCGCAAAACTACGGGAGACAGTTGTTTTCATTACTAAAACATTATTGGCCACTCCGTGGTACTATACGAAAAATTTGGTTATATCCCTAATGTACATACTACCTAATACCCGGTGTGCTTCACCACCCACATCGTTATGATATATAAATTTAATAGTAAAAAATATAATTATATCAAATTTTTTTTTTAATTTTTTCCTGGCATTGTAACTATTTATTCTCCAAATATTTTTATAAATATCAAAATTGCCTTGCAAATTTGGATACCTCTTGTCCAGATACGAATTTTCGTATTTAACTCATAAGGGAGGTAACACGTCCTCTGTTTCAAAATTTTGTAGACTGTAGCTGTTTGTAAGATATAAGAATTTTATTAATTTAATGCAGGCAGGTAGGTGGTGCCCACAATTTGTGTTCCGCCCTTTTTTGCCTGAAATATTCATATTGACATTAAAGTTATTCCTATTAAATTTTGTGGCTCTAATACACAGTTTAACTTTATATAGGAAGGGCCACACCCACTATTTCTTCCCTAAATGTTCTTATGGAACTCAGAGAAATCTGTGCAAAATTTTATGACTTTAGCTTTTTTGGTTTCGGATATATACGAATTTTGGTATTTGATTCATATGGGAGGTGCCTCCCAATATTGCTTATGCACCCGTTTCTCAACCAAGTGTTTCTATAGATGTCAAAGTTGCTCTGGTAAAATGTATTATGTTTGAAAAAAAAAACGATTTTCGGACATAGAAACACGCGTTTTTTACTATCGCAATCGTTCCAAGATGTATGGAATTCAGAAAGTAGTAAGTGGGTTTTTAGAAACAACAGAAGCCATAGCCATAGTCACCTAATTCTAAATACGATGGAAGACTTTCATGCCATAGGTGTATATCAAATAAATAAAAAAAATCAGTATTATTTGAAGTCTAAATGGGTTTCCTGTTCCAGGATCATACATGTGATTAAAACTGTGTCTTCTTTAACACTTTTTAGACTTGTTTCATTGTGACGAACAGAGGTCTTGCAGTAATGGAAAAGCATTAACAGCGCCATTGGGATCAGGTCATGATGGGTAAATACTGCTGGATGCAAATTCGTGAAACGTCATCGCAACATAAAAGAATAAATGGAAGGGAAAAATATTACATTTTTGACCAAAAATAGAGATATGTAAACACATTAAATTGTCTCTTAACACTTAATTTTTATCCAATCCACACAACGTAAAAAAATTATGTTTTAAGGAAAATTAAAATTTGGATGTTTTTGCTAATTATATTGCAACTTTCTTGTTTTTGTTCGAAGATAACCATTTTATAGCAAATGTGTTTGGGACAAAGTTGTCTTTAAGATAAAGGTTTAAAAATTAAAACAAAAATTAGTTTTTTGCCTTAACGGAAGCACTAAAAATGTTGAGTTTTGAAAAAAACGTAAAAAAATCAATTTTTAACCAATAAACACAGTTTAGATATCGGCTGTAAAAGGAAAAAGTATAAAATTTGCGTAATTAAAAAAATTCGTTCTCAAGATTTTTGGAAACAGCCTTATCATTGACCTAGAATCGCGCACTCCATCTCTTTTCACATAGATAACAGTTCTTTTTAACTGCTAAAAGAACGTAAACATTTTTGTTGTTTAAAATGTACGACTGTCACGTTCAACACTATGGAATTACCCATACATATATATTTTGTTAGAATTATTTTTTGAGCAGAAATCGTCAGCACTGTTGCCAATTAGCGGGAAATCTAGCGATTTTTAAACATCTCTCAACGGCTTTTTCCACAGATTAAACGATTTAAACTTTTTCTTATTATGTTCAGAGCATTACTTACTTTTGTAGTTTAAGCTTACTGAACTGGTGTTAATGTGTTTTTAGTGTTGTTACTCCAGAGAAAACGTAATTTACACAAAACTAGTCAGGTGACTGGATTTTGTGCGGCTAATTCTATGTGGTTTTATTACTTTATATTGAAGGGCACTATCATAATAACATGTTGTTGGCCTAGGGGGTGGTAAATTAACATATTTTTTGTTCGAAACAAACTTATTCTGTTTTTTATATTATAAAACTGGTCACTAAATTAAATTATAATTTTTAGGTAAGAAAAGATATGCATTTAAAAAAAGTTTTTGATCTAAAAAATTTAAAAACTTGAAAGAAATTTGGCTAAATAAAAATGGCTAATAGCTAAATTAAATTTTTCATAGCTAAACGAGATGAAAAATGGCTAAATCTACACACTTAGTTGGCAACACTGTGTGGAAGTGTGTCAAAAACTGTTTCAAAGTCGACGAAGATGAGGGACAAAGGCGATAGTCAGTCAAAAAAATTGCTCCACAATTATTATAGGGCTATTGTCGTGGTATACACAGGATTTATTTAGACGAAATTCAGATGTTGGTTTGCTGGAAAGCCTTTTTGTTATGACATGAGCGATAATTTTACACACCATACATAAGCTACCGTCACACTTGGCGAATATTTGACGAAAAAAACCTGGCCAATATGCAAACTAAAACCTAATTTCCTTTAACTCCAATAATTGTTTTGATTATAATACCACAGTGTAATTAGTATTTATTTGTGATATTAAGACCATGTTAAATTATTCGGTCAAATTTTAAATAAGTGTAACCGTAGCTTTAGAAGAGTATTGCCTCGTTCTGTTAAATCACCTTCCTTGGTATCTTAACGATAGTTCACTCTTTCAGTTTATCAGGAGGTGTCCCATCCGACTAGAATTTATTTATCAGTGTCTTGAAAAATTGTGAGCTTATCTAAGCATCCTTTCTAAGAAGTTGACCCCTATCACCAATTAATGGCTTTCCCGTTATGGTAATGCTACTAACGAGCTTCTTAATCGTCTTATAATTAATGTCTTATGTTTGTGCCTCTGAGATAAGTTCGTTTGACTAAGCTCGCTTATCTCTACGTTCGCTTCGTTTTACTACACGGTCTATATTATTGTAGCTGTTCTGAATGGATGGTTATCTTTGAACCCCTCATTTTTGCGGCAAAAAGGGATGCGTTAACTACAAATATATTCAGCAATATGCCAAAAAATTTACTTTTTCATTTTCAAGCTATTAGTTATTAAGACCAACCCCGAAGGAGTTCACAATCTGTGAAAGACCAACTGGAAGTATGGAAACAGCATTATTCCAATATGCTTTCATTAACAACTTCTTATTACCAAAAAATATGCACCTGCGTTTCCCTGAAATAAGGCAAGATATCTCCATTGAATGCCCAGATATCGCAGAAGTTATGGATGCTGTAAATCACCTAAAAAAAGAATAAGGCCCCTGGAGCCGACAACATATCACCCGAGATGCTTTAAGCCAACCCCCATACTACAGGGAACGTATTGCTTCCCCTTATCCAGAACTTCTGGCTCACACATTAACTTGATTTCAATTTAAAAAAAGGATGACCTGACAAACCGTAAGAACAAGATCATAGCGCAAATAATCAGGCTTTCGGTTCGAAAAATCCTGTGTAGACCACATCAATAGTATTCGAACTATTAAAGAGCAATCTACAGAACCTGTTTACCGCTTTACCTGTTGTTTATCGATTTTGAAAAAGCTTTTGATACCCTGAACCAAAACGCAATATGGAGCGCTCTTGCTTGCAAAGGGGTCCCACCCAAAATCATAAGCCTTACTCAAACTCTATACCGTGATGTGAAATGTCGTGTTGTCCACAATACCTTTCGAATTGCTGAATATACAAACTATTGGCGCTAGATGGCGCAAAATTCATTTTTATTGAAATATGCACCAAAACACCCTGTATTGGCAAATAAAGGGTGGTTAAATTGTAAGGGCCGATGTTGAATCTTAACCACACCTAAACGCCAAGTTTTTTTCCGAATTGCATTTACACGCTTACAAGGTGCAATTGGCTCAAGAACTAAAGCCTCTTGACCATTCCAAACGTCGTGAATGGGCAGAATGGTGTCAAGAAATGGCAACAGTGGATGATCAATTTTCGAAGAAAATCATCTTCAGTGATGAGGCACATTTTCACCTCAGTGGATTCGTCAATAAACAGAATTGCCGCATTTGGGCGAATGAGAATCCAAGAGTGATTGTCGAAAAACCAATGCACCCACAAAGAGTGACTGTTTGGTGTGGTTTATGGGCTGGCGGCATCATCGGGCCGTATTTTTTCCAAAATGAGGCCGGTCAGGCAGTTACTGTGAATGGTGTTCGCTATCGTGAGATGATAACGAACTTTTTATGGCCCGAATTGGAAGATATGGATGTGGACGATATGTGGTTTCAGCAGGACGGTGCCACTTGCCACACAGCTAACGAAACAATGGCTCTTTTGCGCAACAAATTCAATGGCCGTGTTATCTCACGTAATGGCGATGTCAATTGGCCGCCAAGATCATGTGATTTGACACCGTTGGACTTTTTTCTTTGGGGTTATTTGAAAGAAAAGGTGTACGTCGATAAGCCAGCAACAATTCAAGAGCTAAAGGATGAGATAATTCGGCACATTAACGGCATAGAACCTCCATTATGCCTCAGGGTCATCGAAAATTTGGACCATCGGATGGAGGTGTGCCGCCGTGGTCGCGGCGCCCATTTGGCCGATATTTTGTTCCATACATAATTGAGTAATACCAATATATCATAATAAAATAAAATTACAATAATTTCCTAAATAGTTTGTGTTTTATTCAAAATCAACATCGGCCCTTGAAATTTAACCACCCTTTATTACTAGTTTGTATGTTCAGTAAAATACTCGCTAAATAATTTTGTACAAAACTGCCAAACATCATTTGGTCGAATTCTTGAAATTTAAAGGTCAAATTTAGATTTTCTTCAATAGCATAAAAAACGGCAATTTTCTAAATAACGGATTTGTAAAAAAGTCCCGAAACAAAAGTTGCTGCTTAAGTCTTAAAGAACCATTTTCAGCAAAAACTCGATTTTGGCATATTGCTAAATATATTTGCAGCAAAACTAAAAAGTTTATTTAACGGGTTGTTACCAATTACATTTTTATCCCAAACTTTTCCGTACATTCAATATGGCATCACTGGTAGTTATTTTTTAACAGGTCATACGCGAGCAGATAACACATTCTTTGAATAATTTTAGTATGTATGAATAATCAAGGAACCAATAAATATTTTTCCCCCTTTTAAAACAAAAATCATGAACTTTCACCCAAAAATAAGTATTAATCAGTTTTCTGCAATGTTATTTGCTGGCTTACTAGGTAAGTAACAAAAAATATTTTTATTCTATTTACATTCTTATTACATTTTTATATCCACACCATAATAGTGGAGAGGGTATTATGCATTTGTGCTGATGTGTGTAACACCCACCTTAAAGCATACCGATCGACGCAGAATCACTTTCTGAGTCGAATTAACGATGTCCGTCCGGCTGGCTGGTTGTCCATGTAACCTTGTGCGCAAAGTACAGGTCGCAATTTTGGAGATAATTTGATCAAATTTGGGACATAGATTCTTATTGGCACAAGGACCAAGCATATTGAAAATGGGCCGAATCGTAGGTCCACGATTAATTAAATTTAAAACATAGATAGAATCATATCTACATATATGGACACAAAAGGTATGCATTTTTTAAAAAATAGGACCACGAGGGGAGATAGGGTCAATTTCTTCCTCTCAAACCGATTTTAATGAAATTCAAACCATAGATAGATCCATATCTATTTGGACACATAAGCTATACAGTTTTTCAAAAATCGGACCACAAGGGGAGGTAGGGGGCAATTTCTGCATCCCACAAACCTTCAAACCAATTTTAATGAAGTTTATAAACATGGATAAATCCATATTTATATGGACACATAAGCATGATGTGTTTTTAAATACTGTGGTGTAGGGTATCATATGATCAGGCTTGACTCACTATACTTTCTTACTTGTTTTAATTGCTTTTGCTTATGTAATGAAATCAGATATTTACTACTATATTTAATACCAACATTTTGGTTATCTCAGCAATTTATTTTGTACTAAATAGCTACCCTGTTAAAAAAATCACAGCATGACATGAATGTATTAATTTTGACACCATTTAAGGAAGACCCACATATCACAATCAATTCTCTTTCTCTAACTCTTCTTCAGCATTTAATCGACATGGCCACAAAATACAAATTATGAAAAAAAAATATATAAAAACAAAAATTAGATCAAAATTGTTTATTAGCGTGTCATGTGTGCGTATAAAATATTTGTGATAATAAAGACGATGAAGCAGCCACTTAATAAAATAAAGTTTCAACAAGACAATAATTTAAACAAGTAGTTAACACTTCACACCCTCATTGAAAACACACATTTAAGAACAATTTCATGACCCAGAGGGGGAAAACTACAAATTAATTGACTGACACTTATTATTTATTTCTATGCACACATACAAACTTACATTTGTATGGATTGTGTGAGTAGTTCCTTAAATAAGTTTTCAAATTAATATCAAGTCATTTTTATTTACACATGAAATAATTACACTTGTTATTGCTCTTTGATGATTAAAGGGCCAAATAAACGACACAAGCAGTTTGACAACAACAGCAAGATATTTGTGTGGATATAAACAATTTTTAAAATTCACACAAACATGCTCCAACTTTTTTTTATATGTAACCATTTGTGTGGATTATTTGTCTCTTAAAGTATGGGCCAACAACTGACTAGAGAAAAAATTCTCTCAAAGCAAAACAAAATTATTCTTTCTCGAAATTCCGTACGCGTTAAGTTACAAAACAAAGTAAACACGTTTCTTACTAACACAATCATAGAGTTAGGTTTTTAAAAAAGCTAAGTTAGGTTTTTTTCTCTGCCTTTCTGTTCCCAATATTTTCTAAGGATTGAAGGGATTAAAATATCAAAATATTTCCATTTTCAAAACATAAAACTATTTCAATGCAAATTAACTTAAACTTACTCAACCATGTGGAATTGTTAGTTGGTAAAAGTATTCAAATGAAAGTTAGTTTGCTGCATCAATATGAGTTGAAAAGTTTATGGGGGAAAATTAACATACGAACACGTTTTATTTATCCTTGGAAGTTAATGTAAGAAATCGCATTTGAAAGGGGTTTGTTTTATAGAGTTGATAGAGTGATATATTCAAAATGTGTACTTTTGTAAAACTTTTACACGAATATTTGAAGTCAAAAAATTTTCTTCTTTCGATTCATTTACTATCTTAGAAAAATATATTTCATATCTTTTTTATATGTCGGACCACATTTAATTTTCAAAAACTTATTAAACTCCGATTTAGTCTTGTTAACAAAGCGAAATATACGGATCAAAAATCGATGAGAAATTCCTAAAATAAATATTGATACCCCCACCACGAAAGATAGGAAAGGTTAGGTTAGGTAGAAAGGTACGTGTTAAGTCAATCTTCACACTCTCACCAAGAGACCAGTTTGTTCCATTGTGAAGTCTTAGGTTATAACAGGAGATTAAGGAGAAAGAAAGAAGAAAATAAGCAGTGCAAGCTTAATAAAAAGTAGAAGTTAATTTCGGAGGAGAGCGAAAAACACCAAATACAATATTCCTTCATACGCCCAGCCCGAAAGCGCCTGTTATACAGTCAGGGCATGCCCATTACGAATCCCGTCAGGTTATCGGCCCCACTGCCCGAGAAATCTATCAGTTCGCCTCTGAATCTTAAGCCCAGCCATCTCAGCCTTCTGTTCTGTAGCCTAGGACAGTAAAACTGAATGTGCTCAAGTTTCTGTATCTCATCTGAGTCTTCGCACAGCCTGATCCTAGTACTACATCCATCCTGCCTATTATGCAGTAAGCCGTAATAATTCCTAAAAGGTGCTAAAGCAGAACGTGACTAGTAGTAAACTAAATTAGGTAGGGCAGGTATTATGCGTGTTTGCGTACGTGTGTGGAAGCCAAAATTAGTTATCATAGAACTTCCATTTATTATAAAAATCGTCAGATCACTTTATAAAGTTACCTTCACACTTTACAAATATTTAAGAAAAAATAAAAGCGTGACCACTAAAGCCTCTCATACACAACATGTTTTTTACATCTGATATGTCAACTTTTTAACTCACATGTAGTTCTGCATGTTTGTCAAAATTATTTGTATATTACAGAAGATGGCGAGTTCCCACTTTGAAGCAAAACATTTTTGACAGAGCGCTTTAATCAGCGCTTATAAAAATTGTCGAATTGAATTTTTTGTTGTTACCGTTATTCTTAAATATTCTGTCTTAGAAACCTCCTTCATAGTAAGGGATGTCGTGACTCTTCAAATGTCATTGCGTAGCGCATAAACGTGCGTTAACTTTTTAAAATTTACTATAAAAGTTTCGCAAAGAGGACATTTTTTATTGGGCGTGTATCAGAGGCAGAAATAATGATTACGTTCATTTCGCGTTGCAAGTATTGAGGCTGGTTTTTTTTGTTGCACAGTGTAATCAGCTCAATAACTACTTATTAGCTGTGTTGTTTTCAGTACTGAATATTTACTTTCTGGTAACGTACTAACTAACTACTTATTAGGTCTATTAACTAGTGATTTTTTTGGCTTCTAGTAAGTACCTACATTTTAAGTATGTACTTACAATTCAACTTACTTAAGCCCAGATTACACTATCTCACAAGTCTTACGAATTCCTAACACTTTGTGAGATAGAAATCTAATGAGTTTTGTTGCGACAATCAAAAAATCTAATGCACCATGACAGTTTGTGTTCACACCATCACACAAAGTATAAACACTCACACATGAAATAAAATGCAACCCTGATCCAACGAAAAGTATTATTGTTTAGAAATTTTTCAAAAAACGATTAAGTCGTATGGGATGTCAAACTTTTTTCTTAATACTTGTCATTTTCGTGACACATTGCATTCACACTATCACACTTTGTCATATTACTTGAGTTTTTGACATGTATTAATACAAAGTATGATAGTGTAATCTAGCCTTTAGTGAAATAAAAACTAGATATTTTTTGACTTCTAGTAAGTGTATTTTAAGTACTGAATTCGAACAAAAATAAGATAAGTAAAGTTTCTGCAAGGTCTGTTTACATTGATTATTTCTCACTAAAATTTTGACACATATCAATTTATCTATTTCCAGGCAAGTTACAAGTAAATATACAACATTGTTTTCTACATTTATATTTTTTTTTTCTTTTTATAATGCTTGTTATAAAAACCACTACACAATTACAAAACTACAACACAAAATTATCAGCTGTTGCTTAAAACTCCATGCGAAATAACATATGCTGCACTTGTTTCGTGTGGAAAACAAAAATGTAACTAGAAATATTTAGCAATGTAAACAAAGTACAACTCTATCAACATATTTTCGTTTTTTATACCCTTCACCACAGGTGTAAAAGGGTATATATAAGTTTGTCATAACGTTTGTAATTTCCACAATATTGATTTTAGACCCCATAAAGTATATATATTCTGGGTTCATATGAGAAGAGAAGTTGATTTAACGGTGTCCGTCTGTCCGTCTTACGTTTGATATGTGTTTTCCGGATAATCCAGACATGATAGCGGCTAGGTTGTTTTACATTTATGTTACATACAGTCCACCATTTCTTCCTATTGAAATTCAGCCAGATCGGTCCAAAAATGACGTAGATATGAGCAAAAAACCACGACTACCTCTAAATTTTTCCAAAAATCCCTTATTGTTGTATTTTTTTATTTCTGTATATCTTGAGAACGGCAAGAGCCAAAGTTTCCAAATTAGGTACACACATTTAGGTTGCCAATACACACCATCCTACAAAATGTGGGCGGGATTGGAGAAGTGGGCGTGGTACCTCCCGTACAAAAAAATTAAAAATATGGATATGACTTATATATCAAAATGTCGGAAATTTGTATGAGTTATAACAGAATATAACAGTCTAATCACCGCATACGATATCGAGCAAAATTCATCGAAATTATTTATTTTGGTATCTTGAAACTCGATATCGAATGAAATGTATTGAATTTGAAATAATAGCATTCGACATCGAGTAACTCGACATTACATTTATCGAGTTTTCATTAGATACGCCAGTGTCTATCGTATGCAAAAAATTCAATAGTTTATTCGATACGATAGTATCGAATGCAGTGATTAGAACCCTGAATTCCCGAAAATTACTCTTTATATACCCTTCACCGAAGGTAAAAAGGTATATACAATATTGATCCTACACCCTATAAAGTACATTTATTCTGGGCCCTTATGAAAAGCGAAGTTCAAACCCGGTTGTCTCTTATTTAAAAAATATTTACCAGTTTTATTTAGTTTTTGTCTAGTTGCTCTGTATTCTGCTCGCACAATGGTGAAGGGTATATAAGATTCGGCACAGCCGAATATAGCACTCTTACTTGTTTTTAATTGAATTTGACAACATTTCGCATGGAATACTGAACCGAGTACCAGGCTTAAATAAAAATTGTTTAGCTTTATCACGACATGTATGCATTTTGCAGTAGGAAATTCGACAAGTACACTGTAAAATACGCATCGCTAAAATCCACCATTAAGTCGGCATAAAAAGATCTAAAAATCCTACTGAAAAAGTGCAAAATACACGGTCGAAAAAAATACGATGCCATCAACTTTTCCACCCTTGAAAAAAATAACAAAAAACAGCTGGGGTCTTATCACAGCATTCTATACTATCTTATCTATCGATTTTTTTTGCATACGATAGACACTGACGTATCGAATGAAAACCCGATAAATGAAATGTCGAGTTACTCGATATCGAATGCTATTATTTCAAATTCAATACATTTCATTCGATATCGAGTTTCATGATACCAAAATAAATAATTTCGATTAATTTTGCTCGATATCGTATGCGGTGATTAGAACCCTGTCGAAAAATTTGCCATCAGCATCAGAATAAAATTATGTAATAAATAAATATTATATTTTTAAATGTGAGCTTCACGCTTTTATTAATTTTTTAATATGCCGGCCAAAATTTAAAACGTACTTTAAATAAGACAAGTAAGAAAGTAAGGTCGGGCTTGGCCTACAACACAGTATATAAAAACAATTTTTTTTAATGTATCTTTTTGCGACCCATGGACAATCATGGACCCGCCTTAACAAAATTATTTTATGAGATTACGATTCAAGTGAAATTTCTTTGTGCCGAATATTATTAAGACATCTTTATCTATATAAGATTTAAGGATGGGGGTTTATATGGGACCTAATTTTTGAGCTACCAGTACCCATGTTCTGAAACTTTAGTGAAAACTTCTCGCATCGAAAATTTGTGTGTTCTCGAAAAGTTAGAAAAAACTTTGTCTGTAACTCATGTCAAAAACTATCAAAAGAGATAACGTCGTTACGTTATAAATGTCATAATATTTCACTCGAAGCCGATGTGACATTGCAGACGTTGAGAACGTCAGTCACACATATCGTTGACAGCGGCCAAAATTTACTAAAATTGAATAATTTTAAACAACGGCGGCGAAAAGACAACCGTCGGCTTTGCCAAATAATGTAAAGTGCGACTTTAATGTTTGTTATTTGCAAACGAGCTTTGGAAAGTCTGAGTTCATACGGGTCATGTCTTATTGACTTCATTCTTCCTTTTTCTTCTTTGAACATGAATTTTCGTTCAAATGATTCATGTCATGTTGACGACATGTGCTTTTTTGATATTAAAAACAAAACAAAATTAAACAACGAATGAAAAAGCAAAACGTAAAGACAGTACATGCATCTGTGTACTCGTTTCTTTTCCCCTTATCCCTCTCGCCTATAAAGAAGTAATCATGTCAATAAGACCAGAGCCGTATGAACACAGACAAACATTCGTATATTTTATAAAAATGTTAAAAGCAAAATAATTAAACAATGAAATGTGCCAAGAACAAAATATTATTATTATTTTTCTTTGCATTTTTAATTGTTTTTTAGCGTTACAATTTTTTCGCGCACCATTTTTATGCGTGAGTTTATTTGACAGTTCAAAGCGGGAACTTTTCTCACAAAAATGTTGCAGACACACTTTTTCTGTAAATAGGCGAGTAGTTTTCTAACGGGCGGCATGAAATATCCCCCCAAAATATAACCCCCCAAAAAATAAAGAAATTACCCCCCAAAAGTTTGTACAGTGAACAACAAAAACGATTTTTGGGGGGTTATTTCATTTTGTTTGGGGTGTTTTATCATTTTTTAATTGGGGTATTATATCATATGAAATTATCCCCCAAAAAATCATTATGAAATAATGAAATAATGAAAACGTTTTTGGGCGCACTTTGGTATACAGAACACCGGCTTCGATAAAAAAAAAAAACTGCCCTGCATAGCCGGATTTCGGCCGGGCGCAATTGTTTTCTTCTATATGGTATACCAAACACCGGCTTCGCTAGCTAAAGCTTCTCTGCGTAGCCGGTTCGAGTCGGTATTTTTATACTATAGAGGAGAAAATCCTGGCGCTATGCAGAGAAGCTTTAGCTAGCGTAGCCGGTGTTTGTTATACCATAGAGGAAAAAGTCATTGCGCCCAGCCGCAGGCCGGCTATGCAGAAATGCCTTAGTTGGCGAAGCTTGTGTTTGGTATATCATACCATAATATCTGTCGCATGATTCTTTAAAGCAAAACTAATGAATTGTATTACATAAGGGAATTATATAATTTATGTTTGGGGCGTTATTTCATTTCGTTGGGGGCTAATTTAATTTTTAAAATTGGGGCTTTATTGCATATGAAATAAGTCCCCACGCTTTGGGGGTTTATTTCATTATTTTTTTGGGGGGTTCTATTTTGGGGGGTTATTTCATGCCGCCTTTCTAACGTGACAACTAGTACTCGCCAAAAAACGGTACAGACACAGTTTTTGTTTTCTTCATTATATGGCATTTTTGATACAATTCACACATTTCAATCGAAAACTTTCTCGACGCGAGACAACATGGGCACAGGGTAACATTTTGTCAAGACATAGTCGCTATAGTAAAAGTTTTTATCCCCAATTTTTGAATAGCTGTTTTATTCTACAAAAACCAAAAAATTTAATTTCGAAAAAATGGCGCTTACATGGTTTAGGAAGAATCGCGACGAAATACCTTGGCCATCTATATAAAATATCTGTCAAACAGCGAGCTAAACTAGAAAAGCGAGCGTGGAACCTCCGATGGACAATATATGCAATATACAACAAAAGTATCATGTTTTGGAATTAATTGCTTCGTTATAAATTTAAACATTTCTTACAAATTTAATTTTAATGGGGCAAACGAAGCGCATCGGGTTAAGCTAGTAATATGTAAGACCTATTGCCGAAAATTGGTTAAAATCGCGTTATTCTTTCCAATTATTCCAACTTAAATCACCAATTTTGCTATGAATTTAAATAAACCCCACTTAACCAACATTGATTTCTTCACCTTCATCCACTTAAAAATCTAACACCTGTAATAGAGTTGTAAACTCGTAAACTTCACCCCAGGGGTGGTTCAGCTTTGAGTTTTTTATTGTCTATTTCCTCTCTAATGTCACCGGAAAATGGTAAGAGACCGAAATAAAATCCAAGGGTAAACATTAATCTTTTTAAAATGAGTATTATAACGTTTGGATGGCTGGCTGAATTTATTTTGTTGGTATCGTTTTAAATTCGGTCGACAGAGTCTTTTTTTCTAACTTTTTTGTAAACAATGAATTGTTTTCTTTTACATGTCATGGCCATATAAAATTTTACATTTATTTTGACCATTTCATTTTCCCCCATTTACAAGAAGAGCTTAAATTAATTCATTTTAAGGTGGTAAATAAATGACAGAAGGGTGTTGTGGCGTGTTTTCGTTTTATTTGTAATGACACCTGATTACCTTTTTAATGCTTTAAATTTCAATTTTTTTTTTGCTATTGAAAGTAAGTACGTGTATCTGTGAGTGTGTCTTGTATGCGAAAAGTTTTTTGTTATCCGTTTTTGCGTTGCGCATTCAAACGAAAGGACTTTGATTTGTAATCATTTCCGACAGTTCATTTGTATTTTTTTCTTAAGTCTTATCTGTGACCCATAACATCTGATGGGTTTATTTACTACATTTTTTACTAAAATAAATTTACGAGTTACTTGCTCAATTGAATAGTGACATGACATGTCATTGGGGGCTTTTTACGTTAATATTTAGACCAATTTTGTTAGAATTTTATAAAAATTTTAATGAAGTAGAAATTCGGAAGTATTAACCTAAATAACGCTTTAGTTTTTTTTCTGAACCTCTTCTTTAAGTTATTTGCAGACAATTTTTTTGCTAATAGAGATTTAACTTATATATTTATTATCTATTTGTGATTAAAAGATAATACTAGTACTGTTTAGTTCTCCATTATTGCGACGAAATAATATGTATGTGATTATTTGATATTTGTTGAAGATTTATTAATAAAAAGATCAGAGAAATTTAAAAAGTTTATAACGGTACCTTAAACAACATCGGACTAATGCAATTCTATATGCCTACACTGATAGAAAAACGCATCTTCATATTGATGATGCCCTAACATCAATGTTATGACATTAATGTTACTACAAATGACATCAATGACGCAAAAAGTAACATCAATCCAATGAATAACGTCTTCGTACAATTTTGTCATTCTTTACGTGTCATCTATTTTATGACTATAGTGACATTAATTCGATGCCACATTTTGTATATTATTAACATTATTTTCCTGATTTCAATGTACATATGTATATTATATTTTTTTAAATTATTTAGTTAAATACATCAAATTTTTAAAGTAGAACTAGCTGGCCAAATTTTAAGAAAACCGGTTGATTAGTTAAGAAGATAATAAAAATTATAGGCCTTAGTTCTTTCCAGATGTTACACTTTTTGCCCGCCAAATTTCAAGAAAATCAGCTGATTAGTTTGGAAGGTATAGGGAGGGGGAGCTTTAACTCCTCTTGCCCTATTTCATGACCTTTCTCTTTCAGATGTTACAGTGTCTGCATGTCAAAATTTAAGAAAACCGGTTGATTAGTTAAGAAGATATAGGGAAGGGAGTTTTTACGCCTCCTGCTTCACGCCCTAAATAATAAAAACTAAGGGCTATAGTGCTTTCCAGCTGTAACACTATTTGGCTGCGAAATTTCAAGAAGATATTGGGAGTGGGAGCTTTCACCCTTCTTGCCCTATTTAACGTCCTATTTCCTTGCAGATGTTGCAGTGTCTGCATGCCAAATTTTAAGAAAACCCGCTCATTAGTTTAAAAGATATAGGGAAGGGGAGCTTTTACCGCTATTGCCCTATCTCACGCACTTTTTCCTTTCAGATGTTACAGTGTCTGCATGCCAAATTTTAAGAAACCCTATTGCCCTATTTCACGCCCGAAATAATAAATATTTGAGGCTATAGTTCTTTCCACTATTTTCCTGTAAAATTTCAAGAAAATCGGACGATTTGTTAAGCAGATATAGGAAGGGGGACCATTTACTCCTCTTGCCCTATTCCCTATTTTCTTTTAGATGTTACAGTGCCTGCATGCCAAATTTTAAGAAAACAGGTTGATTAGCTAAGAAGATATAGGGAGGGGGAGCTTATGCCCTATTTTGCGCCCTCTAGCGATATAAAGTATACTCTACGACCTATTCTCATACCTAACAAAAACACTTACAAAATTTCATAAAAATTAGTCAAGCCGTTACGAAGGAGTTCAAAATGGAGGGCATTTTGTTGATATTTGTATGGGAATATATTGGAAAATCTAAATGCCATTTCTCCGGAACAACTGGGCCGATTTCATGCAAACTTTACATAAACCATCTACAGACTATCCCTAACGTACCTCAACGTTTTTGTTGAAATCAGTCTAGCCGTTTTCGCAGTTAGTGGCGACATCAAAGTGTACACTTCTTTTTATATATATAGATTACGAAAACCATATGTGGCATGGTGCTGATGTGTTATTATTAAGAGTTCTGCTGTAAACAAAGGTACTAATTCAACAAACGTGAAACAAACATATGTAAAGGGTAAATAAATAATTATATTCTCTCACTTTGACTTCATGGCAAACTGTCATTAAATTGATGCTAATGTGTCCTTTCTCAGATGTTACTGCGTCATCGCACTGAGGACATGTTCGTCATTTCTGGGATGCCGATGTGTCATCATATTGATGACATAATTTCATTCTGACCCTGATGACACTTGGGCCAAGTGATGTTAAGGTTGACATCACCATGACGAAAATTGTCATGGGGTCAAAAACGAAGACACTTGTCATAGTACTGATGTCAAAATACATCAGCGTTATGACGCATTTTCTATGAGTGTAACTAGATCAAGGAGTACCTAATCAGATTAAAAATCACAGCGATTTCCAATAACCCCCACTCTTTTGTTGTATACAGAAAAAGTTGTCACCCGATGTTCTTTGACTTTATTTTTTCTTTTTTTTTAAATAAATTAAATACTTTGGTTTTGCTTTTGAATGATGTTTATTTGATGAAAAGTGGCCTCCGCCAGAAATGATGGGTCGGATTTATGGCATTTTTCATTGCCAGAACTTCCGGCGAGAGGTTTATTCGTATTCTTGGCCAATATTCTCATTGAGAACTGCAAGAGACTGAGGCTTGCTGATTGTCCAAATTTGGTGCAGATAGCTGGGTAATCTTGAAATATTTAAAAGTATTTTCGCCGTTATAGTTGCACGGTACAACGGAATGTTATAATTTTGCCAGAGCGCTTAAAGCCTCTCATTGATAGAATTTTGACCTTCCGTTGCTAACAATATGCCAATGTATGAGCTGAGGTATTTGTTAGAAATAGCTTTCCAAATATATTTCCAGAGATTTTTTCGAACGCACCCTTTTTATACGAAACACCAACTTAATTTGATGTTTACCTACCTTACACTGTGTGTAATTTTTTATGTCATGGCAAAATAAACATATACAAACACCACTACGTGATAAAATACCAAAAAAAGACCCGTGTCTCCCAGTTTTGGCCAAAGTCATGCACTTTTTTTATGGGCTCCGCCAAAAAGATTTGGGGCCTCGGTGTCATTTTTGCAAAAAGCGATAATTTTCTCAGGCTCATATCTTTCAAACCGTTCGTAATTTTGATTTACCATCTGAGACAAATTTACCATCTGAGGAAATTTTTCACTTTTGCGGCTACCTAAACGGTGCTTAGAATCATTCCTAGGAAGTTTATATGTTCTTAAAAGTTGTTCACTGAGATCTAAGGTACATTTTTGTGGCTGATTGTTTCCTTGAATTTTGAACGGTTTGCTACCTATGGACCAGAACAGGGAACAAAGTTAAAAAAAAATCGAGTTTTTTAAAGTTTTTTGCGATTTTCATCTTGAAGATGAAGTTTTTTTGATTTTATATGTTCACAATTTTTGTTCTCTACGGCAAGATCGACAACTCTGTCTCAAATGGTAAATCAAAATTGCGAACGGTTTGCAAGATATGAGCCTTAGAAAATGATCACTTTGGGTGGCCCATAAAACAAAGTGCATGACTTTGGGCAAAACTGGGAGACACGGGTCTTTTTTTTGTTTGTCTTTTATCACGTAGTGGTGTTTGTGAACGGTTTGCTACCTATAGACCTGAACAGGGGAAAAAAGGTAAAAAATCGAATTTTTTAAAGTTTTTTGCGATTTTGATCTTGAAGATGATGGTTTTCTGATTTTATATGTTAACAATTTTTACTCTTTATGACAAGAGCTACAACTTTGTCTCAGAAGGTAAATCAAAATTCCAAACGGTTTGCAAGATATGAGCTTGAGAAAATGATCACTTTTTTGCAAAAATGCCACCGAGGGCACAAATCTTTGGGGGCCCTTAAAAAAGAAAAGTGCATGACTTTGGGCAAAACTGGGAGACACGGGTCTTTTTTTTTGGTCTTTTATCACGTGTAGGCGTCCGTATATGGTTATTTTTTTCGTCTTGCAATGTGTTATATTTTAGCTTTCTTTTTTCCAGATTTTTAGTTTTTTATATATTGCTTTCAGCGTTACCGTTGTAATACTATAATTTGACACTTTTACGATGGTCCTGATACCTTTTATGACCCTTTTTATATTATCGTTTTGTATGGTTTTCACCCATTTTGTGCCACTTTTTTTGGAAATAGCACTCACATTTTGTTTTTTGTCAACACTGCTGAACGTTAGTGCTAAATAAATGATTTCCAAATAAGCGGAGATGGAGGAGTGGACTTCAAGTGAAGATTTAATACCAAAAAATAGAACGCACATTCCTAAAAAGTAGTTAGTATTCGTAAAAAGTTTGTGTTAAAATATTTTTTACGACTTCTAAATTAGATTTTCGATAGTAAAGTACAATTTCCCTAATAGCACACGCAAAGAAAAAACATGGTTGTGGTAAACATATTCCAAGAGTAACATATTATGATAAGATTCATGATTGTAGTCACCATATTAAGATTATTATTGAATCATATAAATATATTCGTAATATTACATAATAATATTTTTCCCTTAATCATATTATTATTATGTTAATCATAATAAGTTAAGAAGGAATCATATTATTGTCACGTTAATCATAATATATTAAGATGCAGTCATATTATTATCATGTTAATCATAATAAGCTAAGAAATTAATTATATTATTGTCATGTTAATCATAATAAGCTAAGAAGTAATCATATTATCATCATGTTAATCATAATAAATTTAGAAGCAATCATATTTTGATAGAGCTCCTTTAATAACTGTCATAACAATACAAAATAAATTAAAATTTTTATTTATCGATTTTTTATTTTGTGACTTTTTACAATTTTTCTTGATGTAAATAAAATAGCGGAGTTCAATATTTGTTGTTGGATTTTACTACGATATTTTGCACTATTAATTATTAATTATTTTAATTTCTTTAAATTTCATATTTTTTATGGTAATTTATCTTGTTTAACCGCTCACATATAAAACAAACGAGACAACTGATTCAAAATAATTTTACAAATGGCGCTAGCATAGGCCTGCCATACGTCCTGGTTTTCCAGGATTGTCCTGGTTTTAGACTACTTGTCCTGGTGTCCTGGTCCACTATTAAATTGTCCTGGTTTTTTGTACAGGTCAACACAAAAAAATTTGTTTTTAAGGTTAAGATTTCTGTTAAAAGACTGCTAACATAAGGCAATTGTATAAACAACTTCAATTAAATTCAGCTGTTATCTGGTGTATAAACAACTTCAATTAAATTCAGCTGTTATCTGGTGTAAACGTCGTTTAACTAAAAGCTTTCAATAATATTAGATGAGAGTCAATCCTCTTTCAAATTTTGTTTCAACTAGTTGCTGTAAAAAGTTATACCGTGTAAACAACTTTTATAACCCGATATAACAAATTGCTTTCTCTAAATTAGCCCATACACGTTTCAATTCAATTGTCAACTGAGTCGGTTGTTGTCCAAATCAAAGCGTGTATGGCTTTATCAATTGATTGGTTTGACAGTTGTCGAGTTGGTTGAAGAAAAATCAAAAGATTTTAATTTTTTTTCAAGTTAAGTACCTAGTCTGCTCAAAGAACTAAAGAAAGAAACTCGTTAAAGTCTAGACTGAAACACTGGAGAGTATTATTCAATGTAAGTTTGATTTTAATATGACATGCTGCCTGCTTCATAACTATATCAAAGACATTTTAAGCTCAACTTTTTATTATTTTTCATCGTTTTTATGTACTGCAATTTTTTATCCATTTTTTCTATGTGTCCTGGTTGATAGGTTCAAACTTCTGGCAGCCCTACGCTAGCATAATATTATTAGAGTAAAAATAGTTTGATTGCATCTTAAACATAATATGATTAATGTATAGAAAGTTATCATGTTATGGCTATTAAATATCATGATATGGTTGTGGGTAATATAATATGTTTTGAAAGTTATCATAATTTAGTTGTAAGAAAAATAAATATTTTTCGGTCAACAATACTCATATTTATAATTGCGATAAACATTGATATGTTTACATTAACTATAATATTGTTGATATTAGATAAAAATAACAATTATTTGTGTACTACAACAATATATTGTTACAATAAACATAGTGTTGTTGCCGTGACCATGCCCAACCATATTTTTACTTTGCGTGCAAACATAACTCATATACATATTTGTTATTTTTTATTTATTGAATAACTTATGGTGGTTTCTTTTCAAAAAAAAAAAAAAAAAAAAATTTACATTTTATTTAAAAAATGCAATTATGTGTTCGTTTCTTAAAAATGTTTTGCTCTCTTAAACAGTAGCAAGTTTTGTGCTAAAAAATTTACCCTTAATAATGGCATAATGCATTGAACCTTTCGCCCCCTTTTAAATCGACAATGTTAAGAGCGCCCTGTAAAATATGCGACTTCGGCTTGTGTATGCGGCTATTTATAAAACGGCAAAGATTGCCTCAAAGAGTAACAAAGTTTCGCAAAAATTTAACCAATTTTACCAAATATTTGGTAAAAGCGGTATGATAGCAAATTCTCATTAATTAAAAATCGTAAAAGTTTTGAAGAACCAGAAAACTTACAGGAAAAAATCTCTTTAATTGCGAACAGGGCTTAAATTCGTGATCGGTACCCAGCATAGTCTCAATTCATAGTCCCCTTAGATTTCCTCTATAGATCTTCTACAATCTTCCACTACCTTGGAATTTACAAAAAACCCACCAGGGGCCTAAGAGGCACCTGACTGTCCGCATATATAGTTGCGTTTGAGCACCTAGCAATGTAACCACTGATCAATTCTACGATATTTAATTTTCCTAGAACCTCCGCCAAAAATGTACTGCAGTGATCAGAAAACCTATATGACTTTCTAATGTCTATATCCGCAAGGTATACCCCTGCGCCCGTGCCAATAAGCCTAGAGCCAGCAGTAAAAATAGATATTCCATCACACAATCTGCCCTGACCTGACCAATTCTCCCTAGGCGATAATTCTATCCTCTACAAATGCCCAAAGTCGACCCTAGTGCCAACATAATTCGTGGATGCAAAGCCAATATCATCCAAGATCCGCGAGCGACTATCACGAAAGTACCTTACAGTCCCAGTTCCCTATATCTAAGAAGACTTATGGTTGCCATTCCCATTACATACCGCTCAATATGTAAAATATCCAAAGTCGCTTGTGTACTTATTCTGGCCCCTGTCATGCCGATCGAACCTTGGACAGAAGGTTCCTCCGATTTACCAACCTCATCTCGACCCTTCTCCTTCAAAACACAGCCTCCATATGTAAGAATAGGTCTCACCACTGATGTGTATAGTCATCCTACTACTGACAGCCTGAGTCCCCAGTTCCTACCAATCGCTGATCTGCAAGCAGAGTGAACATGAGACCCAGTGGTGGATTTACGCCTAGGCCCGTTAGGCCCGGGCCTAGGGCGGCATAATTTAAAGGGTGCCAAAATTTAAAGATAAAAGAATGTAAGCGGAATTCAAATTCGAATATTGACTTAGCCAAGTTTTACTTTAAGCGAATACGAAATTTATATTAAATTATTTCAATTTGAATTTGCTTCTTAATTAGTAAATCGATTCTGATCACAGATTGAATAAAGAAAATAAAATAATATAATAAAGGATAAAAAACATTTTTTTTTTGCAAAGAAAATAAACTTTAATCATGTTGAAAAGCTTTAAAATATAACAAAAAAAAAAAAAAATAAAAATAAAACTTAACATAATTTCATTATATAGTTATAAATGAACTTAGGAAAGTTAATTTTTATGAATTTTATTAAAAATGGCATGAATCGTATGCGATGCATAGAACGCTTCAATAATAAATAGTTCAAGTATTGGTCCGTGTATCATATCTGTGGCTTGGTGCTAAAAGGGCCAATGTCAATATTTTGCTGTTTTAGGTAAATCGTTTCATTAGGTGTATTATTTTCTATCTTTTATTTTTCTGTATCAGCCAATGTCTAAAAAACCTCATTAAACTGTTCTGGGTTAACTTAGGCATTGGCTGATACAGAAAAATACAAGAGAGTAAAATAATACACATAACAGAGTACAACATTTTCAGGTGATTGATTTGGGACTCAATTCTGATAATTGCTTATGAAAGTAGGCCCAAAAAGAAGAACTTCTGCATCATTAGTTTGGTCATGGTAGCTCAATAAATAATTTAAAAATTAATTTGAAGCTAGTAAGTATCGTATAGGGGAATTTGTCACGTTTTAGGATCTTTTGTTTGTCATAACTCGAGAACCACTAGTCCGAATATGCTGACACAAATTTAAAAAAATTAAAATTAATTTGTTCATACAATAATTATATTTCCCGCTTTCCCGGGATTTTTCATGCGGGATCCCGGGAAATAAAAAATTCCTCATAGTTTAAGAAAAAAGCTATTTATACTTTGAAATTTAGTTTTCTATTCTCTTAAAATAAGCATCTGTGGATGGGTTGTCGATTAGATCAATTACAAGAAGTGAGTACATACGTAAATCAATTTCTCCTGATGCAATAAATCTACTTAAAGCAGAATAGGCAGTGCAACAGTTGATAATTAATAAATTTAGTGAAGTGAAAAGTTAATAAAGAACATTAATTCAAAATAAGATGCAGGTAGTAAAGTTTAATTGTCCATGGACAAGTCTTAAAAATAGCAGATACCTAAACATATAGCTCCTTTATTGTAACATAGTCATATCTACAAAAACAAATGAACTTGGCAAAATGCGATTAAAGTTTTCAAAATGTACCGATTTAAAGATATATTTTGCTATAACTTCGGTTCAGTTTGAGATAAAATACGAGAAGGCATGAAGGAACACTTTGCTTAAATAACTTACAATTTTTGATTTTTTGAGATATGACTATGTTGCAATGAAGGAGCGATATGTTTATTAGGTGATAAACACAAATTTTTTTCAATATGTGTTGGTTTATATTCCCTTGAAGTGCGGGGAAACCGAAATAAAAAAATTTGGAAACTCGTGTAAGATACTACAACATACAATTTGAAAAACACATTGTCCTAAAGATTACAGATAGACCTAATGAAATGAAAAGGTTTGTAAGAGGTTGATGCTATTTTTTGCATGAACCTTGACATACATTTGACTGATATAGACGTTGTTTATAAAAAAAATGCTTCTTATTGTGAATCAAAAGCCTTCTACAACGGTGCACTTTTATTTATTTATCCAACCTCGGTAAAAAAATGAACGAAATTTTTCGGAAACATGGTAATTAGTAAATAAAATAATCAATATACTTTTTGACGACATACTAAGCGCTTTGAGTGTGTCAGAAAGTTATTTCCTAAGCCGTTAAAAAATGTTAATATATTTATTTAAAATATTTTATCTATTTTATGAATTAACTTTTTGATCTCATATCTTGAGTACCTCAATTTGTGTTTGTTTTTATTATTGTTTTATGAATTAAATTGTTATGTTTATCTTAATTTTTTTCTTGTATCTAGAGCAGTGATAACCACTCCATAGACTCGCGAGCCAGTCAATAATCGTATTTTTCACACAGACACGGTCGGCAATTCACATTATATGACTACTTTGATCCTTTCGCAACATCAGACTATCATCAGTCTCTGCGACCGCATACAAGCACATAATATCTTTGTGTGCGTGCGTTCGGGGCTTTCTTAGTTCGGGGCTTGGTTATCACTGATCTAGAGCATAATAATAATACGGAATTTACATATAAAACCGTAAGGTAATAATAATTCAAGTTCCTCTTTTAATCTTCATTTAATTTTGTAGTATTTAAGGATTACTTTTATTTACTTTGTAAACAAGTTACCTTACGTTTTTTTATAAAAGTTTTTTTTCATTATTTAAAAACAAATTTACTGTGTTTATTTATATGGAGCGGGATCCCGGGATCCCGGGAAATTCCAAAAAATTTCCCGCTTTCCCGGGAATCGAAAAACTCCGGGAAAAAAACTCTAATGATAACATTATTAATTATGGTCTTAGGCGTACTAAACTGTTTTCCGGGAGTAGGATTTATATGGGGCCTAGCGTGATTTCCAGTTAAATAAAACGAATTCTTGCAAAATCTTATGTCATTCTGTGCCTTGTTACAGCATTTATGTTAGTTTTTGTAACAAAATTATAAATTTTTTTTAGGTGGTGGTTCCACATTTTGATTCATAGCTCTGATCCTACTGAACCGATTTTGCTGAATTTAAATTTTTTTCGAAAGTGAGCGTGTTTTCAACATACAGACAGACGGACATGGCTAAATCGACTTAGAATTAATCAAGGACCCAGAATATATAAACTTTATGGGATCTGAGATGAATAATAAAAAAGTTTCACACGGAATGACAAACTTAGTATGCCCTCTTCACAACTAATTGTGGTGGAGGGTATAAAAATATTGATAGCTCATGATTTTAGCATGATTTTCTCCCTCTCCTGTAAAATTTATTAAATTGGACTTAGCTCCTTTACGACTGAAGGTAACGATGTTTTAAACAAAGTTCCGTATGTAGCTTGTACATCTCTGATCAAGAGACGAATATAAATCATAAAAAAATTAAGTATTAGAATTTGTTACACAAAGCCCCGAAAAACAAAAAAAAAAATATAACATTCAGCCAGTACCCACTTGAAAAACTTTTACCTCGTATGGTAAAATAAAAACCACTTGATGGAAACCCATATTGAGTGCCAACAAAAACTAAATATGCAATGTTGAACATATAAAATTTAAAAGTTTTTTTTTCTTAGTTGCACTCTGTAAAAAGTAACCAAAAATGTGTAAAGCTATTGAAATTTAAAAAATTTTGTTAAAAACATCGCCAACAAAAACAACTACTCAATATTTGCATGTATGAATTTCTAAAAGTAATATTGTTGCATGCAACACTCAAATATCACAGCAACGATTTTTTTTTTAAGTTGAACTGAATACAACTTGTACGAGTACTTAAAAACTTACTGCTGCTTTTTACACAGAAAGGCAACAAACAGTTCTTGTTGCTTGTACAGCCAAAAAGCTTTTGAATGGAAGGAACTTGAGAGGAGTAGATGGAATTAGTAAGTATCTTGTCAGTAAATATGGAAATGCATTGATATGTACATCCTTTATACAAATACATACAAGCATATGTACATACATACATATTTTTTTTTAAACACTCCACCCATTACACAAAATTCCTCCTGTCATTGTTCTCAGGTGTGAATAAGTTTTTAAGATTCTTAGTGTGTAAATGCGGCAGGATGGAAGAAAAAAAGATAACTCCGTCGTTTTTGTTGCCTTGAATGTAAGTTATTACACTTTTTCTGTTGCCATCATCGTAATAAAGACATTAAAATGGATTCTTTTTTAATTTACAGTTTTTATCAAAAAACGCATGCTCTTCTTATTCAAAAGGAAACCTTTTTATTATCAAAAATAAAAATACGTATGAATATTTGTGAGTTTGATGAGTGTTGTAAGAGTACGAGTTTATATCTTTTATCCAGTGGTTATTGCCACATCTTCTTAATAATTTTTGCAATGTACTACATACATACATACATACGTACGACTTCATTTTTATTCGTGTTTCTTGAACCGTAATAATTGATCCGTGTTATGTTGACATGAATAATTTTGAATGAACTTCAGCACTCAATTGTGTTTGGAGCTGTGTGCCTCTTCTGTCATCCTCTCAGTAATATTACATTTTTATACTTCCACTGCTTTTGTGTCATCATTGCGTTGTGTTGTGTTCGGTTGCACGTGAATCACTTTCCACTTATTAAAGGTGACATTTTATAATTTCGTTACAAAGAATTTATTAATGAATAGATCATCGTAGTCTTATTTAATTGTATGTATTCATACTAACAATCTATTATTTGGAATGAAAAAAAGTAATAAGTAATTGTATTCATTTCATTATTTGTTAAAGTGAAAAATCGGGATAATCACTTACTTAAAAATTGTCTTTCATTTGTGCGAAGGAACACTAGGTTACTCCAATAGAATGCATTTCTAAAGAAAGTTACTTTATTCATTTCATTTCTTAACAAGTAATTTTTTAAATGGTCATAAGAGAATTCCAGAAACACATTATGCCCTTTGGATTAGTTTTTTTTATATGAGATTTCCCGGGATTTCGCACAAAATTTGTGCGGGAATTCCCGGAATTTTTTTACTTCGGCTAGGTAAAAATGCTGGTGTGAAGTTGTCTTCACCCAGAGACCAACATAAGTTGTACTAATAGAAAAAAATTGGGAAAATAGCAAAATAGCCCAATAAATACCCAATCTCCAGTCGCCTGCTATACAGGCAGGTCAATCCTATTTCAAGACATCTCTCAATTCGTCTAAGAATATACTACCTAGTCATTTCGACCAAGCCCTGACTGTTTCCATTTCCGTGCCCAGTCTCGCCAACTCATCAGCCACTTCATTGCAGGTGGTGTTGCACAGCCTCCCTAGGATTTCTCCCAGAGCCCTCCCAACAGCCCTTCACGGCTGTTATGTGAACTCCGCCCGACTGTCCACATATACCAATGTAGCCCCTTATGAATTTTACAGCCTTCAAGATCCCTAGAACCTCCGCCCTGCAGTCCTCAGGAAGCCTAAATTACCTTTTAATGTTCAGATCCTTAATAAAGCCCCGCACACCTGCTTCTCCCATCTTCGAATCATCAGTGAAAATGGCAAATACCTAATACAATCTGCCTTGACGTGACCAGCTCTTCGAAGAAGGTATTATCAACCCTGGCAAATTCCCAAAAGTGACCCTAGCTCACATAGTCCAGGCAATATCCACCAACGCATATCTCAATTTAGAGCAACGAGATTTTTTTTATAAAAACGAAAAATTTTCATAAAAGAATTTTGGATAAGATTCTGAAAATGCAGTAAATACTTTTTCTGTAAGAGATGAAGACAAGAATGGAATGTTAAGATTTAAGCAAATATTGAATGCAGCAATTAGTAAACAAAACACTAATTCGATTAAGAGAAAATAAGTTTCTTTAAAAAAGGAGCTACAAGCTTTTTAAGGAAGTGGTAAGAAAACTGAAATTGTCCAGATATTATATAATGTTTTTTGACTGCAAAGGAAAACATTCGTAGAAAGGGAAAGTGTATGTACATTGAAGGGACCCTTCTTGATTAAAACTTGTAATATGCTGTCAAACCATTATGTTAATGCAGGCAGGAATTATGTCGTGGAATATCTGGGAAGAGTACAAAGATCAGCCTGCGTTGGAACAACAGAGGCGTGGACGTACGGTCATGAAAGGATCTTACAAAAGCAGCCCACATTTCTGAAACAAACAACGAACTACATCATACCCCGAACAGACTTTGAGAAAAAATACCAGGTTATATTTCCGTCAAGGCGGCAGTGGAGAAGGGAAGTCCTGGCTAATGCATATTGCTCTATAGTTTACACTGATGGGTCAAGAATGACCCGCGGTGTTGGCTCTAGAGTTTTCTCGGAAGAGCTTCAAATAACAGGAATATTAACAGCTGAATTAGTTTTTTTTGTCGACAGCCAGGCGTCTCTGATGTCACTTAGGTCGCATAAAACAAAGTCCAACCTCGTTAACCAGTGTAAGAAAGAATTATCCAGACTGGGCAGTCTATCTGACATTTACTTAATTTGGGTACTTGCGCATAGTAAAGTAATAAACAGGCCAAGACTGGAGCCGCTTTAGACATTTCGCAGGGTGTGTCAGTCCCCTGGGAACAACAAAAAGCGGAATCTTAAGCTCCCATTTAGGATACGGCTAATGATCGACGAAAAAACTGGATGGCTGCAGTCTTATCGAGGTAATGTGGCCTACAAACGACATGAGTCGCTCTGAGCGACTTCTTAACTTCAATCGTAAGGGCATTTCAAAACCAATATACATACTCACTGGTCACTGGACGATCAGTAAGCACGCTATGATACTCTGTCTCCCTTTTAATGAATGCTGTCGCAGCTGCAGAGAACCTGAAACTGAGGAGACGGATTTTCATCTCCTATATGATTGACAAGTGTTCTATTCAACACAACATGGATAATTTCGGAATTTCCTTTTACAAGGACTTTCTGAGATACCGCAGGTGAAACATGAACATTAACTTGGCCATTTAATGCCCATGACAGCCTTTAGACGTGGTTCATAAAAGCCGTTGTAAAATTTTTATTTTTAAAAATATTTCATCATTAAATAACTAATCAAAGTCTTACTAGAACTTAAGTTTATGCAAAAAATTTGGGACTTTAATCTATATTGAGATGCGGATGTTGAACTGTAAAAATATTCTGGCAGCACTGCATGTGATAATAACAGTTTGTGTAGTTATAATAAGGTGTTCTTTTTAGCCTAAATGTATGCAGCATATTGTTTTAATTTTCATATGAATGAATAAACAAAAAATTTTAAATTTAACACATAAATCTAAGTTAAGATCTTGTACTTCGAAGTACAATCTTTCGTATTCATAATAATATTTTATTAAATGCACTCATAAATTCAATATTTGATCAAATTAAATCATTAAATTTCTATGCTCTTTGAATAATTTTGTTCATATTTAATAATTTTTTTTTTCTTTGCATTCAACTCAAATTGTTTTCCAATAATATTGAACAAACACAAACACAAGCAAATAGGAAAAATTGTAGAATAAAGAGGGAAAAAAATAAATAAATAAAAGAAACGGAAGCCCATGGCAAATGGAGACTGAAGGGCATTATGAATTATTTATGGGAGTACCCAATCGAAATAGAAGACAACGTTTGTGGTGGTGTGTATTTGTGAGACTGTGAGTTGTTTCAAGAGTGATGATAACACCCTTAACAAAAAAGCATACTTTTAGGGGTTAAGGGGGGAAGGTAGACAATATAAAAATAAATAATAAAAGTATGTGTATGTGTGTGTGTGTGTGTGTATATATAAAGCCCCTCATAAATAGCGTTTGCCATGGGTGATTCCCGTAGAAACATAGCAGCAAACGCCAAAAACAACAACAGCAGCAGCAACAATATTCATCAGCAACACCAGCAAAGAAGACAAACTTGTCAGTTACAAAACACGCCCCTGCCAAATAACTTGTATAAAGCGAAGTAAAATGATGATCAAAACTCAAACTTGTGTTTTTTTACCACTTCAACATTTTCACTTCCAATTTTATGCGTAGGGAATTTGTTTTTTTTTTTTTTGATTGTTGTATGAAATTGATAGCAATTTGAAAAATGACGATAAGCATTTTGTATATTTTGTAAGAAATGGTATCTGAAAAATATAAGAGATATGGAATTATTTTAATTTTTTTAAATATTTAAACTTTTACTACCATTCTTCCACCAAAGGTTGATTTTTAGAAATACGTAACCAAACTAGTTAATAGTACATTTATGTATTTATTAAGAGTTACAAAACAATTGCAAATTACATTCTTACTCAAGGCGAATTCAACTACTGGTGGTGTCGAAACGCCATCTGATTTTGACATTTCAAACCAATTTGTTTTTTTTTTCGCTTAAATGTGCTAAATTTCAATTTCATACTATTGATAAACTGAAATTTATTGTTAATGGGATAAGCTACTCCTATGCGCATTTCATTGGTTGCTTAGGCCAGATCATCAGAAACTTCCTCCAAAGATTTTAGAAAAACAAAAGATATTATACAAATAAAACTGTTAAGCGAATAAGAATTATAAACAACAGTTTTACTTGTAACAATATCAAAGCTTAAACAAAAACAGCAACAATAAACAGTGAGTTTATCATTTCTTACAGTCCCGACTACAATTGGTTGGTTTTTTGGCAACTCTAAATGTAGTTGTAAGTGGCATTTCGAGGCTTAAACACTAACAATGCAATGCAAAAAAAAACCTTAATTGTTTCTGTTGTTTTTGGATTGTTGTAGTCCCGACACCACCTGTAATTGAATTCGCCTTGTTCTTACTTAATTAACCGAGCAAAAGTATTTTTGACTTTCAGCTAATAGTACTGAAACATAACAAAGTAGGTGGAAATCTACTTCCCGCTACCCTCTTACTATAGGCTATCTTTCTTCCAACTAGACTACCGGGGCACCAAAAAAGAATACTTTTACATTGTCTACAATTGTGATTGTTAGAAAATTTCTTTGTATCCTAGAAAAATAACAATAGCTTCGATATTCAACAAATATAACCGATACATAGCGAAAGTAAAAAGAGGAAAGTATGTGACATATTAAAAAAAAAATTGTAAACGTTGCTATCCTTTTGTACAAATAGCTATTAGAACTCAAAAAAACCCTTAACACCACCCACCAATCATAACAAAAACTCTCTCATACCAAAACTCATAATTTTTGTAAGTGGAATACGAATGTGTATAATGGAAAGCAACTAAAAAAAATCACCCTGAAGAGCAACCAATTGAACTGTATCTACGAGATACTTTTTTAAGTATTTATATTGCAAACAACTTAAACAGTAGAGTTCTATAGCAAAACGCAAGAAATTCACTTTATTCTTAGATTTGTTTTCAATATATTTTAACAGTAAGTTTTGGTGAATATCTTATTCGCTTCTACTAACTCTACCACGAATTGTTATTGACTTTAGGTCTTAGTTTAGTAAATAAAATTAAAATTGGAATTAGGCGATTGTTATGGAACTCCTCAATTATAAAAAAACCGGAATGATCATAGTTTTATTTTGTTTTTTTTAATCCATTCATTCATTAATTAAAAAATCATTCAACTGAAAATATTCGTATTAAATATTAATAATGTATGCTTATACGAGTATATTTAAGTAGTTAGATGAATGCCAGCATAAATAACTTTTTATTGCATGCTATCGATATTTTTTTAACTTTAATTTGTGTTTGCTGGGAATTCAGGGAATATTTATGTCATAATACTGAAAGCAGTTCTAGGTTTCTGACAACCGAGTTTCATATCTTAAAAGTACCCAATATCTGAATCTGGGCCATATGCTATCCGTCTACCAAATTTCATTCAAATCAAATAAGAGCTTTTCGCGTGATTTAGCCACAAACAAACAAACATAGTACCTAAGTTTTAACTCCAAAATTGCGATCTGTACTTTGCGCACAAGGTTTACATGATCAGCCAGCGAGCCGGACGGATGGACATCGTTAGATCGACTCTAAAAGTGATTCTGAGTGGTGGGTCTAGGACCAATATTTTGAGGTGTCACAAGCATCAGCACAAACGTAAAATACCCTGTCCACTATTGTGATGTGAGTATACAAAGGGACAGCCAGCCACTGTTGGCCACCTTTTTTAACACTTCCCGCGAAATTGGACTTCAAAACCGCTAGAAACCGCTTAATTTAGCCCAAACTTTTTTTTTTAATATCGCTTAAATACAAACCTAGATATAATCAGGCGGCTTTTTAAAGGTATACATACTTCTTTCGAAATTAATAAGATAAAATTGAAGGAACTTTATTGCTTGGGATCTATCAAGACAACAGAATTCAATATGTTCCAAAAAATTTAAGCAACATTGTCAAATCTTTATAAATGAGCAAGTTTTTGCGTATACCAAGATTTTGGAAAAAAAAGGAAAAGGCGAAGAACTGAAGGAAATTAGTAAAGAGAGATATTTAATATTAAATGCCAAAAATTCATCTTCATATTAATGATGCCCTTACATCAGAATTGTGACATCAATGTTATAACAAATGAAATCAATGAAGCAAAGAGTGACATAAATCTAATGACGAACGTCTTCATAAAATTTTGTCATATTCTATGCATCATCTATGCTATGACTACAATTCTATGCCATATTTTGTGTATTATTAACGTTATTTTTATGTTTAAAAAGTAAACTTTCCCATATTCTTTATGTTTAAATTAGTTAGTTAAAGACATACATCACATTTTCAAGCATGTAAAATGAAAACATATCAGTCATGGTGCTGGTGTCTTATAATTGAGAGTTGATCTGTAAACAAAGGGCGGAATACAACAAAAGTGAAACAAACATGTACAACGGGTAATTAAATAATAATATAATTTAAATTTTTGACCCTGCTGTTTATTTTGGCCAAGTGATGTTGATGCTGAAATTACAAAGATGAAAAGTGTGATGCGGTCAAAACGAAGACACTTGTCATAAAACTGATGTCAAAATACATCAGCAATTCGGCAAAAACGTTGGTAGAATAAGTCGTCATCTAGACTTGCAATTTTTTGTTGCTGCAGTTTTTTTCAATTCTGCTTTGAAATTGCATTGGCGTCCATGTTATGAAATTCTAGTTTTGCAATTTTTATATTTTCATCTTGTCTTTTCTCTGTTTTTTTTTTATATTTTACATCCCAGCAAACACAGAAATACACCTTATGTATTGCCAAACGTATTGCCTGGATGAAAAATATTATTGCGACAATAATCTATTTCGTATTGCGGAAGATACATCCTTCGGGAAGAAACGTGTCTCGATTGCAATACAACTAAGCAATATGAAAGCGATACTTCTAGATGACTTACTAGCAATATCGCCAGATAACAACTTATAAGAAAAAAGGAAGATATCGCCAAAATAACATTGGGATGATAAAAACAAGATTTAGCATTTTAAAAAATTGTCATTTATGTACAAAGAAGCACAGCTTTTTATTTAAAATAAAATTGGTAATTGTATCGGTATAAATTTTACTTATAAATAATATAATTTATAATTAAAATAAAGTAAAATAATATACATAAATATATGTGGTTTTTTTATTTGGCCAATTTGTATTTATCTGTTTGTATTTCCTTATTAAGCTAATACGGCCTAAAATATTTAATGTAATTAAAAACACACAATTTTAATTCATTTTTTTCCCGACGTTTCGTCGATTTTTTGTCGACTTCTTCTGGGGATCGTCTATTTAATTAAAGCATGACATTAATTAACAATTATTTACCAAATAACAATTAGAACTTACATTTTTTATATATTATTACATTAAAAAACCAACTTTAAAAACTAAAATTTTTACATTTAACATATATAATACAATAAACATAAAAACTTCGAATTATTTTTAAACACATAATATTTAACAACTGTGATACAAGTTTATTTGATGGCTACTCTATAACTTGCACATATGTTGTTGGTGTCTTCTTTCAAATTCATTGTCTTTTTTATGTTTTGCTGAATTCTCAAGCTTTCCTTCGTAAATCTCTTTCTCATATTTTCCTCCTTGTCTAGTATTCTAATACGTTGAAAATCTGGTGCATGGTGTGAACTAATCATATGCATTGCTAGTGCTGTTGTTTCTTTCTGCCGCGTTATATCCATCTTGTGTTCTCCTATCCTTGTTGATAAAGCTCTCTTTGTTGTTCCTATATACACCTGATCACAGAGTTCTTCGTTGTTTCCTTTACATCTTATTTCATAAACAACGTTATTTTGTTGTTGTTTTTCTACTGGCGCCTTTATTTTAGTGAATATTGCATTTGTTGTTTTGTTAGGCTTATACGCAAAACATATGTTATTTTGTTTCAGTGTTGTTATCATGTTTCTGTTGTCAGTAAGGCCAGGGATGTATGGTACACTGTAGAATTTTTTGTTTTCCATTTCATCAGTGTTGTCAATTTTCTTATTTTCATTTAATCGTCTAAATACGTCGTCTATTAAAGAATTTATTAATTTTTTAGGGAAACTATTTTGTATCAATATTTCTTGTATTATGTTTATATTTTTGTTGTGTAATATTTCGTCACTAATTTTCAGTACCCTCTCTATTAAATTTCTCGCTGTATTTATAATCTGACTTCTGGGTTGTGTGGCGTTAAAATTCATAAGTCTGCCTGAAGCTGTTTCCTTAGAGTACCAATTAAAAATAATGTTGTCCTTATTTTTCCGTAGTTTTGCGTCGAGGTATGCTATTTCATTATTTTTTTCTATTTCGATGGTGAATTTAATTTTTTGATGGTGAGAATTTAAAGTTTTAAGAATTTCGTCCTTATCGTCATTATTAATGATAGCGAAAATGTCGTCTACATATTTTGCTATGTATTTAATATTTATATTTTTATTTTTTAATTTTTTTATTGCATCGTCCAGTAAATTATCAAGAACAATATCCGCTATTGTAGGAGAGAGCGGGTTGCCCATTGGCATACCAAATATCTGATTACTTACTTTTTTACCATAAACAAAGTAATTATTGTCCGTAAGACAGAACTTCAAAATTTCTAAAAACGTCGGTCTAGGAATGTTTGTAAATTTCCTTATTGTTGGCCATTTTTCCATAATATTTTTAATGGCTGTGTGTACCGGAATATTTGTGAAAAGTGAGATGACGTCAAAAGATACTGTTGCGATTTTCCCTTTGCTCACATTAAAATTTTTGTGGTTTTTTTTTTTATTTTATTTTAAAATTTATTTAATTTTATTTAAATAATTATTCAGAAAAGAAAAAAACTTGTGAAACATACTGTTGGATGGCAAAACAACTCAATTTTGTTAGCGTTACTCTTACCCTTCGCATGCAATAGATTCTTTTTTGCAATTGTCAATACCTTGATTTTCCCACTCAATTAGTGCGTAAACATATGTATGTGCATAAATCTGTAATATCGCAATTGCGCTCATTAAGATCACCAAATTTATGACCATATATGGTAATAATTCTGGTTTTGTAAATCTAGATTTTATTGTCCTTTTCTCACACATGGACATTCTCATACACATAATGGTTAGTAATTATTCTCCTTTTTTTTACTATGCAATTAATAAATTTAAAACGCAGTTAATGATCTACCAAAAAAATTAAAAATTTCATTATTAAAGTGACCGTAGTGAAAATAAGTCAAAAAAGAAGAAAGAAAAAAAATTAAATAATTCGAATATTTTAATAAAAAAAAAAAAAACTATTATTAAAATTCTAACCTTAATATACTAACCAGATCCAATTGAAGTTTCTTATAATTAAAAAGAAGTATTCATATTGCTTAACAACTACCATAATGCTATAAAATCAAAACTAATCTTTCACTTAAAATATTAGCCACTTTTTTTTCCTTTCTTAAAACATGAAATAAAACAAACATGAACTATAATTTAAACATCATGATTACAAACAAATGAACTAACATTAATAAATTAAAACAACTAGTTAAGAAATTAAATAATTTACTACTTTTGGAAATCTTAAACTTATATTTTGATTAACTTACTAAATTTTTCTAGTGTAAACTAAAGTATCTTTATTTTATTTCATAATTTATTTTTTTCTAAACTTCTAAAATAAAAAAACACACATTAATTACAAAAATAAGTTTTTTTAAAGCAACAACAACAACAACTACGTCATCAGTATGATTTGATTGCTGGGCCCTTCGATCGGAGAATATTGAAGAGAAACATCATATTTTGTTGTGAGTAAAATGTTAAACAATATACATATGTACATATCTATGTATGCACATGTTTTTGTAATTATGTATTAAAAAAAAAAGCTTTACTATAAGTATTTATCAAAATTTCTTTTGTCCGATAGTCCGACCTTTTTTTTTGTCTTGCCATTCACCTTTTTTTTTATTTTTTTATGAATTCTTATTTTATTCCATTCATATTGATTTTGTTTTTTTGTCAATGAATGAGTAATTGTTTCTCTTTTTATTATGATAATTTTTTTTTACTTTATATTTCAATAAATATTACTATTAATTTGATTTTGTAAAATACCAAATATGCAGTGTTAATTTATTTAAAAGGGAAGGATAGACCATACAAAATGTATCTTTTGTAAGTAGATAACAATGTCATCTTTAGGGACAGAGGAAAAATTCAGGGTATATAAATTCTGTCAAGGCGTCTGACATACTTGTAGTCAGAAGGGTGGGAAAATTGTACCCCAATGTGCTTAATACCTGGCACCAATAGATTTAAAAATTTTAATTGTTGAAGCATTTTTTTCTTTTAAATACACTCGGTGGTATTTTAAGGCAAAAGAGTGTATTATATGTTTGCGTCATAAAACCGGGTTAAGAACCGTATATACCATTGAGCTAGCTGAACACCAGTACTTTGCGCTTAATCAAGTTTTATTTTGAAATAAACAAATTTTTTTCTATCAGGTTAAATATTCAATAATTTTTGTTATTCTTTCGGACACGACGCGTAACATATATGGCGCCCAACGTATAGGCCTCTGCAAGGTCATAATAAAATCTTATGGCATTCAGTTAAGGACCTTGCAAGCTAATGCGAAGCTCTAAGGAGCAAGGAAATTTTTGTTAAGACATATTAAGTTTACTTTTTAAATCTATTTTCATTGGTTAAAATTTTTTCAAGTCTAGAGCTTGCACATTTCCAGCTAAAATGCTTAAATTCTTTTATTAGTCATAGTTTTCATTTGAGTTACTAATCTCAGAATCTTTTTGCAATATTTAGAAATTACGTTTTTGATTTAGTATATAACCAATTAAAGTTTTTTTTATAAAAGTCCAAGTACTAAAAACAAAAACGTTTCGGTCTTGTTGCATTTATATCTCAAGTTTAAAAGTACAGTGGCGCAGAACTTTAATAAGACCATTAGAATAACTTCTTTGATTGTTTTCAATGAAGCGTATTGAAAGTTTGTGCCTTAAAGTAAATTTTAGTGAATAGTAGACATGTATTTTTTTTAAATTATAAAATACGTTGCACCTTTCTTTAAAATGATGACATATTATTTTTACATAAGTATATTTTGTTCAGTGTTTATCTTTCCCAACTATTTATGAAATTGTTATTGCAGAACCTAATCTATCTATACCCAATCTTAATTTTAAAAATAAAATTTACTATAAACATTATTTACTATTAAACATATTATATTGATTTAAAAAAACGCAATTATTGAAATTTTCTCATAGTTCATATCGTTTTGCATGTTTGTGCAACTGGGAATTTTGTTTATGAACACATTTTTTTTCATTTAATTACAAACCCAAAGGATTAGGTTTTCTAGTTGAAACTTGAATTCAATTTAAAAGGATTTCGCGTTCATAGGAGCTTTTGTTCAGAGAGTAAAATTAATATCTTCTTTATAAATTTTTCCATTGTTTGTTAAGTAATATCTAAAAATGTATTAGGAAAATCTTTTTCTGCTCGTTCGTAATGAATACCAGACATTCTTCGCGGGGAAATCTAAATAATTCTGGAATTCGTGGGCGAAGTAGTTCATCTACTTCTCGAAATAATATTTCAAGTGAACTTCAAGGCGCTTGTCCTAAGACGCGTCCTAAAGTAGTGCATTCTCCTAGTGCCAATTCGTCAAATAAAAGCCACCCTATTGAAGGAACTCAAGATAGCTTAAATACATTTACTTCTGCTCCTAGACCTGCAGGGGAAACACAAAGTAGTTTACCTATTTCTAGCCATTTCGGGGATATAAAAATTATGGATAACCAAGGACTTTCGGCACAGGTTCAGACTTTTGCCCCAATTAGTGACACAGTTTCAGCTACTGGAACAGATCATTCACAAGAAAACCAGTATGAACAATCTGCAGGCCAAGATAATAATGCACCAGTTATTTCTAACAAAGATAATATGAATTCGAATACAAATACACCCTTCGATTCCCTAATTGCTCTAATGGAGCAAACGATGAGGAACACACGTGAAGAGTTTGGAAGGGAGCTTAGCTCCATTAAAGATTTTATTTCACAAATTGGGGGGGTGAGTCAATCAACCACATCTAGACCAAATTTTTACCAAAATGTTTCAGATTTTAATAACATAGCTTCAAATAGCAACCGATTATCAAATAACCAAACTGATTCCTTTCAAAATGTGGACAATAATGTCAAATTGGAGAAGTGGAAAATCTCCTTCGATGGGCAAGGGTCAGTTTCAGATTTCCTTTTTAAAGTTGAAACACTTAGCTCAAGGTCCAAGTGCTCAGACGAACACTTGCTTTCTAACTTTCACGTCCTTTTAGAAGGAAAAGCGGAGAACTGGTACTGGTTATTTACCAAACAAAACCAAAATGTTACTTATCCTTTACTACGTCATGCGATCACGAAAGAGTTTGGTCGTCTTGAATCAGACCATGACATATTGTTGAAAATGTCTCTTTATAAACAGCAACATAAAGAATCGTACGATGATTTCCATTGTAAAATTGTGTCAATGAATCTAAGACTCCAAAATCCACTACCGGATGTGACATTAATAGACATTTTAAAGAAAAATTTGAATCCTAACTTACGTTTTTTACTGTTTAATGCAGAAACCAAAGACATAAATCAATTTCGCGATACGGCACGAAAAGCTGAAAAGGTTATTAGGGACACAAAATTTCAAAATCCATCTGGATTGTCTCGAAACGTAAGTGAGGTCTTTTCATCGGAATCTTTAGATTCTGACCCTTCGGATCCGCAAATTGAAGCAATAGGTTTTACCTCAAGAAAACCGAAGTACGATTACTCCAATATTCAGTGCTGGAACTGCTCTTTGTTTGGGCATTCGTATATTTATTGTTCACTGGAAATAAAGAAGCCATTTTGTTTTAAGTGTGGTAATAAGGGTGTTTTAACCCCAAAATGCCCAAACAATCACAACCAGGGAAACAAACAAATGGGCGAAGTGGCAACCGGGGACACTCGTCCATCCCAGAGAACCCCGAGTTCAACCTAGACTCGATCATTATCGATAAATCTCAAAATTACCTTGTTAAGTCTGAATCAACAAAATATAACTCCATAGCTACACAAACTGAATTTTCTTCGATTATTTCACCAATTATTAACAAAACTTCACATGAAGTCAGGAAACCCAGTATTAAAATTATGAAATGTAGACTTCGATACAAAAAAAGAAAATATTTCAGCAAAATTATAGAATCCACTTTGATCCATGGATCAGATGACCGACCTTTTGCTAAGGTTAAAGTTTTAAATGAAACCTTAATTGGTTTGCTTGATTCGGGGGTAAACGTTTCCGTTTTGGGAAAATCCTGTTTGTCCTTTTTAGAAAGGATTAATATTCAATTTAAGCCCATAAAGTCTTCCATCAAAACAGCAAGTAATACTAGACAGGAAGTTATTGGTTATTGCACGTTGCCAATTTTCTTTAAGGGTGTTACAAAGAACTTGGAATTTTATTTAGTTCCTACTCTGACCCAAACTGCATATTTCGGCATAAATTTTTGGCGCGAATTCGCTCTAGCACCTGATATAGTCCCCCAAAATCCTCCACATATTAATGAATTGTTTTTTTTTTTTTTTTTTTTTTTTTTTTTTTATTAACGTTTATTTTAACAAACAACATATAATTAACTATAAATAAACAAATAGTAGAAATATAACTTAGTTATTATACACAGTCCCATAAACGGGCTCTCAAGTATTTTCTATATGTTATAATTTCATAATTTTTTGGATAATATATATTAATTCCTAATGATACGATTTATGTATTTCTATATAATTAAATGCAAAGCAAAAATTTGAAAAAAACCTTACTTATATATTTTAGAGAATAAAACTAAAGTCAAAAGATAAAAACAAAAATACTGGCAATTATCCATTGAGCCACCAATATTTTTTCATATTTATATTTGTGTTTATATTTTTATCCTTTGCATAAACGCTAGTATCAAATCTGCTATTTTGTGTTGTAAGTTCTTTGCTATGTACATTCTTAATGTTGGCTCTTCTATAAATGTGGTAAAATATAGGAGTGCCAGTTTCGTTTTGTATAAAACCTTGACTATCGAGGTATAGGAAGGCCTCAGGAGGTACAAATCCATTTTGTAACGTTTTTTTTATATACTCATCACTAGCATAATAAGGCGCCATGATTAAATTATTTTCGTAGCATTCAAGACTTTTCATAATATGATTTCTTATTACGTGTATAATGAAGTTATCAATTCTACAGATTTGTGCTTCATTATATAGTTTACTATTTGAAATATATTTTACATAATTACTACGTGAGTTTCTATAAAGAGACGTACAACCTCTCAGGCATTTTCTTTCAAAAATTCTCAATTTTTCCATGTAAGAGGGGGAAATATTGAACCATATTTGACAACCATATGTTAGAATAGGTCGTATTAATAATTGATACATGATTTTCTTTACCTTTGGTTTTATGAATTTTGAAAAAAAGAACTTTTTATATGCAAAAAAAGCTTTTCTCGCTTTTATAAGTTGAAGATTAATGTGATCATTAAAATATAAAAATTTATCAAGGTGAACACCTAAGTATTTTACAATTTCTTTATTTGGAATGTTTATATTGTTATTAGATTTTATACCAAAAGATTTCCAATTTTTTTTTATATTATTGTTACACTTTCCAACCGGAGGACGAAAGAGTATGGTTTCACATTTATTTATGTTAATTTTCATTTGCCAATCAAAGGCATATCTTTCTAAGGTGTTGAAATAGTTTTGAAGATTTTCATTTATTTTTTCGATTGTATTGTCAGAATGATAAATTATGATATCGTCCGCAAAACCGATAATATTATTGATTTTAGATAAAAGATCATATATATATAAATTAAAGAGAATTGGCGAATTTACGGTACCTTGTTGCAAACCATTAATAATAGTAAATTTCTTTGTACTAATTTTGTCCTGATCACATACTAAAAAAGTCCTATTATTTATCATATTATGTATAAGTATGATTAAATGTATAGGAAATCTAAAATTGCATAATTTATATATTAGGCCGGGTATCCAAATACTGTCAAATGCTTTTTCAAAATCTATTAGACAAGCGCCTGTGCATAATGATTTGTTTAAGTTCCAACACACGTTAGAAACTAGTACATGTATTGCTTGAATTGTTGAGTGTTTATATTTAAATCCAAATTGGTTATCATTTACCAATTTATTTGTTTTACAAAAATCTAATATATTGGTGTTAATACAGACTTCAAAAACTTTACTGATATTAGGAAGTAAGCTAATTGCTCTCAAGTTCCTTGGATCACACGTATCCTTTTCTTTTTTTGGTAAGATTATTGTCTTTGCAGTTTTCCATGCTCGAGGGAAATATGAATTATTAAGCATATTGTTAAAAAGAGTACAGTACTCGAAAGCTAATTCTGCCGGAATATTTTTTAACACAATATTTGGAATGTTGTCGAACCCTGATGATAATTTGCGTCTTAAGTGTCTGAAAATGTAAACGACTGATTCTCTTGTTACGAAATAATCCTCATATAGTTGATTAGCCCTTTTACTTGCACTGAATGTAGTAATAGTTGATTTGTTGTGTTCATATTCATTTTTATTTTGCAAAAAATTAGCGAAACAATTATCAATTTCAACATGCATATTATTATCAGTGTCAATCTCTTTATAAGAGTGAACTGATTCTAAAAAGGAACCAATTACATTTAGTTTATGTTCTTCGTCTTTTATTATAAAGGAATTATTTTCCATCTCAATATCATTAGAACTGATTCCTGCATTTCTTAGCAATAATTCTTTATCCTCTGGTATTTTAACAACATCTATTTTCAGAGATTGTGTTGTTTTGAATTGTTTTTTAATTTCAGTAAACATGTTTGAGGGGTTTTTTTGATCGATGCTTAGAAGTTTTTCATGGAAATGTTTATTGACTGCTAGGACAAAATTATCATTGATAAGTTTTTTGATAAGTTTTAATTTAGTTTTAAGTAAATTAAGTTCTGAGTCTGACAATACAGAATCTAATCTATTATGATTTTTAATCATAGTGACAATTTTGCTTTTTTCTGTTTGTAGTTTCTTTATGGCTATATTAGTGAATTTTTCCACCGAGTTTTTATTCTTGAATTTAGGAACAAATTTTTCTATTGATTTTGTTATATATTCGTTCAATCTAAGTAAAAAGAAATCTATCTCAGGATTTGTTAGATTTCTATCATTTGCAATTAGCTCATGTTTTCTCAGTTCACTTAATATTCCATTTTGGAACCTTTTCCAATTTGTTTTTTTATAATTTAGTTTAAGAACAGGCAACTCTTTGAAAAAAACGAGTGGGTGGTCATTTTCTATGTTTTTGATTTGAATTTCTAGTGCCTTATGATCACTATCGTAGTCAAGGGTTTGAAGACAATTTAATGAATCGTTCTCTTTGTGAATAAGTAAACGAGAATCGGCTATACATAAATCAAGGTACGAATTACAACGGGGGTAAGAAGGTGTAACTGAAGCGTATAAACTACATCTGAAAATAGTGTCATTACATGAAAGCCATTCTTTTAATTTATTTCCCTTTGCATTGCAAAATTCGTTACCCCAATCACTGTGCTTGCAATTTAGGTCACCTGCTAGTAAATAAAAGTTATTTGGATCGTGTAAATTTAGCGATTGAAAAAGTTGCATAAGTTCAGTCTTAAAATGTCTATCATTGTTACCAGATGGATAATATGCTGATATCACAAATAACATTTTGTTTGCTAGTAGAGGTATTTTTATAATACATGTTTCTAAATAGTTTAAAGAGTTAGTAGTGTTATTTTTGTAATTAATATATTTGATACCATTTTTTAATAAAATTGCTGTTCCTCCACCTCTCTTTGAATATTTTCTGTCTTTACGTATTAGTTTATAGTCTTGAAAATTCAGTTTGTGTCTATCATTAAGTTTTGTTTCATTTAACAAAACTAAATCTGGATTATATTTCTTTATAAAATTACATAAATCGTATCTTCTACTTAATTTTATTAAAGAGTTAACGTTAATTTCGATAATTTTAAGGTTTTTTACAATTGTCTCTGCCATTTTGATAAACTAATTTTCTAACATCGAAAAGATTGTATCTATTCTAGATGTCTGTAATTGAAGATGTTTGTTTAAATTTATAATTTGGTTTGATAAGTTTTGCATTGAACTATTTAATTGTTCCAATGCATTTTGGATAGAATTTGGGTTGATTCCATTTTGTTGATTGTTATTTTTGACCATATTAGCAAAACTAATATTGTGATTCACAGGAATTGATGTATTGTTTTTTCGTCCCTGAGTTAAGTTTTGTTTTTTAGCATGCAATTTCTGCTTAATCTCCTTATATTTTTCGCAACCTTTATAGGAGGCTGGGTGGCCGTATTTATTGCAAAGCACACAAAATAGCTTATCTCTTTCATTTGGGGTAATATTGTTAAGGGTACATTTATCATTGCCGTGCATTTCACTGCATTTCACACATCTGCGTGGCAGGAAGCAATTAGCAGCACTGTGGAAAATACTTTGGCAGTTTCTGCATTGAGGAATTTCAGGTTTTCTTAAGGTTTCCCAACGGATACAGTGGTGTAGAAGTCCTTTAATTGATTTTAGTTCGTTAACTTTACTATCGTTACTTATTTGCACCAAATATATTGGAAGGGCATAATTTTCATTTATTGATTTTTTGGTTTGAAATGGGTTTACTTTAATGAACTTTAGGTTTTCGTTTTGGAATTTTTTTAATTCCTCTAAAATTTCATTAATGTCATTGTCAGCACTAAGGCCTTTTAGTAAAAATGATTTGGTTTTAATATGTTTTGGGGTGTATGTGAAAAATTTGGTTTTTGTTTTTTCTAAATATGCTTTCACTCTAAAATAATCATCAATAGATGACATAAACAAAGAAAGTTTTTTATTTTGAAATTCTTTAATTTTAAATTCTGATATGTTAAGGCCTATTTTAATAAACTCTATAAGTTGTTTTGAATTAACATCAAAAATTTTTATTGGTGGGATTCCAGTGTTTTTATTTTGATTATTTTTAACCGGTTTAATGTTATTTGTGTTTTCAATGTTAATAGTATTATTTCTATATTCAGAGTTTTTTCTTGCAGCGTGTGCAGTTGTTGTATTTTCGTGTTCTTGTACATGTTTTTCAAATAGCTTTAAGCATTCTTGATTGCAATTTTTGTCATTATCAAGTATTGCCCAGTAATTGTTTTTAATTTGTTTGTTTTGTTGTTCACTTAGCATGTTGCCTTTTCTTTTTCTAGCATTCTCTGTTAAATTATTTTTTGGTTGATTTATGATGTTATCATTGTCATTATTTATTACTATTTGTCGAGCATTGTGCTGACTCATTTTTTTGTTTTAAGTTTTTCTTTTTAAAATTTTTTTTTTTTTTTTTTTTGTTTTTTGTTAGAGTCTCTATCTCTTGTATGTTTTTTTTGTGTTTTTTAACAAAAAATGCAAAATTTGCGAAAAAAAAAAACGCGTTATAGAAGAATTGCAGTTCAAATAAATGATAAGCTAAATCGATCTCCGCTATACGTCTGTCTATCATGACGATTACGATCGAACTCTATTAATGAATTGTCTTTAGCAGAAGTTAAAAATGAAAATTTTCACAAGCTCTCTCCTGAGGAAAAGTTAGATTTGGAGAAGATAATTCAAGAATTTCCGTCTTATGAAAAACTTGGCCTAGGTTGCACGGAACTCCTAGAGCACCATATTGATACTGGTGATGCCGTTCCAATCAAAAGCAGGCATTACCCTCTCTCTCCGCCAAGACAGGAAGAAGCCTATGGGGAAATTGACAGGCTTTTAAGTATGGGGGTCATAGAAGAATCCAATTCACCCTGGTGCTCACCTGCAATTTTGGTCAGAAAACCTGGCAAAGTAAGACTATGCATCGATTGCAGAAAACTTAACTCGGTCACTAGAAAAGATTCGTACCCCTTGCCACACATAGGCGGCTTATTGAGTAGGCTTAAAGACACCTTTTTTATAACTGGTATAGATTTAAAGGACGCATTCCTACAGATTAAACTTACGGAGTCGTCCAAGGAGAAAACTGCTTTTGCTATCCCTGGGAAACCCCTGTACCACTATAAATATATGCCCTTTGGTCTCTGCAACGGACCCCAAACCATGAGCAGACTCATGGATAAAGTTATCCCGTCACGTCTGAGAGAAAATGTTTTCATATATCTGGACGACCTACTCGTATGCAGTCCAGATTTTCAAACACATATGAAACTTTTGTCTCAAGTAGCTCAATGTTTAAGGTTTGCTAAACTAACGATAAATATTGGTAAAAGCAAATTTTGCCAAAAAGAAATTAAATATCTGGGCTACATTGTTGGGAATGGCTGTCTGAAGGTAGATCCTGAAAAGGTAAGATCCATTGCAGAATTTCCTTTACCAAAGACACCAAAACAAGTGCGCAGATTCATTGGCATGACAAATTGGTACAGGTCCTTTATTAGCAACTTTTCTGACATTGCCGGCCCTCTTACTGATTGCCTACGAAAATCCCAGAAAGTTTTTCACCTTACTGATGTTGCGAAATCCTCTTTTGAACGACTTAAGTTAGCTCTTACATCAGCACCTGTGCTGGCACAGCCTAATTTTGAAAAAGAATTCATAATACAGTGCGATGCGTCTAAGGTTGGTGTAGGGGGTGTCTTGTTTCAACACGACGACAATGGAAACGAGCACCCAATTTCATATGTCTCCCAAAAGTTAAATAAGTCGCAAAGTAACTATACTGTTACAGAATTAGAATGTCTGGCTGCTATAGTTTGTGTAAAAAAGTTTCGCCCATACATTGATGGTCTCCCTTTTCGTATTCTAACCGATCACTCCTCTCTTAAGTGGCTCATGTCGCAAAAAGATTTGAGCGGAAGACTGGCCCGTTGGAGTCTTCAACTCCAAAGATATGATTTTGTTATCGAACATAGAAAAGGACGTTTGAATGTAGTGCCCGACTGTCTTTCGAGACTGGACGTTGATGAAGTATTGGTATCAAATGGGGATAACGAAGTAGACCTACTGTCGCCAGATTTCAATACCGAAGAATCTGAGGAGCTTAAGAGGACTGTAAAGGAGAAAAAGGAACTGTTGCCTGATTTGAAATTGTCTGACAATCTTATATTTAAGCGGGTAAAGTTTAGGCAAGGTGGTGAAGAAGAGGAGGAGGAGCTATGGAGACTTTGGATCCCAAAATCCCTTATCCAGCAAGTTATTAAAACAGCCCATAATTCGAAAACGTCATGTCATGGGGGCTTCCTTAAAACCTTGTTCAGAATTCGGCAGAAGTACTTTTGGCCGACAATGGTCCATGACGTTAAATCTTTTGTTCAAAAATGTGATATTTGCAAATGCATAAAATCAACAAATCAGATTTCAAGACCTTTAATGGGTAACCAAATGTTAACAAATAGGCCCTTTGAAAGGATATATTGTGATTTTTTGGGTCCCTACCCATTGACAAAAGCAAAAAACTCTATGATCTTTATTTGCCTTGATCATATGACCAAATTCCTGTTCCTCAAACCGCTCAAAACAGCCACAACTGCAAATGTCATTTTATTTTTCCAAACTGAATTGTTCCCAACTTTTGGTGTTCCTAGGTATGTTCATAGCGATAACGGAAAACAATTTATTTCAAAGGAAATGTCCGATTTTTTTAAGCTATTTGAAATCAAGCACATTACGACTGGGTTGTATGCACCTCACTCAAACGCCTCTGAGCGAGCTAATCGTGAAATTGTTACAAAAATAAGATACTTTCTAAGAGATCATAAGGAACATGGTGAATGGGATAAATATATTCCCCAGATTCTTTCCATTCTAAGAAGTGACTATCATGCCTCAATAAAATGTTCTCCTTACTATGCAATGTTCGGTCAGAATATGGTGCTACATAGCTCGACATATACAATTTTAGAGAAACTTGGATGTATGTCTGGCGAAGATTTTAGTATTCAGAACAACATTGATAAATTGATGAAAATAAGGGAGCAAGTTAGAAAAAATTTAGACATTGCTCATGAAAAATCAAGTAAAAACTATAATTTGCGAAGTAGACCAATAGATTTCAAAGTAGGTCAAATTGTTTTCAGAAAAAATCACGTACTTAGTAACATGACCAAAAACATTAACAGAAAATTCATGCCAAAGTTTATGAAGTGCAAAATAAAAGAAAAAATTGGAAATAACTTATATGGAGTAGAAGATTTAAAAGGTAAATTCATTGGTAAATTTCATTCTTCTGATCTGAAACCTTGAATTTTTCCCCGGCTTTTGTGGGTCGTGCCCCACGATTCCTAAAAGAATAACAAAAACTGCCTCAAATAGAAAAAAAAATCGTTTTACTGTTCGTCATAAAAATAATAATATATATTTTCAGTTCGAAGCAGTTTTGTTGCGATTTTCCCTTTGCTCACATTAAAATTTTTGTGGTTTTTTTTTTATTTTATTTTAAAATTTATTTAATTTTATTTAAATAATTATTCAGAAAAGAAAAAAACTTGTGAAACATACTGTTGGATGGCAAAACAACTCAATTTTGTTAGCGTTACTCTTACCCTTCGCATGCAATAGATTCTTTTTTGCAATTGTCAATACCTTGATTTTCCCACTCAATTAGTGCGTAAACATATGTATGTGCATAAATCTGTAATATCGCAATTGCGCTCATTAAGATCACCAAATTTATGACCATATATGGTAATAATTCTGGTTTTGTAAATCTAGATTTTATTGTCCTTTTCTCACACATGGACATTCTCATACACATAATGGTTAGTAATTATTCTCCTTTTTTTTACTATGCAATTAATAAATTTAAAACGCAGTTAATGATCTACCAAAAAAATTAAAAATTTCATTATTAAAGTGACCGTAGTGAAAATAAGTCAAAAAAGAAGAGAGAAAAAAAAATTAAATAATTCGAATATTTTAATCAAAAAAAAAACTATTATTAAAATTCTAACCTTAATATACTAACCAGATCCAATTGAAGTTTCTTATAATTAAAAAGAAGTATTCATATTGCTTAACAACTACCATAATGCTATAAAATCAAAACTAATCTTTCACTTAAAATATTAGCCACTTTTTTTTCCTTTCTTAAAACATGAAATAAAACAAACATGAACTATAATTTAAACATCATGATTACAAACAAATGAACTAACATAAATAAATTAAAACAACTAGTTAAGAAATTAAATAATTTACTACTTTTGGAAATCTTAAACTTATATTTTGATTAACTTACTAAATTTTTCTAGTGTAAACTAAAGTATCTTTATTTTATTTCATAATTTATTTTTTTCTAAACTTCTAAAATAAAAAAACACACATTAATAACAAAAATAAGTTTTTTTTAAAGCAACAACAACAACAACTACGTCATCAGTATGATTTGATTGCTGGGCCCTTCGATCGGAGAATATTGAAGAGAAACATCATATTTTGTTGTGAGTAAAATGTTAAACAATATACATATGTACATATCTATGTATGCACATGTTTTTGTAATTATGTATTAAAAAAAAAGCTTTACTATAAGTATTTATCAAAATTTCTTTTGTCCGATAGTCCGACCTTTTTTTTTGTCTTGCCATTCACCTTTTTTTTTATTTTTTTATGAATTCTTATTTTATTCCATTCATATTGATTTTGTTTTTTTGTCAATGAATGAGTAATTGTTTCTCTTTTTATTATGATAATTTTTTTTTACTTTATATTTCAATAAATATTACTATTAATTTGATTTTGTAAAATACCAAATATGCAGTGTTAATTTATTTAAAAGGGAAGGATAGACCATACAAAATGTATCTTTTGTAAGTAGATAACAATGTCATCTTTAGGGACAGAGGAAAAATTCAGGGTATATAAATTCTGTCAAGGCGTCTGACATACTTGTAGTCAGAAGGGTGGGAAAATTGTACCCCAATGTGCTTAATACCTGGCACCAATAGATTTAAAAATTTTAATTGTTGAAGCATTTTTTTCTTTTAAATACACTCGGTGGTATTTTAAGGCAAAAGAGTGTATTATATGTTTGCGTCATAAAACCGGGTTAAGAACCGTATATACCATTGAGCTAGCTGAACACCAGTACTTTGCGCTTAATCAAGTTTTATTTTGAAATAAACAAATTTTTTTCTATCAGGTTAAATATTCAATAATTTTTGTTATTCTTTCGGACACGACGCGTAACAATACTAATATATCATTCGGCTCAAGTTTTATATTACACAGATGATTTTTTAGTTCAAACGAATTTTTGATGTTATATTCCCTAGATATAATATGTTTAAGGATATTTCCTAAATATTTAGATAAATTGTAACATGGCACTTGTATTGATGACACAATTGGCCTAAAAGGGGTTTCCGGTTTATGGATTTTTGGTAATCCGTATATTCTTGGGGCAACAGCCGCATGACAAGTAAGATTACGTTTTTGCCACATATCAATGAATCCATTCTTTTCTAAGTTTGATATGATGTTGTTATTTTGTTTCTGAAGTTTTTGAGTCGGGTCAGTTCTTATTGTTCTGTAGGTATCTTTGTCTTGTAGAAGATTTTCCATTTTTTGGCCATAATCCTTTTTGTACATGGCTACCGTTTTGTTGCCTTTGTCTGCCTTTATTATGATCATTTCTTGGTGCTTTTTTAAAAATTGTTCAGTTTTTTCAAAAACAGTTGAAATAAATTTTTCCCTGTGAGTATTTTTAATTTTTCTTTTAAAACCAGTTATACTATTTGCCAGCTTAGTTCTTGCTATATCCTTTTCTTTGTCTGCATTTTCGTCCATGTCTTGGATGCATTGTTCTATATCCGCGATTATATTTATTGGAGAAAAATTCTTATCAGTTACTGGTAATGCAAACTTCTTTCCTAACGAGAGTATCCATTTACATTCCATAGGTATATTTATTGTTGTTTTATTTTCAAACCAATGATTATTAAAAATTAGTCCGTGTGATTTAAACTGTTTTTCTTTAAGTGTATTTAATTTAATCAGCTGTTTTGTCCTCACTTCTTCTCTTATGTATTTTGTTCTGTCCATTTGTTTGCTAATGAAATTTTTGTAGTCATCATCTGTTACCATTTCTTCAATACCAGCACTCATGTGATACATTTTTCTTTTTGTTAATTTAATATTTGTGGTTGTTTGTGAATCTCCAAATTGAGAATTTTTTTATGAAAATTATGTTCAATCTTACCCAATTGGTTTACTATTGTGCGGCATTGAAATAATTGTAATACATAAATATTTAGTTTCTACTATATTTTTGAAAAAACAAACCTACCACTTCTTTAAAATTGCATCTTGGGTTGAGAAATGTCTTGACTAAATCTAAATGAAAACAGCTTAATATTTATTAGATTCTATTTAATGTAAAAATTTACCTTTTGTAGAATATTTTGAGAACTAATTTCTTAGATTTTATAATTTGATAAATTTTTAGTTTTTTATTTATTTATGTTGCGTAATTATCTTAAAAATTATAAATAGAAGGAAATAAAAAATTACTTTGATTATTTTCTTTTTGAGATAATTTGGGGATATTGCTTAACTACCCATCAAAAACTTCGCCTACAAAATAATGTGTTGAATAATCAGAAAAACATGAAGGCACTACTTACAATTCTACTGAAAGCACCAGGTACCCAGTAAAAACTTCGCTTACTTTTTCAAAATGAATAGCTTCTTTAACTCATTATTTAGTACACTCAAAATATTATGTAGTTAAATTCAAACGAAAATTCATTTGAAACAAATTAAAATTCATTTAAAAAACGGATCATTTACATTTCATTTAAAACAAATGATTTTTTCAGTAATTTCTAAGTTTTTTATTTATTGAACATCATATTCGTTAAAATTGAATAGTTTTTACTTTTAAAAAATATATTTTAACCGATAAAAATCAAACAAATTAACAAAAAAAAATACGGAAAACATTATTTTTTGGTAGTTTGTTTTTTTAATAACAAACATAAATGTTGAAAAATAAATTTATTCGTAAAATAACTATATTTTTATTCAATTTTAACAGTACCGAAAACGAATTTAATAACCTACAATCAGTTACTGTAATAATTTTATGAGTGTAGTTTTGATCTATAACTACATCTCTAACAACTTCGATAACTACTTTTTTCTGGATGTATGTAGGTAAAAAAAAATAATGACTTACTTTTGAATGCGTTCATTTTGGGACATCCCATGTAAAATTCATTGGTTCTTTCAGTAGAATTGTAAGTAGTGCTCTTATGTTTTTCTGATTACTCAACATATTATTTTGTGGGCGAAGTTTTTACTGGGTATTGCCTTAGGGGATATCTTCCATTTGTTTGCAGGGGATATAAATATAAATACAAATACACCTACAGCCAACTTCCAAGTAAAAAAGTGGGAGAATTACAAGACAAAACAGAATTGCAGAGTACATTAAACTGAGAACCCCCCAGTTGGCTATGTCGTGCACGAATCATTGATGAATCGTGCACGACAATGTTAATTCCTGCACGACACGTAAGGGACAAGTATTGCGAATCGTCAACGACATTTTCAAACAAGTGTCGCGTAAATCGTGCACGACACAAAGAGAGACAATGTCGCTCAGCCTGTCGTTGACGACCACATGCACGACATTGTCGTCCATATAGTCGATAATGACCACATGAAAGGCATTGTCGTTTGTATTATCTTTGATGGCTATATAGACGACAATGGATTCTACTTTTTCGTCAACGACTGCGTAAAAGACTATGTCGATGAAGTTACAGGAGTTACAGCTTACACGACAATGTCGCCTATAAACCTAAATAAATAAATAAAAATATACAATACATAGCACATATGCAAATGTTTTTAAAATCATACCTTATGTGCTGTTTTCACAACACAAGTGACTGAACGTGTTGTAAAATTTATATGAAAAGCACTCAGGTTTTTGAGTGTTTTCCATATAAATTTTACTACACGTTTAGTCACTTGTGTTGTGTAAACAGCACATTAGTCTTTGAGTTCTCTGACTTGACTGACTGATTTTCTTCACTTTGCTTTGGTTGTTTTTTATTATTATCGTTATTTTACAGTTATTTTTATTTTTTATTGGGAACCACTTATTTTTGTTTGTTAGGAAGACAGCCTACAAGACAATGTCGCTCATATTGTCGTGCTTAGAAGTTGATAAAGGACACCTTACAAGACACTGTCGGTCATGTTGTCGTGCATACACTTTAATACACGACAGCTTACAAGACACTGTCGCTCATACTGTCGTGTATAGTTGTTGATAGAGGATACCTTACACGAAAATGTCTGTCATGTTGTCGTGGATAAGCTTTAACAAAAGACAACTTGAAAGACAATGTCGGCCATGTCGTCGTTTATTAACTTCTTCAAAAGACAGTGCACTAGACAATGTCGGGTATGTTTTCGTCCACGACATTTTCCTCAAAATTGTCTTCTAGAAATCCTAAGTGATAGAAGACATGTCGTGCATAAATTGTTGACGACAATGTCTTCGACGGACGTTTGGCCAACAGGGCCTTTCCCAATCTTCTCACCACTCCCACTAATAAACTTAAGAATTGCTGCAGCAGAAATTGCAAGTCTGGATGATGACTAACACAACAATATTTCTTATGCACAACTTCTGTTTAGAGCATGGATATTTATGTTAACTAATAATTTGAAAAAAAAATCAAGAAAAAATTTGCAGTGCAGAAAGTGAAGCCAACTTGAGGTCATAATAATATTACAAGGATTTATATTAATTTTTGGAGCTTGAGGTGTTTTTTATATAAAAATACTAATTTTATTATACCAACATATTATTTTTATTTTTGATATTTTCGGGCTTAAATTTATTAAATATAATTTTTATTAAATTATATGAATGGTGGAAGGAATTTTACAACATGAAATGAATAAAATTCATCAGGGACAGTTATAAGTTTTTTTTTAAAAAATTACTTTTTAATAATTTTTTCTTGTATTTATTTTTTGCTAAGAAAATTAATTTGTGGTTTATAGAACACGAGCGCCTTACTCGTCCGTTCAACTTACATTTAAAACAAAAACAAAATTTCGAAATTTGTTTTTGTTTTAAATGTAAGTTGAACGGACGAGTGAGGCACTCGTGTTCTATAAACTACACATAAACTTAATTCTTTAGTTTTATTTATTTCTCAGGAAATAAAAATTATTTTTGAGTTGTATTTTTTGCTTAGATAACAAAAATAATTTTTTGAGTTTCAATTTTGTGTACCCCCAATTTCACCAAGTTCTGTTAAAACTAACTATTATTTTAACTTCCAGTAACCAAATGTTTTGACAGCTTTAACTGATAGTTAATTATAACCGAACTTAGTGAAATTAAGGGTTAGAAAATAATAGTTACTTTTTTTTAAATTTTACAAAATGAACGCTAGGTTTGGCGGAAAATCTACTTTTAAAAAATTTTGATTCTGCACCACTGTAGACTGTAACTCAAATTGTTGTTTAGTACTCGTAATGTGTTGCATTCGTTTGATATCCATTCCGTTCTTTTTTTTATAATAAATTTTATTGTTACAATTGTTGTAACTTCTAGAACAAAAATTCCTTATTTCTTTTATTTCGATTTTTGCATTATGGAGTGTGGGATTTGACACTTCAAATTCTGTTATTGTATAGAAGTATATTTTTAGTTTTATTGCAGTTATTTGACAGTATCCAAAGGAGTCAATTAAAATTGCATAAAAAATATGTAATTGTTATTCCTAGTGAAGTAAAATAAAATGTCTAGGTTATGTTTAATCAAAAAAATTTTAATTGGTATGTATAAGTTGTGTAAATAATTTAATACAATTGGCAGTAAAGACTATTGCTTTTAAAATATTAGTGTGAAATTTCCATTTAAATTATGTTAATCGAAATTACAATTTGCAATAAGTTCGTTATCGAATGTCATAATTTGTCTCAAGTTATTTTTTACAACAACATACATACTTTTCTTTTGGGTTAAAAAGAAAATGAGCCAAACCAATTAGAATATTTCAGGAGTAGGCTCTAAATGGTTTAAATAAGTTATTAACTTATATATTTGTAAAAACTGAAAAATACTGTGGGATACCTGGCCATATAAGCTAAACTAGAACAAATTGTTTTTATAATTGCATTATCCGTTACGCTTTAAGACGTACTCAAGTATTTTCCGAGAGTGGGCTTTGTTTGGAGATTATGGTCGATTATGGACCGATCTTCCTGATTTATAGTCATATAGAATGAGTTCGTGCAATCTTATATAAATCTGTGCATTATGAACCGATTTATTTCCGTCTTATCAAATTATAAAGTTTTGAGGGTGGTTGTTCCACATTTGGATTCATAACTCTTATTCTACTAAACCGATCAATCCCAAACTGCTAAGGAGAACTAGAAACAATTTGACCCTAATATTGTTTTGAGTCGTTTGAAAGTCAACGTGATTACAACAGACGGACAGACAGACGGACATTGCAAAATCGACTTAAAATTACTCAAGGACCCGCAATATATGCTCTTTATGGGATAAATATTAAAAAAGTTTCACATGGAACGACAGACATAAAAGTAGTCCCTCATTCATCACTAGTGTTGGAGGGTGTAAAAAGGGATTTGCGGAAAAACTTTGATTCATTAAGAGAAGTGTTGCAGAAAATCGTAAAAGGCTTGGTAATCGTGCTTTCTTCAAAAGAACTTTTAGATATTGATTTCGAAACTTCCTACGAGGCACTGTGGCTGAAAATTTAATTTCATCGGCAAAAGTCCAAGTTTTTGCTATCGCCGGTTTCAAAAATTTTAATGCCATTCTATAGCAAACATTTTAGAAATAAGGTTTCTAAAAAACTGGATTAAAATAATAGTAATTGTGGGTGTGGCATGCTGTTTTAAGCAAATGTTTTATGTTTTTTTAGAATAAATTTAATTTTGTAAATTTGATCGAAATTAAATTATGATTTTTTGCAAGCTGTTATCAATAATCGGTCGAAATTTTTTTTATACTAGTGGGATATTAGTCTTTAAGTAATGGTTCGGTCCATCACTGTATTATGTGTACGGTGGCATGTCTTAACGTCCAGTGTCCGTGGACACTATGACACTTCAAAAAGTGTCACAGTGTCCATGAACTTTATGACACTTTTAAAAGTGTCCATCAGAGCAGTGTCATAAAGTCCGTGGACGTTGTGACACTTTGTAGGGGTCATAATGTCCACAACATGCTTACAAACGCGAAAGCATACAGGGTCTTCGGCCGGGCGCAAGAATTTTCTCCTCTTTGATAAAACAATTACCGGCTTCGCTAACTAAAGCTTCTCTGCACAGCCGGCCTTCGGCCGGTCGCAAGGATTTTATCCTCTTTGGTATAACAAACACAGGCTTCGCTAACTAAAGCTTCTTTGTATAGCCGGCCTTTGGCCGGGCGCAAGGATTTTCTCTTTTATGGTATAAAAAATACTGGCTTCGCTAAGTAAAGCTTCTCTGCGAAATCGGCCTTCGTTCGGAAACAAGGCAGATTTTAGAAGCTTTACTTAGCGAAACAGGTACTTGTTATAGCATAAAGGAAAATATACTTGCGCCCGCCCAAAGGCCGTCTGTGCAGAAAAGCTTTAGTTAGCGAAGCCGGTCTTTGTTTTACCATAGAATAGAAAATCCTTGCGCCCGGCCGAAGGCCGGCTATGCAGGGAAGCTTTAGTTAGCGAAGCCGGTGTTTGTTATACCAGAAAGGAAAAAATCCTTGCGCCCGGCCGAAGGCCGGCTGTGCAGAGAAGCTTTAGTTAGCAAAGCCGGTCTTGCGCCCGGCCGAAAGCCGGCTATGCCGATTTTTGTTACACCATAGGGGAGAAAATCCGTGCGCCCAAAAGTGTTTCTGTTATATATTTAAAGTATGCACCCAGAGAAAAAACAACAACCCCATTTTTAAAATTTTTTTAACCATATAATGTTTAATATAACCAAATCATGGTGGCATGTCATAACGTCCATGGACACTATTACACTTTGCAAATGGACATTATGACACTTTCAAAAGTGTCATTAGGTCCATAATTACCAAAGAAGTTAAATACAAATACGGCCAAAGGCCGGCTGTGCAGAGAGCTTTAGTTAGCGAAGCCGGTATTTGTTATACCATAGAGGAGAAAATCCTTGCGCCCAAAAGTGTTTTCGTTATATATTTAATATATACACCCACAGAAAAAGCAGCAAAACCATTTTTAAAAAATTTTTTAACACATTTTGTTTCATTTAACCAAATCATTGTCACCGACAACCATATTATGGTTAAATTAGTTTCTTTAAAAATAGTTTTGTTGGTTGTGGCCATAAAAAAACATGTTTTTCTCTGCGGGTATGTAGATCTTTTTTTGTATTTAACGTCTTTAGTAATTATGGACCTTATGACATTTTTAAAAATGGCATAATGTCCATTTGCAAAGTGTCTTAATGCCCACGGACATTATGACATTTTCAAAAGTGTCACAATGTCCATGGACACTGTGACACTTTTTGGAGTGTCATAGTGTCCATGCACACTATAACACTGGACGTGATGACATGCCACCATGTGTACCTGTATCCATGTTCTTTAACTTTAATGAGAACTTCACGCATCAAAAGATGTGAAACAAAATATTCCATCGTTTCTCGAAAAGTGAGAAAAGACTGTCTGTTATGACGAAAACTATTAAAAGAGATTACGTCGTTACGTTACCCTAGGTCTACACTAAAGATAAATATCTTAGCAAATTGGCAATAAGGGGGACGGGGTTTTTCGCAGAGGCTGAAAGCTCTCTATCTGCTATCCACTTGGGGGTAGCAAGAAGCGATTCCTTTGTTCGAAATTCCCAAGCATCTCACGACTTCCGGTCTTAGACCAAGTGTTCCCTGGTAATGTCATTCAGACACCCGTCTGATGGCAGCCAAAGTGAGAAGGCGTACAGTATTGAGTATCCAGAGTGCATGCTAACACCGATGCGTCTCTGGAAACTAGGTGATACCCGACAACAATTTATCACTGAAACTCATCTGTATATTTACCGTATTACGGTCCACCGGCCTAGCGGTGTGTTGGCAGCCCCAACTCTAGGATCGGATGCTTTAGCCCAATCAGCTAATCATCTTAAATAATCAGATTACAGAAGCCACAACGAAGAATAATAACCAACCGATTAACCCGATGACGACCTTTAGCTTAAAGAAATTGACACGATTTGGAACTTGGAATGTCCGTACGCTATTAGAACATACACGTCTTGCACAAGTATGTAAAGAATTTAAAAGATATAACCTGCTATTCCTGGGTCTATGTGAAACCAGATGGCCAGAATCTGGAGAGTTTATAACATCTGATGGCCTAACATTTATATACTCCGGTAGACCAATAGATCAGCCTAAGATGAACGGGGTTGGAATGCTTTTATCAAAGGAAGCTAAGGATGCTCTTTTAGACTGGAAACCTCATTCAGACAGGATAATCACAGCACGTTTTAGAACACGTGCCAGACACATAACATGCGTGCATTGTTATGCACCAACTGAAGTCTCGGATCCTTCTGTGAAAGAAGACTTCTATAGTCTATTGACCAGGGTTACCGCATCGGTTAACCGCGGTGACATAATGCTGTTGACTGGTGACTTCAACGCTCAGGTTGGTCCTACGAATAGTGGTCTGGAAATAGCAATGGGCCGACATGGTATAGGGAGAATGACCGAAAATGGTGAGCTGTTCGTCGACACATGTCTGAACAACAATCTGGTCATTGGAGGAACTCTATTCCCTCATAAGGAAATTCATAAGGTGACCTGGATCTCTCCTGATAATGTAACGGAAAATCAGATTGACCACATTGCTATTAGCAGAAAATGGAGGGGATCATTTTTGGATGTACGTAATAAGCGTGGCGCTGATTGTGCCAGTGATCATCACTTAGTCATTGGCACCATTCGCTTAAAAGTGGCGGCCATCAGAAAGGACAATAAAGTTCAACGTAAATATTATGTTGAAAAATTGCTAAATCCTCCAATTAAGGCAAAATTCATCGAATCGCTCAACGCTTCCTTACATAGGCTACCAAACAGCACAGCAAATAGCTGGCCACTCGTTAAAAATTGTTTCATAGACGCTGCCGATGAACACATAGGGCATAAAGAAACAAGTAGAAAGCAATGGAGCAGACGATACATGGGATCTTATAACGGAAAGAAAAGGTGTAAAAGGACTCTTAAACGGAGCAAAGACTCTCAACGTGAAATCAAGAATCCGCTCAATTTATAAAAGCCTTGACAAAAAAATCAAAAAAAGTGCAAGACAAGATAAGCGCAAATGGGTCGATGATCTTGCAAATCAAGCAGAATCAGCCGCCGCCACATATAGAACCAAAGATCTTTACAGAATTACAAAGAAACTTACCCAAAAAACGTTTATCATTGGCAGACCTCTTAAATCATCTACTGGGGATCTTATTACTTCAAAGAAAGATCAAATGAATGCATGGGTGGAGCACTATTCATCTATGTTAGTTAGCACGTCACACATTGGCGCCAGCCCTTGTGACTGTGACTACCACAACGTAAGAGACGACATCTCCACGGAGCCCCCTGAAGAAACCGAAATTATTGAAGCCATAACCTGCTTAAAAAATAACAAGGCACCAGGTCCGGACAATATACCGCCCGAATTGCTCAAAGCATCTCCCGTAGTCAGTGCTAAAATTATGTACCATATTATCGAACACTTCTGGCAAACTAATACACTCTGTGATGAGATAAAAGAAGGTCTTATTATCAACATACCAAAAAAGGGGGACTTGTCACAGTGTAAAAACTGGCGGGGAATCACCCTCATCAATATGGCAAACAAAATAATCTCCCAAATTGTTAATAAAAGACTATCAACCGCTTTCGATCCCCTACTCCGTAATGAGCAGGCCGGCTTTCGTCCACGAAAATCATGCATAGAGCATGTAAACAGTATTCGCATCATCATTGAGCAATCTGTTGAATGGAGATCTCCGCTTTACTTGGTTTTCATTGATTTTGAAAAAGCCTTTGATACTCTGTCCCATTTAGCTATATGGAGTGCACTAAAATGCAAGGGCACCCCAGACAAGATTGTCGACGTCATTAAGGCTTTGTATCATAATGCAAGCTGTCGTATTCTTCATGAAGGCTGTGTTAGTGACAAATTTCAAATTAGAACCGGAGTACGACAAGGTTGTGTACTGTCACCACTCCTCTTTAACATTGTACTGGACAACATAATGCAAAAAGCCTCACGCACGCAAAGGGGAATAACATGGGGACTTAATAGTAGACTAGAAGACCTCGATTATGCAGATGACATCTGTCTTTTATCGCATAATTACAACGACATGCAAGCTAAACTTAACGCAGTTCAGGCTGAAGCAGCAAAAACTGGTCTTAAAATAAATATTACCAAAACTAAGGTAATGAGAATAAATGCCTCCAACAACAGAGCTTTTACAATAAACCAACAGGAACTTGAAGATGTCTCAACGTTCTCGGCAGCTTGTTGACTACAAAAGGAGGCTCTGGTGATGACGTTCGAAACCGAATTAAATGCGGCAAACAAGCATTCGGTCAACTTAACCCAATATGGCGATCGGCGCATATCTCAAGGAGAACCAAGTTGAACATATTCAACTCCTGCATTAAATCTACTCTTCTCTATGGCTGCGAATCTTGGAATGCAGCCCCAAAGACCTTAACTCATTGCAAGTATTTATAAATCGATGCTTGTGGAGAATTCTGAAAATATTTTGGCCTGTTACTATAACTAATACAAGATTATGGAACGAAACCGGTCAAAAGCCCATAAAAAGTGAAATATTAAGAAGAAAATGGCGCTGGATAGGGCATACTTTGCGAAAGCCCAATGACGACGTTACAAGAAACGCTATAGAATGGAACCCCCAAGGTAGCCGAAGAAGAGGTAGACCATCCCACACCTGGCGTCGCCAAATCGAACTTGAAGCTGTCACACAAGATAAAAGCTGGAACGAAATAAAAACCTTAGCATCGGACAAATCACAATGGAACCAATTTGTTATGGCCCTATGCTCCTTATAGGAACCACGGGAACTAATATATATATAATTGGCAATAACGTCGGCAGAATAACAGAGCAATATAGCTTATGTTAAAGGCATGGGAAAACGTATTTATGTTAACTCATAATTTGAAAATTATCAAGGAAGAAGATGCAGTGTAAAAACTGGCGCTTTCTTGCAAAAATTATTTTTATTAATATAAATTCTTTCTTATTCGACTTTATTGATTGAGGTCTTTTTTATATAAAAATATAATTTTTTTTTTTTTTTTTTTGTTAAAGTAAAATTAATATTTTTATAAAGAACTCAAACTTAAACAAATTAATTTAAACTTAAATAATAAAGATCGAATAAGAAAAATATGATATTAATAATAATAATTTTTGTAATTTTATTTAAGTGTTTATTAAATTCTTTAATTTAATTCTTTTAATACAATTATAATTTGCTACCATTTCACAAATTTAATTTCTTTCTCCCACAATTCGCTTCTATTTTTTTTGCTTTTTCTTTCAATAATTGTCAACGAAAATGGACTAACAATTATTGCAACATAAATTGCCGGCGAGCCAGCAAGCCGAACGGACATCGTTAGTTCGACTCAGAAAGTGATTCTGAGTCGATCGGTATGCTTTAAGGTGGGTCTAGGGCCAATATTTGAAGGTGTTACACACATCAGCACAAATGCATAATACCCTCTCCACTATTGTGGTGTGGGTATAAAAATGTAAATAGAATAAAAATATTTTTTTTTGTTGTTGATCAATGTGAATATGTATAATACCCCAGCAACTTACTTACCTAGTAAGCCAGCAAATAACATTGCAGAAAACTGATTAATATGTACTTATTTTTGGGTGAAAGTTCATGATTTTTGTTTTAAAAGGGAAACAAATTTATTTGTTCCTTGATTAATCATACATACTAAAGCTACCCTGCATAACCGGCCTTCGGCCGAGCGCAATGAATTTTTCCTCTATGGTACACCAAGGACTGGCTTCGCTTACTAAAGCTTCCTTGCGTAGCCGGGTCGAGTCGGTTTTTTTTATACTATAGAGGAGAAAATCCTGGCGCTATGCAGAGAAGCTTTAGTTAGCGAAGCCGGTGTTTGTTATACTATAGAGGAAAAAGTCTTTGCGCCCGGCCGAAGGCCGGCTATGCAGAAAAGCCTTAGTTGGCGAAGCTTGTGTTTGGTATATCAAACCATGATATATATCGCGCGATCCTTTAAAGCAAAACTGTATAATTAAATGTATTACATATATTGGGCCTTTATTTCATTTCAGAAATTGTGGTTTTATTTCGTATGAAATAAGCCCCCAAAAATTAGGGAATTATTTCATTTAAGTTTGGGGCGTTATTTCATTTCGTTGGGGGCTAATTTCATTTTCAAAAATGGGGCTTTATTGAATATGAAATAAGGCCCCACGCATTGGGGGTTTATTTCATTTTTTTTTGGGGGGTTATTTCATGCCGCCTTACACAACATGGTCACTGATGTGTTATATAATGTTTCCACAGGTTCTATATTTGAGTTAAATCCGAATTTCAGAGGAATAGAACTTGTTAGAGTCAAACTAGGCTTAAGAGGTTTAAGTATCACCAGAAAGCTAAAAGTGTTCTCTTAAACCTCATATATACTTTTGCAACTGTTTGGAACTGTCTGTTTAACACTTACTTTACTCGAAACATTTTTTTTCTCTTTTTATGTAAAAAAATAATTCTGCAAATGATGCAATTCTTGAAACTGGCATAGACGGACAACTTTTGAGCTGATTTAAAAGAGGGTCGGGAGAATGACTTGTGGACCTCTACAATTTGGAACCTCGGATACCTCGAGATATTCGGATAAAACTAAATTTTTGGGTTGATTTTTTAAAGATTTTGCGAGTTTTTTAATCGGGTGGATTATGTTTAATATCAAACTGTTATATAGTGGGTTAAACATTAAACATTAAATCTGATTTTAAGTAATGTTATGTTGTTTTTGTAAGCGCTTATGCATTTTAACAGCTGTACCTAGTAATGTTAAGAAAGGATTGGCAAAAAAGCAGAAAATAAAGGCGTTACAAAGGAGAGATGAAATATTGGGTATTTGGAAATTTGTTAAACTTAAACACTTCATCAGCTCCAATAAATTAAGTGTAATACTGTATTCACACTATTAAATTTTAACGTGTTTAAGCAAATTTTTAAAAAACTTAAACAAAGGTGTTCAGACTACAATTATCATGTTTTAATTTCACACCTTGTCACACGCTTTTCCAGCGGCAGAGCAATCATATGGATTAAGCTATGAAAAGAGATCGTGGCAATTGGTAATAAATACAAAAGCAGCTATTGCCAAATGCATTATTTTTATTATCCATAGGACCGTACGAAATCATTTTGGGAAGTGGACTGCCAAATTCTTAGTGATTCGAAGTGCTGTGCAACAAATTGAGATGTTTGCAAAAAGAGCAAACACAACTTCGGAAGACAATTGGAAAAAAGATAGCTATTACTCTGTATTCATTAGGATCCTACGCAAGGTCGCATCCGTACTTTTGAATATGGATATTTCTTCGCGCACCCCTTAGTTCACTAATATACTCCGACCAGATTTCTATTAATAGTTCCTCCTCTTCAACTGTCCACGATTTCTTTCTTTTCTTTTTTTCTGTTAAATTTTTTTAAATCTTTGCCAACAGCACTTTATTTTTCAAATAATTTTTTTTAAATTATTAAATTTTTGACGTATTGTCATTAAAAATATGATCAGTAAAAAACAAAAATCAAAAAAGCAACTGAACGTATGGAAAAACGTGGTTATTAAACATGTTTTGTCATCATTTTGCTTAGTCTGAGTCCATACGGCTCATGTCTTATTGACAAGATTCTTCCATTTTCTTCTTTGAACATGTATTGGCGTTCAAATGATTCATGTCATGTTGACGACATGTGCTTTTTTGATATTGAAAACAATAACAAAATTAAACAACGCCTGTAAAGTAGCAATCATGTCAATAAGACATGAGCCGTATGAACACAGACTAAAGCTTCGTACAGACGATGGTCAGATCTTACAATATTGTCATTTTTCTGACAATGGTGCCATTGTCAGATGCATTCATTTTACACATCTGCCAAATGAAAATGAGCTTACAATGTTCAGACAGTTGCAAGACATTTTTAGGCAATTTTAATGACAACATTGTAAGATCTGACCATCGTCTGTACGAAGCTTAAGGAGCGATTTTTAGTGTTTATTTTCGAACACTGCTTTGCACACTAAGAAGTAACTTAAATTCGAATTCCCCTCATTCTGAAATTGCTTTTCGATTTCATCTCCGAATTCTTTTTTCTTTCACCCTTTAAAACTTCAAGATAAAGTACAATATTTACGCAGGTAAGTTGATGCCAATTCTATACAAAGACCGAAAGTAGAAAAACACAATAAACAAATATGTAAACTGAAAGATTGTCTGCGAACTTTAAACTTCTGGCCACCCAACTGCCATTAGCTTTTTTACATTTTAAGCTTTTACACACTCTTAAAAAAGCCTTCTTCGGTGCGGAATATAACGATAATTAATATTTGGAATGGGCACAAAAAGCGTATTGAACTAATTTCTATTTAATAAAGAGGGCGAAACGTTTCTATTAAGTGGTATTAAAAGTTTGCAAATACACACAAACACTGGGGAATGTTGAATATAAAATAATGAAATGATTTTTAAAGGTTCCCCCCAAATTTTTTTTATTAAGCTGTTATGGTCAATTATACCCCGCTGGGAGTTTGGACAGAGTTTTATACACAATTAATTTCATTAATATTTATTGGGTAACGAATTTTGAAATATTTCAAATAAAAAGGGTAATAAGGCCTGGGGGCTTGTTCTGTATTGCAAATTAATACGATGCAAAATTGGTATTCTGTAAAACTTTTGTATTCGCATTTGAATTTTAATTCAATTCGCACTGATCAAAATATAACAAATAAACGTCAAATTTAATATTAAAGATAAAAATCAAGGCGAATTCATACAAGGTGACCTTGGCTTGCTACGTAATCAACAGCTGATAACTAACTATAGGTCTGTCTGGGTACTTTTCCAGTAGCAAATACTCAGTAAATTTTTTGGGAGAGTAAGACCAATATTACTCTATCGGCTGAAAAAATCTCAAAAAGTACGCAGACAGTATTCAGTGAAATTTTGCAAGAAAACAGCTGATCGGTGTGTAAACAATTGAGATAACAAAGCAAAAGAATTTTAGCATATGTGTACGCAAAATTGAATTCTCGGGGTAAATTAAAAAATTATTAATTAAAGTGAAGCTTAAAAAGTGTTGTAAATTAAAAAACTTGTTTATTACACAGTTATTAGTTTGGTAAATTCAATTTCTTCTTAGTTTTTAGTTTTATTTGTCGGATTTTTTATAAAACTTCTTTTGCTTACATTGCCCAACATGGTGCCGGCTTACAATGGAAAAAAAGAATGAAATGCCCAATACAGTGCCCTCCAACAGCTTGACAACGGAGAAAAATAATTTGGATGTGAAGTGCTCGCGTGGAACACAATTCCAAATACTCGCCTCTTCAATTGCAAAGTTTGTCCCACAAAGTTCTGCTGGTTCTATCGGTTCTGCCATCTCCACTCCACTTTCGCCACGGTCGCACTGTATATTTGGATTTTTCTAGCATGAAGTAAAATGGTTTGTTTATTATAATTTATTATAAACGTTAAAAATCAACACAATTCTAACTACTTACCTCTGCCATTGTTAAATTTAAATTTTTATATTCATTTCACAAAAACTAATTCATTCAAACAGCTGTTCAAACTATTTGCAAAATCTTGCAAGCGGAAATTTCTCCAGTAACATTTTGCAAGTTCTCTAACTTCCAACTGTCAAAAAATTCTCTTTTTGGCTCTCTCGTTGCAAGAGATTTGGAGTACGCAGACAACATTTTGCAAGATTTTGCAAAATTTTGCGCAAAATATGTGTACGCAGACAGACCTTATATGTCAAAATGATATGCCTTTACTTTTTCTTGACATTCTATTTAAATATTTATTTAAATTCAAATTAAGTCTTAAGATTTTTTTTTATAAATTGTAAATTAAAAATGCAGCACACACACGCACGCAAAAAAAATGAGAATGTACTATGTTCCGTGTTCCTACCCGCTTGACCACGGCAATCGAAAATTATATTGCTATTGAACAATTGGCAAACGTTTCTCTGATAAAACGTTCGAGAACGACTACTGCTAGTGAAACGAAAAAGAACTCATAGAGTTCACCCGTCGCTCAGTTTGTGGCAGCAAATTCTTCGATCTCGAAGGTTTGCTTTAATATTAATAATGATCTTTTGGCAATATCTATAACGAACAACTTTAACGATATCACTAAATGTTCGCTGGAAGTAGTTTTATAGATTCGATTTAAAATTCGCTAAACATTCGTTTTTAATAGTTTTGCAAAAGTTCGTTAGCGAAGCTTTTATATTTTTCTCTCTTAATTTTGTGTTTTGTTTTTTTCTCAAAAAAAAGAGTACGTTTTGTTTTTTTTTATGTATAATACATATATAATATTTATTTATAAAAACAAAACAAAAATTTGTACTTTAAGTTAAATAAAAATAATTCTTACAAATGCTTATAAATTAATTTACATGAAAATCATTTTTAAAAAAATAATATACATATATTTTTAAAAAATAAGGTAATAAAAAGTAATTAAGAAAACGCAGTTTTATTATGGTCAATTTCCATTCTTTTTTTCTTGGTACTTAGCTGATTTATTTAGTCTGTCATGGGCATATTGAAAAAACCTCTGTGATATTTTATCAAAATCATCATCTTCTAATGAAAATTTGTTTTTAAAAGAATCTAATGAAATATATATAAAAATCAATTATTCTACAATTATTATAAACAAAAGTGTTCAAAATTGTTCTTACGTCGAATAGCTGAAGTTAATCGCGATTCCCTTATACATTTTTTGCTGATAGTTCCCCTCCAAGAAAACTGCTCCGCCAGTACATCAGAAAACATTATTTTCCACAAGTTTCGTATAAATTTTTCGTACGACTTTTCTTAAGACATTGACAATTCCTTCACCTTAAATAAAAACAAGTATAAAAATATGTATGTTAATAATGTATATTTATGAATGTACATAATATGTACATATGAATGTGAATGATACTTACGAATTGTTTAAAAGTTTCTTTGTCTTCCAAACTGCTTTCAAAATTATTATATTGTTCCATTAATACAAATGGTTGAATCGGAACAATATGTTCAATACAAGCAACGTCTCCGTATACTTTCGTTTTTAGGGACGAAATTTCACTGCGAATTGAAATCAGCTCATTTGTTAAACGATCGGTTTTTGTATTAAGAATCGTTACATTCAGGTCTATTTTCCGCACAAGGTTTAATATTTCTATTAGAAAAAGTATAAATGGGGGATTTTTCAAATGTAAAATTAATGATTTTTTGTATATTATAAAGGACAAGACTATAAAAAATACATACCTCTTAATTCACTGCTTTTATTGTTTGTGTTTGCCGTATAATCTGTTAAGGTTAAAATTTGACTGTTGCCGGTAAAATTTGTATCGGAATTTTGTTGAAATAGCTCCGTGTATATTGAAATTGGCTCTTTATTATTTTCTTCATTCTGAGTAATATTATTAATGGTAAATGCATTTGTGTTAATTCCTGCCATATTTTACCTAAAAGTGAATTAATGGAATTAAAATATGATTATATTCAGTTTTAAAATAACACATTTTTCCGGAAATTTCACAAATTTTAAATATGTCAATGGTTTTACTGAATTGTAAATTATTTGAAGAAAATATTCCTATTAAACTTGAATCCATTGGATAAGAGAGAAAAGGTTCAAGGTTAACAACTAATTTGCTATGTAGAATATTCATTTTACTTACCTTATTTTTCTTTAATTTTGAAAATAAATATTTATATTTTTATTATGTATTTTTTTAATATTAATGTTTTTTAAACTTGCGCTTTCAGCTTTTAACACTTCACTTTTAACTCACAAATGACCTGTTTATTTTTATTTTTCAATTAAAAACAACAAAAAAAAAAAAACGTTTTGTTTGGTTTTGCTTTTCTTGCGAGCAGCATTTTTTTAATGATTTTTTGTTCGCAAAAAGAATGCCGCAATATCATTTATACAGATTTGGTGAGAAGTAAGCGAAGATAACGGTTTTAAATTAGCTTACTCAAATTTAAGTTCGCCAAATCTTCGCAAAAACTTCGTTAATGCGAACGTTCACTTTTATCTTATAATTTCGAACTTTTAGCGAACATTTTTGTTTCGCTAGTTCTTCGCAGTGGTGAATGTTCGCTTTTTTCGAATCTCAGGTCAAGCGGGTAACGTAAAAAGATGAAGGAAGTGTAGCACTGCTAGCTGGCCGAACATCGTTACATCGACTCAGAAAGTGATTTTGTGTCGATCGCATCCCAGCCAGCATAGGCTGTTTGGTAGATGATTGTATTGAATATGCATACATTTTATAACAAAAACATTAAATATTTCTTTTATTTATTACCTTTTTATACATGTGTACATTTTCTGACACGCTCGTCCTTTAATCTTGGAATATCCAATCCAAAACAATCATTTAATGATTATTCAAGAGTAAAAAAACAACAATGTTACACCTTGTTTATCTTTCGGCAAACCATCATCAAATGAATCTTTTGCGACTCCCTGTATGAGTCATATAAAAATTACAAATGACTTTAGGATCTTTAAAATAAGATTTTCTAACCGGGTGGTGTTGAATTAGCGATCTAAAGGCTTGCTTCTTATTTATTGTATGAACATGAATAGTTTTGTCATGAAAAAGACGCCTGATGCTCTTATTTAGATAGCATTTCATAAGTTGTAAAATAATCATTGTATGGGATACGATTCTTGACATGTTTTCTGAAAAACTAGTGAGATAATCTTTACGAACACCTTAAACGACTACATAAGCGTCTTCCGCTGTGTTGTAGAAGTAGGAATCAGCTTGTTTTTACGGTTTCTCCCATGCAAGGAATCTTTTGCGAATAAAAATGCGCTTTTTCTATTGAGTTCTTTAAATAAATTTTACAAACATACATACATATGTACATTAGGGGTATAACCAATTTTTTGGCCATGTACCATGAGGTCAACCATGTCCTAGTAACTACGAAAATCATAATCTTTTGTAATTTTACTCAAAAAAGTTCACGCACCAATTGGTTTTTCTAAACCAATGCAATATTTAATATTCATAATTTTATACGGTGTTTTTTATTCTTTTTATATCCTCCACCACAATTAGTTGTGAAGAGGGTATATTAAGTTTGTCATTCCGTGTGAAACTTTTTTATTATTCATCTCAGACCCCATAAAGTATATATATTCTGGGTCCTTGAGTAATTCTAAGTCGATTTAGCCATATCCGTCTGTCTGTCCGTCTGTTGAAAACACGCTCACTTTCGAACCACTCAAAAGAAATTAACAAACTTGATGCCAAATTGCTTATAGTTATCCTAAGCAGTTTGGGATTGAAATCCAGCAAAATCGGTTCAGTAGGACCAGAGCTATGAATCAAAATGTGGAACCACCACCTAAAAAAATTGATAATTTTGTTACAAAAAATAACATAAATGGTGGAACAAGGCACGGAATGAGATAAGATTTTGCAAAAATTTGTTTTAGTTGACTGGAAATCACGCTGTTAAATTTCGTGATGATCCCGCCATAATTTACCCTAAGCCTCATATAAACAATACTCCCGGAAAACAGTTTAGTACGCCTAAAATCGTAAAAAATAACGCCAGCGTAACAAAATTTGGTACGTCACAGTTTTAAAGGACTAGAAATGACGCTGTGAAATTTCGTGATGATCGGTCCTTAACTTACCCTAGGCCCCATATAAACCCTACTACCGGAAAACAGTTTAGTCGCCTAAAACCATAATTAATAACAAATCGTCACAGTTTAAGATAATAATAACATCATACAGATATTACTCCTTAAACATTCGAACTGTCGGTGGAGGGTATCAAAGATTCGGCACAGCCGAATATAGCACTCTAACTTGTTTTAATATTTTTTTGTTAAAAAAGGTTAAAGATACGTTTTAGTTTGCGGAAAAACCTCTTACCATCTCTAAATATTAATGAAATTTCATACTTGAGCTATTTTTTGTTTTAAATAAACATATTATTAATTTTTCTTAACCAAAATGAAAATAAAAAATTTTCAAAACTTCATCGCGGTTGGTGCGTGAACTTGTTTGACCTTAGCGAAAAAATAAATATACGTTCCCTTATAGTTGTTTATGCTCTATCGGACTGTGCTATGCCAATTTTGATCTTTAAAAAAAATTGTTAAAAAGTTATATCCCTAATGTACATATGTAATGATTTAACTGCCTGTTTAACGATACCGAACGTCATCGTTCGGATAGAAAATTACATTTAAAGCAAAAACAAAATTCGAACGATTACGTTCGAAATCCATGAACAGGCTGTAAAACTCGTGAATACAATGAAACCTTATCAAAAAAGATTCCATGAGTAATCCGCCTGCTTCATCAACACTTTTCTGAAATGTTAAAAAAGCAAAACTTCTTGCAAATAATGTTTTGTTTGCACACATTTTCAAATTATTGTATTATACAATACACGATTTAAAATTAAAATCAAAATGAAAAATAACAGCATATATTTTTGACACAAAGCTATTTGGTTAACTACAGTGTTGTATTATTTTGACACAACGTTAAAGTATTTTACAGTGTTGTATCCATTTTTAAAATAAGACCACCTTGTATGAATTCGCCTTAATAAAAATTTTGTTTCCTTGATTCAAGGCGAATTCATTATAGGTAAAACGGTATTCCAATGATTAACCGTTGTTCGATTTATCGATTAACTTTGACGAAGGCCGTAGCGGGCCAGAAAATGCATTACATTCTGCTGGTGTCTAACAGAGAACTGCAAAATCCACTATTTTTGTTGATTTACTCATACGCTATAATTTACATTAACTCTATGCCTTCAAAACAAAGTTCAACGTTGGTAATTTTGACATCATTTTGTACACATTTGATTTGTGCATGTGTGAGTTTTTTATTGAAAGTGCTTTGTTTGCATTTATTATTGCGAACGCAATAACACAATTTCTTAAAGTCAAACGGCATTTATTCTTTTGCTTTTGCATTTAAGTACCCAACAGACCAAAACAGAGAAAAATGTAAATGAGTTGTAGAACAAGCTTATCATAAGAGATTTCCTACAACATGACAACAAATATGATTGCAAATGACTTATTCTCGCTATAGTTTTGTAAGTGTTTTTGAGAATGCTGTCCCGTTATTTGACGCGTGCCTTAATTTTGAATTAGTTAAAGTTTTCAGTCTTTGTTTTTGGTACGAAGAGTGAAGTGTTTTAAATTGTTTTAAACAGTGCACAACTGTAAAAAAAGAAATTTAATATTTTATGAGTAAAAAACTTTTTGTAAATATGCCATATAAATTTAAACAGAATTTTCGTAAAGAATGTAATCAATCTTATTAAAGCTTAGAAAATTATTGTTTTGTAAGCTTATTCTAATATTAGACTTCTTAGCTTACATTTATTTTATACAAGTAATATTATCGCAAGGGATCAGTTTTCATTATTAAATAATGGTTTATAAGCCTTTTATAATAGTAATCACAACACTTTTCTAAGCTTAAGACTTATGTTATTAAGCTTGGAACAAGTTCTTTCTAAATTGTTTCGGTTTGTTGGGTAGTCATTGTAAACTCGATGACACAACGACGAATGTAAGTTGGTATGAGAACGAGTCGCTTTGTTGGTATGATTGTTGTAGGCATAAGTTCAAGCAAACTAGTTGTATTGTCCAATTTGTTTTTGTGTTTACCCTGCAAATAATATTGGACCACCTGATTTTGATCAAATGGACTACTCATTGGACTAGTCCGATGTAATGCAAGCATGGACCATGTCATTGTTAAAAAGCGTTTGTAGTGAGACGACATGTCTTCGCTTTTTAACGAAATGTGTTCGTTTTTAATGGGTATGCCATGGAGTAGTTTTAATACTACTCCAACATGAAAAAAATAGAAGTAGTTTTTGCTGCCTCCAGTGGCTGAAAATCGTTTTTCATTGGCCGAAATTCTGAACCTTTGGACCGAAGGAGATATTTTAGTGAAATTTTTTATTTTTTAATCGATAGATAGATTCTTAAACTTTTCTCCACTTTAAATTTCATTAAAATCGGTTGAGTAGTTATTGGAGAATTTAAGAGCAAAATGGAACTTTAGATTTTTTTAACTTTAGCGTTTTTTTAATTAAAGAAAGTACCAGTTGTAAAACAAAAAGCTGAAAAGGAATTTAGTTTCCCGTAATTCATCTTTTTCGGTACTTTTCCCCACCACTAAAGTATCAGAAATTGCAGTTTTGTAGTGGGAGCCCAAAAATAAACGTTCGATTAACGTTTCGAAAGAGTACCGAACTCGTATTTAGATTAGTTTCGAATGTGATATTAACTTTATTTTGTGTTTATTGGTTAACAAGATAGATGGGATGACAAAAAGTTGCAAATTACAGTTTTCACCCATTTACTCCACAAAAAGGGCTGAATTTTAAAAAAGTACCAGACGCCTGTAAGCTAAAGAATAGCGATTTTACATTTTGTTTGTATCCCTTTTAGTTCTGGAGATATATGGTTACCGAATTTACCCGTTGTTACCCTCTTTATCCCCTAAACATTCGAATTTTCAAAATTCCCGTCTGAGCGGATCAATTTGGGAACCAACCAACCTCAAGTTTTTAGCTTCAGGCGTTTAGGCTATGCGATGATCAATCAGTCAGTAACGTTACAATTTAATATATGTATATAGATGAGCCGAGTTTTTGTCTATTTTTATGCATAAACTTAGTTAAAAGGTTAACCTTTTATGGATTACCCTTCAAGAACTGCAGAAAAGATATAATATTCACATAAATAATGCATATAATATTCTTTGAATTCTCTTTGTTCTATTTCGCTCTTTCTCTCTTAGTTTTTAGAATCAAGGTCGTTTTAAACTTCTAACTTTTCTGTTTTTAAAGACACTATGGTTTTTCAAAAAGTGGGTGGAGTTATCTAGTTTTTACATAAAAATTTGTATTTTTCTGATTTTTGTTTTTCAAATAACTTTTAAATGAGAAACTATATCAAAATTTAGACCTGACAGAGTGATAGTAACTGAAACACGCTCTCTATTTTTGGTGTTATCTCAATTTTTGCAAGAAGTGGAATTAACTAGTTTTTCCATACGGCCACAGATATACAAATATCAGGGCCCTATTCCACAAAACAACTTATCAACTTTTCACTTTGCACTTATCTAATTGCATTTTTTGGCAAAGTGATAAGTGTTTCTGTTCCACAATATTCTTTGCAAATCTCAATTTGCACTAAGCTAGTTTTTGCAAAGACTTTGCTCTCTTTGCAAAAACTTTGATCTCTTTGCAAAGTCTTTGCGCTCTCTTGCAAATTGAATGTGCAAAGTGTTCCACAAAGGATTTAGTCATCTTTGCATTTCTATCTTATCACTTTTCACTTTGCATTGCCTAATATAAATTATTAAAATGAGCTAAAAATAAAAATGGGAGAAATACTTGCAGTGTTACATGTTATTTAAGAAAAAAAGATATTTTATTTTCCAGTAAGTTTTTTTTATAAAATTATTGTAAATAGCTTATTATTTTTATTTTTTATTATTTTTATCATATAAACCATTTTAATTTTCAAATGTGTTCAATGAATCAAATTTAATTTATAAAGCTTGCTTGTAATAGTCTAATTCCTTAATTGTTTCACATACTTTTTGCTTATGCAAACCTTTGCTTAACATTGAAGCTATAGATATGGGCTACTTCAAATTTTTTGAGCACCTGCTGAAACCGACATACTATGGCACTTATTTCGTTAAGTTTTATGAATTGAAAAAAACGTTGTACAGGGTTTGGATGACTATACTTGAAGGATATGACGTGCAAAGTTTTACGTTGAAAAGTCCTCACCTTAAGAATTGGTGGTCATCTAAAATTCGAAAAATTAAAAAAACGACTTGAAACTTCCAAGAGTTTTTTCATTCATTCCGTTTTCTTTGTAATAGTTTTAAGCTTTTAGATCCAAACCCATACAAAATTTAGTCACTAGACTTGGAGGAAATATCCACTAAAAAAAAAATTTTCATATCGCTGCTGCGTGAAAAGTTGCATGGTGTTTTAAAGTGAAACCAAAATTTTCCGAATTTAGAAATTTTTGAAGATTTTGCATAGAGTTTTTGCGCCGTTTAATAAAAATGAGTTTTAAGCGCAGAATTAAAAAAACTGCGTAATTTTATAAAGTTTGAGGTGTATCAAGTTGGTGTCAGCGCACCAATAACGTATCACGGACATCACAAACTTAAAAGAAATTAGCGTAAATTTTTTAAAAATGTATTTTTTTTGCGTCTGACAATCTGAATTGCCTTTTAAGTTGGCTAGTGTATTGCGTGATGTGAATAACTTCGTAAAGGGCACCTCCGAGGCGAAAACGCACTTTAAAATTTTTAAACGCAAAAATTTTATGAACTTTTGAAAATTTTTGCAAAAAAACAATTGATTTTTAAGCTTTTTTTTATATCAAAACATGTCATGGGCACATGTTAAGGTATCTAAATAGATTCTTCGCGACGGACTAAACTGATAAAGTGCAAAAAAAAAATAATTTTTTTCAACCCTGGCGCGTGCAGCGGCAGTTTTTTCCAAACACATTTCGCTTTGTGACAACTGAAGCGCTGTATCAATTCCGCTCAAACGTACATCGAATAGAAGACTTTACTGAGCTTGATACTAAAATTGAAAACGCACCAAAAAATTTTAAGGATTTAAAATTTTATGGAGAAACAAAATGTTTCTAACCTCAAAAAGCATCCTTGTATGAAATATTTGATTTGGTTTCAGAATATACATTTTAAAATTTCTAAAATTCGTTAAAAAAAAACTGAGAAGCGAAACAAATTATGATCATAGTAGCTTTTGCTGAGTGCTTCTAAGAATAAATATTTGAGTATTACTGATCTAAATATATAATTTGGTAAAAAAATCATGAGTGGTAAAGTTTAAATGGTTATATCTCTTAAGCCATTAGCGATAGCCAAATAGTTTTTTTCCCAAAATATTGCAAATTATGTCTTATACTAGCCGTAATTTTGTAAAATGTTTAACAATTTTAAATAAATTTTTATATGCATACACGATCAAAAAAAATTTTTTTATATTTTTTTCCAGTGTATTTTAAAAAGTATTCAAGCTTTTACAAATATTTTAGTGTGCTAAGAAAGCCCTTAAGGAGTATTATCCACTCGCGTTATCCTTTTTCAATTTTAACAAAAACTGTAATTTTTATATTTTTTTTTAATTTTTAACTTTAAACCGCAGTAAAATTTGCGCCGTGTAATAAAAATGATTAACGCGAACGGATTTCACATGCTCAAATATCGGTTTATACACACGCAAATCAACATTGATGTCAGACAAAAAAAAAAAATTAAAAAAAAAAATGTCTAGGTGTCGTAAATTTTTGAAGTTGCTCATATGTACATTAGGGATACAACTTTTTAACAATTTTTTAAAATATCAAAATTGGCATAGCACAGTCCGATAGAGCATAAACAACTATAAGGGAACGTATATTTATTTTTTCGCTAAGGTCAAAAAAGTTCACGCACCAACCGCGATGAAGTTTTGAAAATTTTTTATTTTCATTTTGGTTAAGAAAAATTAAAAATATGTTTATTTAAAACAAAAAATAGCTCAAGTATGAAATTTTATTAATATTTAGAGATGGTAAGAGATTTTTCCGCAAACCAAAACGTATCGTTAACCTTTTTTAACGAAACAAAATTAAAAATGAATAAAAAACACCGTATAAAATTGTGGATATTCAATATTGAATTAGTTTAGAAAAACCAATTGGTGCGTGAACTTTTTTGAGAAAAATTACAAAAGATTATGATTTTTGTGGTTACTAGGACATGGTTGACCTCTTGGTACTATGCCAAAAAAATGGTTATACCCCTAATGTACATGTCTATAGCTTCAATTTTTACCAAAGGATTGCTTAAGCATAAAGTATTTGAATTATTAAAGGAATGCAAGAAAGCTTTAACATTTCATTTTAAAGGTTATTAAATTATAAAAACAGGCTTCCTGGGAGGAAGTTTTGAAAAAAGCCCAATCCTTGCAACTGCTGTTTGTCCAAAAAACATGTACATATGCGTCTACTATAACATCGAATACTTTATGGATGGTTCTGAAAACTGCTGAATTTGCAACTTGATGCATAACTGCAACTATATGGTACTGGCAACCATTTCCGAGCCAAAGCAGCACAGTAGCAGTTGATTTTCAGCTTACAAACTGCGCTGTGAATTGTGCTCTAATACTTATTTAAAAAGAAATCAACCTTAATCAATTAAAATTTTGTAGTCCCGAAAAATTAATTCGGGCCCTATAATTTCTTGTTATGCCCACAAAACACAAACTCGCGTCTTAAAATTTTGAAAGCTTTACTAGCCATAACATTATGAATTTGCAAAGAGATCGTTTACCTTGCAAATTTTTGACAAACTTATCGAAATTTGCTTTGCAAAAATAGAATTTAAGGTTTTTGTGGAACGAAACAGCATAATTAATTGCAAAGTCTTTGCAAATTACACTTTACAATAATAACTTTGCACTTTGCACAAGAGAACGTACGTGAAACAGAAATTGAAAAGAGAATATAAAAATTGCAAAGACTTTGCAAATTTAACTTATCAATTTTAGCTTATCACTTATCAAATTAAATAGTTCTGTTGAACATAAAGTTTTGCATATGTACGAAAAATTTTAAAAGTGCAAAGTGAAAAGTTGGTTTGTGGAATAGGGCCCAGGTGTATATTTTTTAAAATTTCCGTGAGATAAAAATGGCTGTCTTCAAACTTCAACCCGATCCCTGCGTGAACTTTTTTAACAATCCGAAAAAATGATCATGTTTTTTATTAATAACTTTTAATGCTCTACACGACTATACTATGCCGTTTTGATATTCGCAAAAAGTGTGAAAACTTTATAGCCCTATTGTACATACTACGCACTGATAGACTACCAGCTAGACTACCAGGGAAAGAAGGTCCTAGTTTTTTTTATGAATAGGAGTATAAGCCCTCGACAACTAAAAAAAACCTCTGTTCTTAAAACTCTTTTAAAATGTTTGCAAGTATGAACAGAATTGTTTTCCAATTTTCGCTTGGGAACAATAAAAAACTCAAATTTGTTTTTGTTTTCAATATAAATTTCTAAACGAAAATTTTCACTTTATATTAAAAAACAGGCAGGAAGAAACCTTAAAATCTGATTTATCTTAGTTGCAAACAATCTTTTAATTGAATCGAGAAATTTTTATTTTTTGCAAAAAAATTTATTATTTATTATATGATTTTTTTTTATGTAAATATTACTTTTATGTTTTTATTTTTTTTTTTCAAAAAATTAGTTGGATTTTTTGTTGTTTTTAAACACAATTTAAAATTAAATTATAATAAATTTTAGTTAAAGTATAATTTAAATATTAATAGAATTATAAGTTTATTATAATATATTAGTAGTAGTAGTAGTAGTAGTAGATAGAATAAGATTAAATACATATAAATTATACATCATTAAACATGAAATATTTATTTTGTAATTTTTAATTTGATGCTGTTTTGTTTAAATATTTGTATTTATTTTATTTTTTTTTGAATTAAGTCTATTAGTTTGATTTTTCTCCACAAAAGAGATTAATTTTCCAGAACAAACAAACGGGTTTGAAATTATTTTGTATTAGGTAACACTAAGATAAGAAAGAAAAAACTTTTAGCTCTTAACCAATAAAAGTTATCTAATAGAGTTCGCAAGCAATCGAAGGTGTCGACACCTTTTAGAGCTTGCAAACTTTTGCCACATATTATTTAAAGCACAATTTTAATTGTTGTTAATTCATTTTGGCCGTGTTTTTGTTTCTTCTTTTTTAGTAATTTAATTATTCAATTAATTATGTTATAAAGCTTAATAAACTAATAAGGCGCTGAATTATCGGATTTCCACAAAGAACTAAATATAAATTAAAGATTAGACTGGACAACATCCTATTTGTCCATTCCCTTTTTCACACTAAGAAAACAAAACCAATAAGCCTAAATTATTTTAAATAACAAATACATAATTACTTTAACCATTATTAACAATTTATTAAAAAAAAAAAAAATATATAATCAAGGTAAGATGAATTATTATCTCGTTGTTATTAAATTACTATGTACTATTATTGTTTAACTTAAAATTAAATATGCAAAAATTTAAGACTAAATAAAATTTAATTAATTTAAATTTGTTTAAACTAAACTTAAAATCTTCACACAAACGAAAGATTGTAATCAATGTATGTATGTATGCATGTATGTTTATTGTATTGTTAAAGTAAATTTTGATTTCGGTATTTAATTTGAAAAGAATATTTAGTTTTTATTAAAAATTAAACTAGTTTTTAGAAAACGAATATAACAAAACATATTAAAATTATATTTTATTAACTTTTTTTTTCTTTTTAAACAAGCGATATTTCTCTTCAAAAGTGAAAGAATATAAATTTTTTAAATAAATATTTTATTTATTTAATATCAAACAAATGCCATAATAACCTTAAAGAGAATTATTCAAATAAGTTCTTTTGAATTCTCGAAAGTGTTTCAAGCAAGTAAAAAATAAATAAATAAAAACGCAAAATAAATACCAGCGCCAAGTATTTTCTCACAATTCAAATATTTCGCCCTTTTTTTAAATTCAAATGTTTTTTTTTTTTTTTTTTATTTAAAAAAAAAAGTTAATTTTTACTTATTTTTGTTAAATAATATTTAATATTTGTATAGTAATAAATTTGTTTTGTAAGTGTATTTTAAGTGTGTTAAATATTTTACAACAGTTTAAAAAATTCACAAAAAAAATGTTTGCTTAATTTTGTATAATTTGTTTTACGTTAAAAAAACTTATAAGTTATTATTTTTTTACACACTAGGAGTTATTCTCACAGTCATCGGGTTTGTGCTTCAGACGCAAATTGCTTAATAAATCTGCACAATTATTTACCATCATCATGTAATCACCATTTTCTAAATTTGCTTGTTCGGTTGTCGAGTACGTATGATTCGGGTGTTGGTTGTTTTTATCATTTCTGAAAAACAAAAGATTTTAAAAAGTAATTATTAATTGCTACATATCAACGGTGTTAAAGATGGCATATTTTAAAAAACTGAAGGTAGGCCAAATAAACGTTGAAATCTGTGTTCGAAAATAAACATTACATTATTTAACGTTCGGCTCACACACCGAAGATAATTATTGCGACATATATTGCAGTTAGCGCCAACCGTACTTTATAATAAAGTACAGTGCGCTCGCGGTAACGTGAACTTATTAAAACCTAGGCAGTTCATGTTAGCGAAATTGTTCACGTTAGCGATTGTCGAATTCCATAAAAAATATGTCTGTTTTACACGCTTTCTGATTATTTCCATTATTAAAATATAAATGTATATATTTATGTGTTTTATTTTTATTTCTATTACTAAAATATAAAAATAAAATTATTAATTAGAATTCGTTACAAACAAAAATGAGATCACGAGAATATATCGCTCATTTGCTGCAAGACCGGCATAACTCAAAAAAATGAAGTTTTGGAGTTAGAGATGCAGTATTGTTCGCTTTGTTTTTCTTTATTTTGTGTATTTAATTCATCTTTTTATCTTTTACCCTTTCCCAGTTTGAATACAATGTGTCTTCTTTTTTTCTAAGTAGTTAGAACAAATTAAAAACTTTAAATGCGTTCATCTCGAAATGGATTTTTTTGAGTTATGCCGGTCTTGCAGCAAATGAGCGATATCCATTAAATTAAAATTACATTGCAAATAAAATTACTAATAACATTTAGGCATTAAAAAAATCGGTTATCTCTTTCTGCTGCTTTTTCTTTTCTAAAAAGTAGTTAAAATACTGTTTTCTCCCTTAAGCGTCTAACTACACTTATGTCACTTTGATCCACCATTGCATCTCCTGCCCATTACAATGCATGCTTAAAAATTTCAATTGTCTCACTTGCAGCAATTTTTTTAACAGGATCAACAGGAATGCAAACTTTATAGGGTGTAGGAGCAATATTGTAGAAATTACAAACGGAATGACAAAGTTATTAATAACCTTTCACCTTCGGCGAAGGGTATAAAAAATTGTTCACGTTATAGAGCTTTCTGAGTTTGTTCACGTTACAGAGTAGTCAATGAAAAAAAAATCTTGTTCAAGTTATGCGGTGTTCACGTTAGACGGAGTTCAAGTTACCGCGAGTGCACTGTATTGTACGTTATTTCGAGTAATTGTACTCTATACCTACTTTATGAGAAAAATAAAGTACGCGGAAATACTTTATTTCGCATGATTAGATTTATCTTAAATTCAAAATAGATTCAGGTTATATTAGTCAGGGTTTTATTAGTCATAAAATTATAATACTTATTAAGGGTATTCATTTCAGTTTTTTTATTTGTTGGAAAAATGGAAAAGTGGAAAAATGTAATTTTTGTTACAACAACCACAAGAAAAAAATTCCACCAAAAGTTACATTTTTATCAGACTTTAACCAAGTGTAAAAAAGTCAGGATAAAAAGATGTAATTTTCCGCTTTAAACGTCAAACGAAATGATGTTGCCATTCATAAAAAATTGCTAATTTTTAATACAAAGTACGAAAAATTGCATCTCTTTTTATAAACTCTTGAATTGTACAACTCTGATTTTAAAAATTATTTTTTATAGTTACAACATTTCATAGATAACTTCTTTTTCATTTAATCTTTCAAAAAGAAAAATTCATATTAAATATGTGTTCAATGAAAAAGGTTATCAAAAAAAAGAATTAAAAAAAGAAATGGGGTCAAAAAAATTGACAGAAGCTGAAGTTAATAAAATACTCGACTTTTTGGCAGACAATCGCCATTTTGAGTAACTTTTTGTAGTCGAATATTATGATGAAAATAACACCAATCACTTCGTTTTAAATTTAATAATCAATTAATTCACTTTTAACACTTTTGTTCGGCATCTTGAAAAATATCAATTAGTGCCGGTTCACACACGTCAAGTTTAACTCGTCAAGTCTTGAGTTTTTAGGAGAGAGGGGAAAAGATATGGCATCCTCTTTTCCCTTCTCTCATGAAAGCTCAAGACTTGATGAGTCAAACTTGCCGTGTGTGAATCGGCACTTCGTTTTAAATTTAATAATCAATTAATTCACTTTTAACACTTTTGTTCGGCATCTTGAAAAATATCAATTAGTGCCGGTTCACACACGTCAAGTTTAACTCGTCAAGTCTTGAGTTTTTAGGAGAGAGGGGAAAAGATATGGCATCCAAAAAAAAATTGAAATGAATAATACCCTTATTGTAAATTTTTTTTTAGAAAAACTAAAGAACAACTAATTGATATTAGTCAGAGCCATTTTTTGATGTTTTTTTATTGGCAGGACGAAAAAAAAAATAATCAGACAGCACTATTTAATTGTTTGTTTTGTTTGAGTACAATAACTGCATGTTTTTAAAACACAAGTGCAAAACTCTTTCAAATTACTGCCTGCTTTTAGATCGCGAGCACAAAAGTGACTCGGATAACTAACATTTAAAACAAAACTTCAAGATTTCCATTCCTTAAGAGGGCTCCCATACAAAATGATTAATACAGACTAGAAATATATTGAAGAAAACGTACCATAACAGCTAAGGAGTCGCCTTAGAATAAAATTTAACGTTTAAAGACAATTTTGTTGCGGATTTTCGTTTTTTTTTTTTTAGTAATTTCTTTTAGTAATTTCAATTAACTGAACCGTTTTTGAACCGGTATTGGATTCAGCGTACCCGAATTAGGTTAAAGCGCCAGTTGTCCGGCTTGTTCAAAAAAAGTGTCAAATTATAGCACAGTGTAATTGTTTGATAAAACTTGCGAAAAGCAATAAAAAAAAACGTTTTTAAATATAACAATAAAAAGAAATTAATTGTACTTTTTATTTATACTGTGTACTTTTTTTTTCTTAACCTTTAATTATCAATCAGGTATGTTCTAGGTTTCGACTCGAATTGTAAACGAAAAACTTTTTAAATCCGCATAATTCATAAATTGGTGTTCTCAAATCCGCATGTTTTTGTGGATTCGAAGTTTTGGTTCGAAAAAACTTTTTTTGGACTAAAGATCGCTAATTTGCTAACCGCAGCATGATAGCAATGTTTATTATTTTTTTAAAATCGTGAAAGCTGTAAAGAATCACAGAAAAAATAGCTTCTATCGCGAACATGGCTAAAATACGCGCAAAATTGCAAAAATAGCGAAAAATCGCATAAATTTTTAATATTTCAAACCAGCCATATAATTGATTAAAAGTCCCTTAAACTATAAGGATTGGCGAAAATTAGGTAAAAATTGGTAAATTCGAGGAAATTCGCAAAAATTTGCTAACATCGGCATGATAGCAAAGTCTTCTATTTATTATAAATCGTTAAAGCTGTAAAGAATCAGAAAACTTACTGAAACAAATCGCTTCTATCGCGAACATGGCTAAAATTCGCAAAATTTTAAACAAACAAAAAAAACAAATTTGAGATATCTAAATCGATTAAAAAAACAAATTGTCTGAAAACAACATAAAAATCGTTAAAAAAATAAGCTGTAATTACATCAAAATAATGAAAAAGTCCATTTTAAATTTAGGGTAAGTTAGGGACTTTGGCATTTTAAATAACGATATATTTTTGATTAAATTGGATAAAGAAGATTTTAAGCTAAAAACAAAATTTATTTTTTTTTGTTAAAAATGTTATCAAATATTAGAATAAAAGTCGATTCGCTTTTCTTTCACCAATCCATTACTACTTTAATTGAAAACGAATAAAAACTTGTGGATGTGAAATGCAGAACACCGAAAATGCTAAAGTAATCCACTTTCGAGTGGATTCGTATTCTAGAACACACCCGAATGTACTTTAATTGCAACAAAAAAAGTTGGGAACCCAAATTGCAGTAAATGTCAAAATTATGTTTTCTTTAATGTAGACAGCAATTTTTTTATACATACATATTTATTGCCGACAATTTATGTTGCCATAATTGTTAGTCCATTTTCGTTGACAACTATTGCTTAGTGCTGGTTCACACAGGTCAAGTTTACTTGAACAGTTTTATTTAAATTTTCTTTTGAACTTGCGTTCACGTTCATGCACAAAATGAATTTTTGTTTTCTTTTCCTTCAACTTTGTAGCTTTTTATTATATTACGGATGAAAAAAGAAAAGAAAAATACAAAACTGACTGGTACGGTCAAGTATGTACCCCTTTCCATTCTCTTTACCCCTCTCTCCTAAAAGCTCGAGACTTGAAGAGTCAAACTTGACCTGTGTGAACCAGCACTTAGATAAAACGTCAAATTTGGTTGTCAATTGGGAAAAAGAAACAAAAAAGAAAAATATAAAAGCAAATTGTGTGAGAAAGAAATTAAATTTGTGAAATGGTAGCAAATTATAATTGTAGTAAAAGAATAAAATTATTGAATTTAATAAACACTAAAATAAAATTACAAAAATTATTTTTATTAATATAAATTTTTTCTTATTCGACCTTTATTGTTTAATTTTATATTCATTTGTTTAAGTTTGAGTTCCATTTTATATAAAAATATTCATTTAATTAATTGTTTTTTTTTTTTTTTTTTGTTAAAGTAAAATTAATATTTTTATATAAAACATTGAGGTCTTTTTCTTAAACAAAATAATATACATTTTAATAATTAAGTCGAATAAGAAAGAATTTATATCAATAAAAATAATTTTTGCAAGATAGCGCCAGTTTTTACACTGCACATTCTTCCTTGATGCCTTCAACATAAGCTGAGCAAAAAGAAATATTGCTTTGTTATTCTGCCGACGTTATTGTCAACTCTCTGAGATATTTATATTTAGTGTAGACCTAGGTTTAATACACTTTTTATATAATTTTTATAATTTTTGCTATAAAATTCTGTTTAATAGAGAAATATGTATTTGTATAATATTTGTCATAAACTTCTTTAATTACAGAAATCTTATTAAAAAACGACGTTTTAAATTCTTGCGTTTTCGATTTCCAGCCCTGTATTTTTTTTTAGAAAAAAAATTCTGTGTTCATACGGCTCATGTCTTATTGACATGATTGCTACTTTATAGGCGAAAGGGACGAGGGGAAAAGAAACGAGTACACAGATGCATGTACTGTCTTTACGTTTTGCTTTTTCATCCGTTTTTTAATTTTGTTATTGTTTTCAATATCAAAAAAGCACACATGCATACGCACGACTATACAAACTAAAAAACATGTCGTCAACATGACATGAATCATTTGAACGCCAATTCATGTTCAAAGATGAAAAAGGAAGAATCTTGTCAATAAGACATGAGCCGTGTGAACTCAGACAAAAAACAATTATGTTTCTAAAACAACTGCGCAGATTAATTAAAGGTAATTTTATTGCGGAATTTCGGTTTTACAGTTTTTACAATAAACTGCCCCATTTTGAGTTTATTTTCGAAATAACGGTATATCTCGAAAACAAGAGCTAAACTAAAAAAGCCGTTTACACTACTGTATTAAGCGTACCCTAATTAGGTTAACACACTAGGTGCTGCGCTTGTCAGAAAAATGTGTCAAGTACAGTGTAATTAATAAAATTTTTTTTTCTGTCAATCTTTTGTTATTTTCGCAAAAACTATAAAAGGAAAGAAAAAGTTATTTCTTTGATTATTTTCTTCTAGATAGGAATTTTGTGATATTATTAAACTATTGCGTTAGGGGATATCTTCATTTTATGCAAGGAAATAAACAATTGAATGTTGTTCTGTACTAATGACTTTACTTTGACCCCATTCAAACATCTAGCATTTACAACTTGTAAAGTTGTAAAGTTAAGCTGTTAAGTTTTAACTCTACTGCGTTGATTGATGTAAATCGCAATAGGTAATAGCGCTAAGAGCTGGTTCACACAGGTCAAGTTTGACTCTTCAAGTCTCGAGCTTTTAGGAGAGAGGGGTAAAGTGAATGGAAAGGGGTACATACTTGACCGTACCAGTCAGTTTTGTATTTTTCTTTTCTTTTTTCATCCGTAATATAATAAAAAGATACAAAGTTGAAGGAAAAGAAAACAAAAATTAATTTTGTGCATGAACGTGAACGCAAGTTCAAAAGAAAATTTAAATAAAACTGTTCAAGTAAACTTGACCTGTGTGAACCAGCACTAATATGGTACATTTAAAAAAAGGAGCGCTCATTGAGACATACAGAGATGCATTTGGGTAAGTGATATGTAGTTAAAAAACAAACACATAGCAAATGTGTGTACAAAAGTTTGACAATGAAAAATGCTATTCTTTGCACAATTTTTAAATAGTGTTGTGAGGGTAAAAGAATTCAAAGAAATACACTTTAAACAGTTTTTGTTGCTTTCAAAACCTTTCATTAAAGCAAAAAATTTTTACCTCTACTCTACTTTGTGATGTTTACTTGTGTATCGTATGTGGCATACGCATACAAAGTATTGTTGTCGAATGTGTGTTCAAATGGAATTGTGCAGGCCTCTACTTTAAAGCTCATCGTTACACTCGCCAAATTTTAATTAAAGCGCTTTTTGTGTCAAATATGTATTGCTTCAAAGTTGGAACTTGCCATATAAGATTCATACTTTTCGTATAGGAGATGGTAAGCGAAACTTCAACCTTATAAACCTGCTACGTTTGAAGCTCCATTTGTTTATTGAGCGATAACATAAAATAAATGTCTTGCCGCTTAAACATAAAAAATTGTAAGCATAACTTTCACCGAAGGCTGATGTCGAAAATAACTTCAGATTGTTTACTTTTCCTTAAAATACTGCTAATGCCCTTAAATACTATATATACCCAATACCCAACTCTAATATTAAATACATCCTTCATTAAATCTTTCTCATCCTCAAATTAAAATAAAACAAGGAATGTGTAAGATATCGTCGAAATTTGTTATTGGTTGGACAGGTCATACTTCATGTTGTGAGGTATAAACAAATTTTCGAATCGAAATACTTTAATTTTGCTTATAGCGGGCTTATGTGATGTCACTTAAGATCTTAAACTTACTTATTTTGCGTTATATTCGTTAACATATTTTGTGTCATAATCACAGCATTCTCCAATTCTTTTAGCATTAAAGAATCCTCACAATTGCGTAAATTAGCATGCAATTGCAATACAGTTTGAGTTGTGGTATACAATTTATTTATAACATTGTGAACTTGAGATTTGGCTTAAAAGAAATTGCAAACAATTATTTTTTTTTTTACAAAGCTTAAAAATATTATAAGAAACTTACGATCCCCATTTTTTTCTATATCGGCGAACTCGAGCGCTTCATAAACGCCACGTTGCTTCACCACATTGGGGCTGTTAACAACTTTACTTTTATAATCGAAAGCTAAATTTCGAGGACGTGGTGGCACAATAGGTTTAGGATTGGAAGAACTGCCCTGAGTTTCTTCAGAGCTTGAGTCATCTTGCGGAGGTGCTAAATTTATAAAAAAAGGTTTTGGTTTTTATTTAAATTTATAACAGTTTTAAGAATAAACGATGAAATACTTACCATTATTAAAACTAGTTGCGAGAGTCCCCTTGCGGCGGTTATTATTACCATTAGTTTTTGTATTATTGTAAGGACGATTGGAAGCTGTTAATGTGTATTTGTTAATGTGAATTTTCTTCAAAATGTATTTGCTAAAAGCACACTTACCAGTGGATCCATTTGTTCTATTTTGCCCATTGGAACCAGATCTACCACGATTGTTAGCTTCAGTTTCAGAATCACTCTGTTGTAAAATAATCGTTATTTTTATTTGGTAAAAAATATTTCTAAAACTTACTTGATTGAGTACGCCCATTGAAGCATTTGTACTTAAATTATTGGAAGAACCTTTATTTTGCAGACTATTACGTTTGCTGGCTGATCGGGTTGCTGAACTGTTACGATGGACAGCTCCCGTTTTTTGGGAAGAACTAGATGATTTGCCTCCTAGAAAGATGAACAAAAGTTTAAATATTTTTTATTAAAATGAAAATAACAGCACTTACCTTTACCCATATTGCCCATGTGTAGATCACTAAGAGAACATGCTCGCCGTATTGACGAAGATTCCTCAACAGGCATGGGATGTATATTTTTAGCATTTCCTATAAAAAGAAAAAAGAAATGCTTTTATGACATCGGTAACTACAAAACATGACAATAAAATCACAACAAATAAAGTAAAACTTAACGCAAAAAAAAAAAAAAAAAATAACATCAAATTAAATACAACAAAAATGTGAAGTGAAAACACAAACGGCGAATAATGTATGAATTTCTCAGAGAGTCCAAGAAAAATAAAACGCATAAATGAATCAAAACTAATAGTGCTTTTTTATTGTCAACGAAATAAAATTTTTGAACTAAAACGGTGCTTTAAATCATTAATTATCATTCAGACCTGCAACTCTTTCAACATGCTCCAAAGAAGCCTTCTCACTCTCATCTTCTTTTTCACCTTCGTTGTCGGTATCCGAATCGGCTTTTACTTCTTTGGCTATTTCGACTTCTAAGCCGTCGCAATCTAATTGAACTTGTTGCATAAGCTTTTTATTAAAGTTATAGGATTCGGTGCTTTCCAGGACATCCGGAAGACTAACATTGCGTTTAATATGGCGAGCATAAGCACAAAGATCCGAATCTGAGCTGTCGGCTAAGATACGTCTTTGTTCATTTTCTATGTCTTTTTCAATACCCTTGGCTAGCATGTCGAAATTCATTGTAAGTGATTTCACATAGCCTCTCTGTTTGGTATCACATTCAAAGGGACGCATACGTGATTCCGTGGCCTGCCTTATTTGTTCCAACTTACGCTCTTCCATTTCGATCAATTTCTGTATGACATCAATTTGTTTAGCTATATTTTTACACTGATTGGTGGTAGACGTGTCGTGGGCTGGATTTTGTGTAATCTCTTTATTCGCCAAGTTTTTCTTGTGTTTCGAATCGCGTTCTCTCTCCTGTTTAATCTCGTCTACAACTGCTTGTAGAGAAGGTTTTGTATAAAGTTTCAAACTATCGACGGTCATATTGTCATGTTCGTCATTGCCATTTTCAGTTATAAACATTTCAAAGGTTTTTTCACCATAATCATTGGGAAGGCTAGAGCCCAGGGGTGGGGATACGTTCAAATTGATATCGTTTAGAGGACAAGTAGTGGTGAGCGATGAATTATTGGCATTATTTCTTTTTGAACTGGGTGTATATTTAATTTGTGACACAGTATTAAATCGTACAGAAATTTTAGGTCTTTCTTTTTGTCGCATAGAAGTGGCTCGTCTTGAGGCTGTATTATCAAATTTTGACACCTTTTTCAAACAACTTTGTGCGGCCAAAGCTCCTGAGCTTACGGACGGTCTCATCTGTCTGGCCTCATTGTGTTTCTTTTTTTGAGCCAGCAATTCGGCTTGTTTTTCTTTTTCAAATTTTTGTAAATTTCTTTCAAACTTTCTTACCACGCTAGCGGTACGTGAATGACAACGTATGTCCGAGGTATCCACTTCAAACGAACAGGATTTTTTTAAAGGTTCTTTAGCCTGTACTTTTGGCACTGCTTCCACTGTTGTAGTTAAGGTGGATTTAAGGTTATCCGGTTTGGCGGGTATTGGAGGTTTTTCCTTTACCACCTTCTTTTGGAACATTTTGTCAGTATAGTTTCTTTTTTCTGATTGTATAGGATTCGAATTTCGTTGCCATCTTTGTTGAGCAAAATCCGAACTAATACTTTTACTTACACCTGAGCTGTACTGTTGATTTCTATATTTTGAAGTGGGTATATCGTCGGAAACCTTGGAGGAAGCGGTTATTGGATGCTTTATAGAGTCTGATAATTTAGGATATGTTTTTGAGGTTGGTAAAGGTTTTGGTGGTATAGATTTCTTGTTTTCGTTTGTCTTGATCTTTTCTAAACTATAGTTGGAAACATCAAAACTTTCATAAGGTGAGATGCTGGAAGGTGCGGGTTGAAGATGACGCTGCTGCATGTAGTAGTCAAAACTACCATAAGTATTAGGGCTAGAGCCATAGGATTTTGAAACCATTTGAGCAGCTGCAATCGTTGATGTGGGGCCATGAATAATGAAATTTCTTAGACCTGCATGTTTGGGTAAAGGCGGTTGCGGCTTGTCGACCACATCCACTAAAGGAGCACTTTTGCAATCGCTCTCATCTGATAAAATACTTTCCATGCTATTGCAATAGCTGGCATCATCTAGGAACTCTTCTGTTAATAAAGATTCTTGGCTTCTGTCGACGTTAAAGGGATTATTGGAGGTTAGGAAAAAGGAAGCAGAAGAGTGCCTTTGAGTCTCTAAGAATCTAGCCTCTTCAAGACGGCGTGCTTCGGCCATTTGTTCGGGATTGTCATTTAGTATGTCTGAAAGAGAAACTTTACGTTCGCACTGATATATTTCCTGATAAACATAAAATTCAGAAAAGGAATGTTTTGGTGCTAGCGGCACATAAGGCTGTTTGAATCCTCGTGGACTCATGGCGCCTTCAGGAGTAAATACTAAGTCTCTTTTCTGGGCCATAGGCAGATTACTACGTTGAGTGGCTAAATTTTCCGGTACTGATTTTGAGGACACAATTTGAGAATGCCTTGTACCCGATTCATGATCATAAACATCAACTCCGATATCATCTAAATCTCCATATTTTTTCGTTATTTCAGCTATCATTTTCTCAGTATCTGCCTGAATCATATCCAAAATCGTACGAGCATCATCTGCGTAAACAGAGTGACGCTTAGGTTCGGTTATTATAATACTTTTACTGTCAGCAGACCATTCAACTTCCTCATGAACTGGCGAAACCGGGCACGATTTATAGTGTTTTAAAATACTTGGGGTACGCCTGTTATTGCCATTTGGATTACGTTTAGCTCTAGCAGACTGACTATTTGCCGGTAGAGTTGAGCTGGAAAAAGTTTTTTGTTGCACGGGCTGTTTAGCTGAAGTAGATACCATAAAAGGCACCCCGGGTGGGGGATGAATTTGATGAACACCCACATGATGTGGATATGGCGGATAATGTTGTTGAACTTGACGCATTGCTTGACAATTTTGTTGAAGCACTGACTTGGGAGCAGCGCAATTGAAGAAATACTGTTGAGGTTGAGTGGGTAATGGTGGTGTATAATGATTTGGCGATTTCTGATCTGCATAAATTGTTTTATCTACCGTTGTACTAGGGGCACTAATATACTGTGAATTGTCAATTTTAGGATTTAAAGCTTTACATTAGTAATTATAAACATACATAGATATAAAGATAGCATTAAATTTAGAAGAAAAAATGTTAAAATTTATTCAAAATTGCCAGCATGTATTTTAAGAGAAAAAAATTGGGAAAGAGGAGAGCGAAAGAGAAAATATGAATTAGCCTTTAGTTATGTTTTAAATTTTTTTTTCATATTTTTTTTTTGCAAACAAATGCAATGCTAGCGAAAATATGATTACATCAAAGTCAAACCTTCGACTGCGAATAGCAATAACATACAGATGTCGATGCAATACCTTTTTTTTTAGAAATTTAATAAAAAAAAAAACTTACCCGTTTTGGCATAACGATTTGTTGACGATAAAGCGGAACGGGAACCATCTAAATTTCCTGCCAAGCTTAGATCAGAGATACTACGACTACCACGTAAAGAACGATAGCCCACCTGCAAAATTAAATTAAAATTTTAAATTTCAAATAAAACAAGAAAATATAAATTAATAGAGTTAGAAATGTAAACATTCTATGTAAAATGGTTGATTAAAAAGTTAATTGCGTTTTATTGAAAAATATTACCCTTTTTTAATTTTCATGTGGAAATACCCATATTATTTTTTATGGTTTTGTTAGGTTTATTATCTTCTGTGCTATTTTTAGTTTAACACTTATTTAGTATAGACGTATGTATGTATGTATGTATGTATGAATGTTAAAAATAACAACTTGTTCTGCTTGCAATACTTGTTTGTTTGCGCATACGCCAAATTATATGAGTTTGTGTGCTTTATTTGATACAACTGGTTAAGTGATGACAACAACTTATGGCGTACTAGTACAACAGAAGCCACAATGTTTATAACAAGCATCGGTGGTTCAGTGGTAGAATGCTCGCCTGCCACGCGGGCGGCCCGGGTTCGATTCCCGGCCGATGCAACCCAGTTTTTTTTGTTTAATTTATTTTTATATAAATAAAATATAAACCCATGGTAGAATAAGTACAATCATTAGAAATTTTGTTCTCAATTTCAAAACCCATACAACGTCAAACAAAAGAAAATATGGAAAAAAATTAAAACAAGCGTCAGAAATCAAATAAATTATTTTGACATTACATGGGTAAATAATGAAAACTCTCCCTAATGAACGTACCTGGTACTTATTATACTATGATATAAACCTAAGTTTTTCCTTATCGTTTCTTTAATTTTTTTTTATTATTTAAATGCTTCCCTAACCTCATTAAGTTCGTTCTTTTGTGCAAATGTTCAAATTCTTATCCTATGGATCGCGTATTTTCACTAACAACAAAATGTCCAACTTGCTTTCAAACTTTATTCTTAAATGTTTTTCAAATGCTGATTGTAATACAATGTGGAGTAAAAATGATATGGGCATTCCTCAGAATGGTCTTCCAGTATGAAAAAATAAAATGTTGATAATCATCGTCTTTTATTGTTTATTATTATAAAAAAGTCTATGTTTTTATAAAAGGATGGTTTCATAGCATATCTCAGCTGTTTTACTTGAGAAAATTGCGCTGGAAACTGGAAAATTTTATATTTTCATTTTACTTTTACTTCTGAAGACATTTTTATATACTTATTTTACATGCAAAAAATATTTTATGTTTACACTCTTTCTTCATAATCTCTCCATTACAATTAATTGTTAAAGCAGTATTAATTTTTTTGTTAAGGATATATGAAGATATTTATGGGACAATGCATGGTGATAATAATAAAAAAACATATGGAAAAATCGTACGTTCCCGACCGGTACTTCAGCGAATTAAACAAAAACCAAGAGAGATATTTTATTTTGTGAATACTGGATGGAGACCTATATTAATACACTTTTAAAATAAATTAATCACTTTTGAATATTCCGTTCCATTACGCAGATTTTAACATTTCACTTCTGTCAGTCAAAGTTGACTTCTATTTTGCGTGCGTTCGTGACCACATATTTGTAACTTTCATTATGAAAACTTAATCTCGATGAAATAAGTTGTATTAATGGGTGCAGTTGCATTAATAAATGTAAGTTATTTGTATAGATTAGGTTAAGTACTGAACTCGGGATTGTATTGCTGTGTAATACGTTTTTGGCCCAAATGGCTTTGTATTACAATATGGATTAATAAATAAATAAATAAAATAAATCCATCTTTTGCACTAAACATAGAGCTAACCAAATGCTATCGAATCGCAAAAAAAATGCTAGTAAAAGTTTTGTTTTCTATATTATTTGTATATAAAAAGCGTACGAACATACGTTCGTTACTCCAGGAAATGCCCGTATATATTTTTTTAATTTCATTCACTATTTACTTTAATAAGCTGCCAGCTTAACATTAGGCACTATAGCTGCTTCTGGAAGATGAATTAGCGCTTTTTCTATCCTCAAATTATTGGAAAGACGAAACTCTTGGCTCTTTTTTATTTTAAGGATTGGCATGGCTCTGCGTAGAACCACGACCTTACAACAAACTTACTGCTTGTTTAACGATTTCGAACGTTGACGTTCGCATGGAAAATTACATTTAAAACAAAAACAAAGTCTAGAATTTGGATGAACAGGCTGTTATATTAAGGGTATTCACGTCACAAGTTGCACCCTTGCAAAAAAGAAAAAGTGCAAAAATATAACAACAACTACTCAGACAATTAGTTGTGCGTAAATAATTGTCTTTGTGGTTGTTGTTATGTTTTTGCACTTTTGCTTTTTTGCAAGGGTGCAACTAGAGACTTGAATACCCTTATTCTTTTCACTTTTCCGCTCTATTTTTTTTTAATTTATTCACATTTATACTCATTGTAATTAATTTTATGCTCACAATTAAATTCTGTCGCATTTTTTTTGACAAAAGATTTTAAGTCGAGATAAGATAGCGAAAATGTTTTTAAAAAAAAATTGGTGAAAAAATCATTTTTTGTTAAAAAATAAAATAAACCAAAATTAAAGAAACATTTCGTTTATAATACAAAATTTTAAAAAAGTAAAGAAAAATGTTTTTTGAATCAAAATTCGTACGATTAACAACATTTTTTTCAACTTTTTAAATTTGACTTAAGATGTTTTGTCAAAACGCCACATAATTATATTTTTCACAAGAAATTAAAATTTTCTAAAAGTGAAATCACTTAATATAATTCCATTTACACTTCTTCGTAATATTTTAAATCAATTTTACAAAATAATCAATTTTCACGACCAATAAATCTGTATAACAGCTGTTTCCTAATGTGTATCTAGCAGACAAACTGTAAGAACTGGCGAGGCATAAGCATCCTTAGTGCAGTGAATAAGATCATAGCGCAAATCATTAACCGGAGAACATCCGCCAATGTACTAAGGGATCTAATGCCAGAACAAGCTGGCTCCTGGTACCAAAAATCCTGTGTAGACCACATCAATAGTCTTAGAATTATTAATGAGCAATCTACAGAACTTCGCTCTCCGTTTTACCTGTTGTTTATCGATTTTGAAAAAGCATTTGATACCCTGAACCAAAACGCAATATGAAGCGCTCTTGTTTGCAAAGGTGTCCCACCCAAAATCATAAATAAGCCTTACTCAAACTCTATACCTTGATGTTAAATGTGGTGTATACAAATTATTGGCGCTAGATGGCGCGAAATTCATTTTTATTGAAAAATGCATCAAAATGCAAATATTAGCGGTTTTCACCCTTTGTATTAAGTGAACACCTCTGCTCTATTTAATACGATTTTATACTACAAAGCGTGAGTGACTTTTTCGTTAGTATTGTAAATCAATAAAGTTGCTGAGTGAGGGAGAGAGACAGATATAGTTTCTTCAACTGTTTTATTTTGGGTTATTTAACAAAGGTGTTTACTACAGCTTTTTGTTGGATTTTTCAACTACAGCGTAGTAAATTTAAGTCTAATACATTTTGTTGTTGCAGTGTTGTAAATCTTAGTACTTTAACTAAATTAATAAGATTCACAAGGTCTACAAGGGACTTTACTATCAAGGGTGAAAACCGCTATTATAAGTTCATAAGTTCAGCAAAAATACTCGCTAAAGGATTTTGTACAAAACTGCCATGCATCATGTGGTCGAATTCTTGAAATTTAAATGTCAAAATTTAGATTTGCTTCAATAGCCTAAAAATAACGTCAATTTTGTAAATAACGGATTTATAAAAAAGTCACAGAACAAAAGTTGCTGCCAAAGTCCTAAAGAACCATTTAAAAAAAGGTAATTTTTCGCAAAAAGTCGATTTTGGCATATAGCTAAATATAACTATCCAATTATTTGTTTTATTTCTATGTCTTCTTCTTCTATCTTATTTATATAAAAATGAAAAGTGTTTGTCTGTTTGTTTGGCTATTGGATTATAGACTCATGAACTGATTTTCATGAAATTTTCACAGTAACATCACGTGAGCCCCGAAAATAAAATAAGCTACTTAGTTTTTCGATAGGGGCATGATAAGTAGCACCGTCCATATGATGCAAATATTAAGTATCGCATATCATAAGGATCTTCTGCGCCCTGAAATTTAAATAAGATAGCAGCAGGGGAATTGGAACCCCCCATAGGACGCCAATGTAAAATATGGTATATCTTGGAAGTGTAGCAGTGAGAATTTGCAAATTTGGTAGGAGTCATTATTATAGTTAAACTAAATTTTGACGCCTATATTAAATATCGCGGTACTGAATAATTACTATAGCGAGAGTCTTCAAACGTGGTTAAAGCTACTATTAATGTAAACTTTAAATTTAAATAAGCTGGGTAGACGGAGGAGGAGCATAGAACGAAAATATTAAATACCGCGTATCTGAAGGCAAAAGTGTTCAATATTTGTATGACCCACTCTTTGGGGGCAACTACAACTTTCAAAATAAAAATAAATGTGGAAGGTGCAGGGGAAGCAATGAATAGGTATACTAAAATTAAAATGGATATGTTTCTGTGGTTTCTCCCCAGAAACTACCAAGGGGTTTTTTCTGAAATTTTTACAGTAATTTCCTGATCACCTGGCGTTAAAGTTAAAGCTTCCAAATTTTAAACAAATAGTTTGGTTATCAATATAAAATATCTTGCAAAAAGCAATCTAGACTAGAAAAGGGCAATATAAATGTCTAAATATCTAAAGAAGGACAATAGGTTATTTCGGTATTTGGGGGTAGCAAAGCGCACCGGGTTAGGCTAGTAAGCTTTAAAAAGCAATTTTGAAAGCACATACTAAGTTCGTTTAACCGAAATGCGTTTAAATGAAAATTTCGTTCATCCACTTCAAATTATTTTTTAAGCTTTAAAAATTACTTTTCACTTTTTTTATCGTTTAACAGTTAGCAAACATGTTTTTTGTTCGCAATTAATTAAAATTTATTTTAGTGTTGCAAAACTTTTATTTGATTTTCACAACATAATAAATAATTTCGATTCGTTCTCTATCGATGGCTAGAATAAGAAATAAGACAATTATCGAAATTGCTTTCGAATCGAAAATAATTTCGATCAGGACTACCAGTATTGCCCCAACATTATCCCAAATTGGCTTTGTTTACCGTTATTTAAGCGTGAAATCCATTTGTTATTAGAATGAAATTAACGAACGAAAACGACACATTTTCAGGTTACAAATTAAATCTGATTAAACTAACTAAGAAAAATGGAATAAAGAAAACTATAACTTAAAATATGTATTGTATTAGTAATTTTAATTTAACATGAATTTTAAAAATTATTGATAATAACATATGCCAATTTATCAATAATAATTTAGTTAAAAAGCATTTGGTCAATAAAAAAAAGCATTTGTTTCAAGAGTTGTTAGTTGGCAAAAATAGTTACTCGTTAATATTGCGAGGAAATCAATATAAAGATTTTTAACTAAGAAAATAATGATTAAACTTAGCTGAAAGAAGTAAAAATTTTAAAACATTTTTATGTAGGCATATTAACAGCATGATTTTTATGACAAAAAGCAGCAAATATCAATAACTACTGGAAGAGAGTGCTCACCTCAGGTATGGCATTTAACTTTTTTACACCATTTTTAAGTGAACCCTAAGCATCATTTACATACACGGACCGACAGAAGGTCACATTATAAATATTGTATTTTTTTAAATAAAAAAAGTGTATAAAACCAGACACAAATAGAAATAAAAAAATTCAGGAATAAAAATAAAAAAATTAAAATCGAAAGAACAGAATTAAAGTTCTTAAAAACTTACATTTTCCAATTTTTGTTTGGCTTCGTTAATGACTTTTAACAGCTCTTCTTTTTTAGTGCTGGTATATGATTTGGTTATTGTGGGCGGGGCGGAACTACCAGGTTTGCCTGATTCATTATTATGTTTGGCACTTATACTACGGCGACCTAAAATAATGTTACAATTTCAAATTATGCCAACTCAATAAAAACAATAGTTTTTTTAAACAAAAAAATGAAGCTTACTAGTACTGCCTCTTTCTAGTAGATTGCCAGGACCATCGGGTAGAGCGGCTTGCAGAAAGCTACTAGATGTTTGTGGTATGCTTTCTGAACTGCCACCCAGCGTTGAAGCCAATGAGCGATCGGCATTATCAGCACTGGGTGTTGAGCCTTCATCCTCCGTATCCGATGTGCCTGTGCCCGTACCAGTACTAGCTGTATGTGAACCATTACCACTCAAGGTTAGGCCAGCTTTCTCAAACTTCTGTCGTCTAACGGATTTTCTCAATTCCTCCTCATTCATGGCGGTTACTTTGAAGTCTCTGTAATTAATTTAAAGTTAATCTTTTGAAGTAGTTTAGTTGACTATGGGAGAAACTTACGTGGGGGTACTTGGTGATATGTTGTTGTAGAACATTCCATGATCAGAACTAGTCCTCTCACCATCTGATATATCCTCGATGTCACCGTCATGGTCATTGTTGGACATGGTATCGAAACGAAGACCAGGCTTGCGTTTATCGGCCACCAGTGTTACAGAGCTACGATTGGCTCCCGCTATAGTGGCTGTTACGGTGGGTACGGTACCAGTATTATTACTGCCTATAAATTTCAATTCTCGCCTTGTTTCCATACCTGAATCTATTGATGAGTCTTCACTTAAGTATGTTTGATTGTACATGATGTCCTTGGAAGAAGCACTGTTGTAGTCCGATGTCTGTGTATTACCGAAACCGCTGCCATGCAAACCCGGTCCTATACCGGCTGATGTCGAAACGCTACCCAAGGGACTTTCTGAGTTGGAACGAATATCGGTGAGGGTATCGGCATCAATCTGACCACGTTGAGCCCAACGATTACGAGGCCTTTGAACAAGACCAGCCTGGCTGGGCGAAGAACTCAAATTGGTCATAGACGCTGAGTTGGCAGAGGATGGTATATTGAGGCCAGAGGGTTCATTATCTGAAGGAGCAACTGTAGAAGCTCCAGCTTTCCGTTTGGCCCACTGAGGTAATTGACCTACATCTGATAGTTTATAGCCAGGCGTTAGGGGAACTACATCCCCTTGCAAAATACTAGGTGACAATGAAAATTTGTGAGCGTCATCTATGTCTGGGGTAGCAGACTCTACTATTATTCCTTCAGGCGCCACCAATGCAGCCGACAACGGTCTGGGTATGGGAGCATGACCAGATCGTAATCTCTGTTGTGATAAACGGGCCTGCATAGTGACAATCATATCGTGGGGCACTTGCCAAACGAAAACACAGCCATCACCACTTGCCGATATCAAATGACGGCAATCATTGGTAAATTTCAGGCCGGTAACCAATTCACTATGTCCATACATACGCGCCATACATTCATTGGAATAATAATCGTATACGGCCAAAGTTTTGTCCGTACAGGAAGTGGCCACATAAATGCCACTGGGATCCAGACTTAGCTTGATCAAACTACCCTCATCGGAGTGGGAACCCTTAAAGGTTTTTGTATGTTTTGTATTTTGCGAACCATAAACTCTTATGTTACGATCTTGACAAGCTGTGAGAATATGTTTTGCATTCGAGTCAACTTCCATGTCATAGAGAGTTGTTTTGCCAGATGTATGAGTACCTCGTAAGAAGATATTGCCCTATAAATTAAATTAAACATTAAAATATATATTTCCAGGTTTCTGAGGTTAAACACATACCTGAAATGTTCTAAACATGATGGACTTGTCAGCACCACACGATATCATTTGGAAATTCAAACCAGCTCCCACAAACTTTATCGACGTTATCGAAGACGAATGATCATCTAAAGTCTGCAGCAGTCTGTAGTCTTGGGCCACATCAAAGACATGTATCAAACGATCTCGACTGGCACTGGCCAATAGTTTACGTTCAATTTTCTCATTTGAGTATTCCAAACACAAAACCTCCGATTCGTGAGCCTCTATTGTTGTTATCAACTTTAAATTGTTTAAATTATAAATGCGTATATTGCCACTACGATCGCCACTAGCTAAATGCTGTAATTCTGGACTTATTTTAATGCAACGTACACCATTGCGTCCATCATAACTCGAATTGGAAATGGGAGCGCTTTTATCGCTCACTATTTCTAAATCCTTAATAAAATTTAACTCGTCATCTATATAGACAACTTTGAGTAGTTCTTTTGAGTAGATATTTTTACGGTAGATTTCATTGTTGGCACATCCCTCTAGGCCCCACACGCGTATGGTGTCATCGGAGGAACAGGTCACAAAGGAATCTTCGGGTAGAGTGGGTGACATATCACGTTCCATATTGTATGGCACAGTTTCCACACCCCATATACAAGTGGAGTGGTAGAGGAAGGAATGTGATTTGCCTACACGTTTTATATCCCGCATATCCCAGATATATAAAGAATGATCGTTGTAAACACAGGTCACCTACATAAAAGACACAGAGGAAATTATTTTGTTGTTAATAAGAAAACTTAATTTTCGTTCTATTCCAAATTTTAGACTCACCTTTGACCTCTGCTCATCGTATGCCATCGCAATACAATCGGGATATTTAGCATGTGGTGGTACAGTCATTATATGATTGATATGTATACCCTGAGCAACATCAACACCTAAATAATGTGTTCTCGGCAATGTGGTCACATATTCCAATGTAGTAGCATTGAATATGCGTATTATAGCTTCTGCACAACCAACCAATATAAATTGTCCATTGACGCTAATACAGTTGGCATTTGAGGTACGACATTGTACCCATTTATCCAATAACCGCCGCGAACTAAATTCCACCAAATGTCCCTGCCGTGTAATGGCATAAGTACTCTCGGCGGTGATACCCTTTCCACAGGCAACTGCACAAAAATCATTATCACGTAAGTCTCCCAATATGGCACTTCGACCCATTAAAGGTATGGGGTCTTTGTATTTACGTCCTCCTTCCAAATACCAATATTTGACATGACGATTGCCCACCGTCACAAAGTAACTACCATCTTCGGCAAAACTAACAGCCGATACTTTAGAACTAATTTTATTCGAGGCCATTTTTAAATTTGATTTCCAATCGAATACGTTGACGATCATGTCATGCTGTGAGCCCACCGATACCAAATATTTGCCGGTGGGGGAAAAGGCCTAAAAGGAAATTATTATTTATTATCTAATAATTTCTGTAAAATTTGAGATTTAATAAATTTAGTTTCAAACTTACCACACATGTTACGGCATATTTGTGATCTACAAATTCTGCTATAACATTACCGCCTGTACACTGTTCCAGGTTGCCGTTGGGCGCATCTAGTTCCCATACTTTTATAGCTGGATTAATGCCACATTCACCGGTGGCCACATAACGTCCGCAGCGTGAAAACGCTACCGATGTGAATGCTTTGCGGGAGGTATTGACCAAATAGGCCTGTGTCTGTCTTTTGGCATTGAATAGAACAATTGTGCACCTAACACGACAAGAGCATAAAATTTGTATCAATTAGATAAAAAAGCTAACTTTAAATTTTTTATTAGATAATATGTTCCTAAATATTTTATATCCTTTTAAAAGCAATGACGCCTTAATATTATCCATTTAAAGCATTTCTATAAAATCATATACATAATTTGTTGTTTCCGTTTAAGAAGTCTATAGAGTAGATTTTAACACCAGATAACATTCCACCACATATCATTAAATGTTTTGCGGTTTTGCTATAATAAAATACATATATTTATGTAAATCATTTTAAATTTTCACCGTTTTTATATATAAATAAAAACTCCTTAAGTAAACTTGTAACAAGGACGAAAGTTAAATATGTTTATAGAAATTTTTCGCACCCTACAGACAGCAACAACATAAAGTATTACAGCAAAAGTCATTTTTTATTATTTATTTATTGAATCTTCAGATATTAAATATGAACTTACAATAACATAAGTGAACAAGGTTTTTGTTGATTAAGAACTGAAGATTGTTTTTAAGGCACTTGCGCTACATATATTGGAATAATTTGAAAACGGTTCACCATATTTAGTTAAAAAAAATTCAAAATTCGTCATTATCTTTATCTTTAAGCCGTACCTACATTGGTTTTTTAATTACCGAGTACACCCAGAGAAAAAACATGTTAAAATATGGCCACGTCCAACCAAACTATTTTTAAGGAAAATTTCAAACATTTCAATCAGCGATAACCATATCATGGTTAAATAAGGCCACCATCAAGCATCCCTAATCATATTATTGTTGCCTCCAAACATGTTATGATCAATAGTGACTAAAATTTGTTAAACACTTACAATAGCATGGTTGGTTTTCAACAATAGTATGTTGCTCTTGGGAAAGAGGAAAATACTATTGTAAATTTAAAAACAAATTATTGTCATATTTAACCATAACATTTTTAGAGGCAACAATAATATGGTTGTGGGTTATTGATGGAGGACTAATTTAACCATAATATGGTTGTCGCTGACAATTATATGGTTGTATTAACCATAATATGTTTACAATTTTCTTTAAAAATAGTTTGACCATATTGTTTTTTCCATGTTTTTTCTCTACGCGTAGTTTCAGAGATATCGTTGAAGTTTTGAAATAAAGAACAATTTTTAAAATATAATAATAACATTTTTGTTTTTTTTAAATTAATAAAAAAAATACAAATTCAATAAAAATCACAGTTTTGGTTTAAAAGCATTTAGTTTAACATTTTTCAAATGCACTTTATTTTATTGTAATCGGTTCACAACTTTGGATTTTATTCACAACTAAAAAAACTGAATTGATATAAATCGCGATTTTCATACAAAATAAAATTTTTTAATGTGTGTGTCACTTAAAAATGAGGTACCTTCACTTAATTGTGAGTTAAAGCGAAACGCGTTCATCGATGATCTATTTATCACTTTGTTCATAGGTTATGTGTAGGGATGCGATTTCCATGCAAATTCATGTTTTTTGTCGATAATCTTAGAACGACCAAGTATCTTTCCGAATCCTTAACTTTGCATCAAAATGGCATTGACTTGTTTTTGCATATTGTTGCATATTTTCTTGAAAATGTATATTTTTGCATCATTAGGTTTTAAATGCATATTTTTGCATACTTGGACATTTTTGATTGTTTTTTTTTTAATTTCCATAATATAAAAAAAAAGTTCTCAAACTAATTTTTAATACACAAAATAAACCTTCCAAGATTTTCAAGATTCCGAAAAAAGATCCTTCTATTTTCAACCGATGCAGCTCCTAACATGGTTAAGGCTTCCAATGGGTTTAAAGTATTTTATCCAAAACTATTGCAAGTTACTTGCTTGGCACATGGGTTATACCGCGTTTGCAGAGGGAATAAGAAACATGAAGAAGAAACATGGTTGTGGTAAACATATTCTAAGAGCAACACATTATGATAAGAATTATGATTGTAGTCACCATACTAAGATTATTATTGAATCATATTATGACTAAATATACTCGTACTATTACATCATAATATTTTTCCCTTAATCATATTATTATTCTGTTAATCATACTAAGTTAAGAAGTAATCAAATTATTGTCATGTTAGTCATAATGAGCTAAGAAATTAATCATATTATTGTCATGTTAATCATAATAAGCTAAGAAGTAATCATATTATCATCCTGTTAATCATAATAAATTTAGAAGCAATCATATTATGATACAGCACCTTTCGTAGCTGTCATAAAAATACAAAATAAATTTAAATATTTTTGAATCGATTTTTTATTTTGTGGCTTTTTACAATTTTTCTTAATGTTAATCAAATAGCGGAGTTCAATATAAGGCTTGCAAAAGAGCAAATGAAAAATCTGTGGTTTTCATGGGCAACCAACCGCGTGTGTCCATTTTTTCGATTTTAAGATGTTGATGCCATATTGCCTAGTTTTGAACGCACTTTACATTTTTTTTTAAAAAGATGGATCAATTCCGATTTTTTAACGTAATGACAAAGTTTAAAATGTGCACTACCTACTCCATAGTTTGATCTAGAATGGTTTTCGGCTTTCCTGAAAAATTTTTTTTAAGACATATGCGGTTGCCCATGAAAACCACAGAAATATCGTAACACTTTCATAAAATATAACGAAATCTCTGTGTGTTTTGTTGTTGGATTTTACAAAAAAAAACTATGATATTTTGCATTTGCACTATTACATCACTAATACTTGAATGAACTCCGCTATTATTTTAATTTTTTAATTTCTTTAAACTTATTTTTTTTATGGAATTCATCTTTTAATTGTTTAACCGCTCACAAATAAAAACAAACGACACAATTTCTTCAAAATTATTTTACAAATGGCGCTAACATAATATGATTAGAGTAAAAATAGTTTGATTGCATCTTTAACATAATATGATAAATGTATAGAAAGTTATCATGTTATGGCTATCAAATATCATGATGATATGGTTGTGAGAAATATAATATGTTTAGAAAGTTATCATAATTAAGTTGTTAGAAAAATTATTAATTTTCGGTAATCAATACTCAAATTCATAAGTGCGATAAACATTGATATGTTTACAGTAACTGTAATATTGTTGATATTAAATAAAAATAACAATAATTTGTGTACGACAACAATATATTGTTACATTAAACATAGTGTTGTTGCCGTAACCATGCCCAACCATATTTTTTCTCTGCGTGCAGGCAGCAGTAACAAGATGGGACCCTGGCTCGATGCTTCAGAATTCTATTCAAAAAACTTTGAGTACTTTAAGAAGTAAAACGTAATAAAGTAAAATAATTATTTAATTTAAATTACACCAGAAGTCAATTAGCATTTGTATTTTCCAATAACGGATATATTGGTGAAACAACAACTAATTAGGCGGGATTTAGTTCACTTAATACTCAAGTCAAATTAATTGATATTGCAGAAAGTAAAATTAACAATGTGGAAGGAAGAATAGCCTGACAAATTAAAAAAAATTCAAAACGTTTGGAAAAATTATTATGCTGGGTACACACTATGCAACACGTTTACGCAATCCAGTGAATTAAATTCATTTTCATTCATTTCAGATTGCATACACATCAAAACGCTTTGATATTTTGAGGTTGCATTGAAACAGTTTCTATGTAGGTTGCACTGTGTGTACCCAGCATTACAGATTTTAAAATATATAAAAAATTTCAAATAATTTTGATCTGATCTGGAGTCAAAGTGGAATTTCAAAATAAATTTTTCCAAAATGCATTGTCATTCTTCAAGTACAACACAAAGTTTTACTTTTAATAAAACAGTACATACTTACATATTTATTAAAGCCAACAAAAATTTAAATTTTATTTAACAGCCAGTCCCACGATGTCACACGTTAACGTTCGCATAGAAAATAAAATTTAAAACAAAAACAAATTTTAGAAATTGTTTTTGTTTTAAATGTAATTTTCTATGCGAACGTTAACGTGTGACATCGTGGGATTGGCTGTAAGTTTTTTTAAAGATATTTGAATAACAATAGACTGAATTTTTTATATTTTTAGTAAAATTAAAAATTTTTGTAAATATTTCAAGCTTTAAGTGCTTATTTTTGATTTTTTAGTGCATATTTTGGATTTTTTACTGCATATTTTAAGAGCATACTATTTTCAATTTTTTAGTACATGAAAATATCATCCCTAGTTATGTGACTTTACGTGAATGTAACAAAACTTTAACTTTTACCCGTTTTGGATTTTTCTTGATTTTTTAAAATACAAAATTTTTACTCAGCCATATTTTTGGTGATTTCGAAAAGTTTTATTGTTTTTCAAAGCACACAATTACATCTAAAAAATAGAAAAATTTTGGAAAATCGCTAAATGAAAAGAGTACAGTTATGATAGTTTGAATTTAATTTTTGGATAAATATCAAAAATACGATTAGTTCCTGTAACAAAAAATGCGAGCTGATGGTTAAAACCGGAGATTGGATTTGAAATCGGCGACCTGAAACCATTAAAAAATTGCATCAAATTTCCAATCAACACATAAAAAGTTGAGTTTTGTTCCCTTGTGTAATTAATCAAATCTAATTCTAAAACGTAATTTTATGTCCTGCCAGTGTCGGACGTAAATGTTACCCTTAACAGTTTTTATTCGCTGTTTCTGTTCACATATGAAGGTGTTAAACGCTTTTCTAACCGGATGAGAGCTGCACTATCGCTTCGATTTACATGAACAGCAGCCAGCTAAGTCGCCAAAATATTTTCCATAAATTTGGTTGATTTCGCTTAGTGAGAAAAATTTTTGAGCGATTTTAAGTTTTCTTATTTTTACCAAACTCAAAATCTCGAACTCGAAAATCCCGAATTTGACGATCCAGAATCGCTACCAAAATCTTATATGCATAGCCGACCTCCGGCTAGGCGTAAAGATTTCTTTCTTCTATGGTAAGTAGTAACAAACACCGGCTAGGCTAACTTAAGCTTCTAAATTCGACCTTGCGCCCAGCAGAAGGTTGGCTATTTAGAGAAGCTTTATTAAGTGAAGCAGGTGTTTGTTATACTATAGGGGAGAAAATTCTTACGCCGAGCCAAAGGCCGGCTATGCAAAAATTTTTTTATTATTTTTGGGCCTTTTATCACCATTTTTGGATATTTGGCAGCCTTCATTAACAGAATATATTTCGTTTTGGCTTTCAGTGACTTTACGAAATATTCTGGCTTAGATCTCATGATGGATCTTAAACATTGCATGACAAACAACGCGTTTACCAAACGCCTGTTAGTGTGAAAGCAACCAGCACACAGGTAGCATAACAAGCCAAGATTATACACTCGCCCCTAGTTTCGCTGCTTTTGGTAGCAACATCTCTTAAGTAGCAATAGCACCTAGGGATGATTCGTCCCGAACTCTCCCACAATTGGTGAAAAATCAGCCCTTGAGTGGGTTTTTTAGGTTCTCCACTCCCGCGACTTTGGATTTGAGTTAAAACCACCACGTGATCCTCGAAAGTATCTTCTCATCGGAAAAGTAAAGCTTCCCGCAACAACAATCTTCCTAACTGACATAAAGCATTTCCCACAAAAAGTATACGTTCGGAGGCCTTCATCCTGGTGCCGTGTTACCAAAGGCTACTAACTCGGTCTGTTTTAATCACTTCGGATCTGAAAATTCTGTATTTTGTATCGAATCTCAGTCTCTGTTGATAAGAGCAACACTTGAAAATATCAAATCAATAACAATTTGTACTTTTTTATAGAATTGTTGAGTATAAACCATTTAAACAACTTAAACTGATTAATTGCTTAGCATAGAGTATTCCATTATTTTGTGCCATAAAAATGCCAAACTTTTTTACGATTTTTTTCGATATTTTTTGCTTTTTTCAAGATTAAAAAGATACTTTATATATTGTCATAACATATTGTGATAACATAGACTTTTGGATTCAACAGTAAAGTATGTACACGAAATACTTGGTTAGTAGAAATCTGATTTAGAAATTAGTTTGCTTAGAAGAAAGGAGAGAAAGAAAAAAACCAAAATATGTGTATTCGAAATTTCTAAAGTGTTGTGTATTGCAATTCATGCACATACTTTAAAATAGATAGAAACCTATTTTGGAAGGTTGGAAAACTCAAACTTTTATACATTTACGCTTGTTAGAGCCAATTTTTTTTCCTGCTTATATAACACAGCTAATAAAGCATTCATATGCAAATAGATGGATGTGGATGGCTGCATAAATGAATGTTGTATGTTTGATAATGTATCATCGTCATAATCTAAAATACTTTTTATTTTTCACATTTTCTCATGATGAAAAATGTTCATAAATTGTTAAATCATTTGCATAGAAAATTGTTACAATAAATTGCAGCATATTAGTTACACACATACACATTCTTGTTAGAGATTATATAATATTTATTTACATTTCTCGTTTCTGTGATTTTTTTCCTTGATGGCACAATTAAATTAAAAGGAAACTGCATTTTCCAAAAGATGCGAAAAATTAGCAAAAAGAAAAAAGAGAAAACAAATTATGAAAGTTGAAAGTGAATATAAATAAAGCGGAAACATTTGGCTTTTTAAAAAATCCCTGCCACATTTATTATACATGTTAAGTCTTACGCTCGTGTAGTCGTAATTCATTCTTGAACTCTTGGTAGCAGATTCTGATTCACATTTTTTGCTCTCTAGTTACTGGTTAAAAGTTAAATGTTAATAGTTCTATGGAAATTAAAACTGACTAAACACATAAATATTTAACATGGGAAGTAATAAATGAATTATAAACGAGATGAATGTTAAAAAAACATGTTTACGTTTGAATATTCTCGTATATGAATTATAATGTGAGCCCGTCCAATCACAGGCCACCCTCAATAAATGTATTAACGTAGTTAAATTGTTAAATGATTAAAACAGCACTGTTTGAGACTCTTGCTTTTCAATTAAAAAAATCTACTAAACCAGCGATGAATAGCGAGAAATCAAATAATTAAATTTATCTTGTTTTACCTTGGGCAAATAAAGTTTATATTAGGGATCGAAAAACCCCGGACCATTTTTCCCCCCAAAAAGCAGGGAAAATATTGCATTTTCTGGGATTCTTGTATAGAAATCAGGCGCGGATTCAGGAGGGGGAATAAAGAAATCCACCCCCCTAAATAATAAAAATACATACGTCTTGTTTATTTCGATAATACAAGAATTCCCAATAAAAATATTTTTTTTAGTGCACAAAATTTTTGGAAATCCCAGTATCCAAATCTTAGTCCTAATAGTTATTTACTAGATATTTCCAATGAAACATCTAGTTTACCGTGTTCAAATACTTTTTATTCTACATTCAATCCCAGCAGGTGCCATCTATATCCAAAGATTAAACGTTTAACTTGATAATGCGTGCGGTGCGGTTGAATTATTAATATCCCTTAGTATATGCAATATTTATGTATAAATGTGTTATATGAATCAAAATTCTATTCGATAATTTTTGACGAAAGCACGGATTTGTCGGGGAAAAGCCAGATTTCCTTATCTTTAAGATATTTCAACATACAACCAAAAGTTGTTAGGGAAGAATTTATTGACTTTGTTGTAAACTCATTTGAAGAGGCTTCAAAGGAAATTGAAGACGTTGATGTGGCAATTAATGCGAAGGCACTATCATCAATAGTTCTTAAAGCTTTGACAAATTTTGGTCTTGACCTAAAAAATTGTGTAGGAGTTGGAACAGATGGGTGTCCTCTGATGTCATCAGAAAATGGAGATGTTCAAAAATTCTGGAAACCGCGACAAATGCGAAACAAACGCCTTGCTATTCCCAAAATTAAACAACTGAATTTCGAAAAGCATTAAAGTGCCATTAATACAAAAAGTTGTATCATTTGTTAAAGAAACTACAAAATTTTTTAAAAATAATCATACCAAGCGAAACGCAGTTTTAGCAAAGTTTTTGGGAGCCAAACTCTCTACATTATGCTAGACAAGATGGGTGGACCGTCACGACTCAATTTTACACTTTGCAACAAGTGTCAATCATATAGTAGAAGCTTTGGAAAAAATACCTTAGTGAAAAGGTAGTATCTCTTTTGAATTTATTTGCGGAATAAAGGGTGATACTTATTGTAACACATCCGCTTAGTATCATTTTGCAAAAGCACGATATAGATCTTCAAAAAGGATCAAGCCTTATCAAAATTTTAATCATGTGCCTTGAAGAGAAAAGAAATAAAGCCGAAGAACAATTTAAAGCAATTTTTGAAGAAGTTAAAGTTATTTGCGTTCAAATCGAGGTTCCAACCGAAAAGACAAGATTTGAACGAAATAATCACATCCCAAATGTTGATGATTACTACCGAGTTGTAGGTTACATTCCTCTTATTGAATTTATTTTAGAAGATCTCAAAACACTTTTCCCAATAGATATCCCAAATGTATTGACAGACCTAAACTTCTACCTCAAAGTGTAATCAAGTCATATACATATACAAAACTTTTAAAACCACAACTAGCGGATGAGCTGATTATATTTGATAAACGAGATAAACACCAACTAACATCTAAACTTGAGTCTGAAACATGGAAAATATATGAAAATCTATCAAATAACGTTGTAGATGCTTTAATAAACTGTGATAATACTTAAATCTAAGAAAAATATTTCAAATTTTCGTTTCAATGCTCGTCAGTAATGCTACGAGCCGGAGGTCATTTTCAACCCTTCGTCGAATAAAAACATGGCTCAGATCAACAATGACAAACTGAACATAGACTGTACTATCTAAATTTGCCTCGCAAGGAAATCATAAATTGCTTATTTAAAAAGAATAATTTATTTTAATTTATATTGAACTGATCTTATATTTTATTTAACCTTATTGTTGAGTTTTTATTTTAATATAATATACACATATTCAGCGGTGTGCGGTGGAAATGGATAACGTAAAACGCAAGAATTTGGAAGTTGTTTTTAATACACTTTTAATCTATTTTTTATAATTTTTGTTATAACATTCTGTTTAATAGAGAAATATTTGTTATAAAATTACTTAATTACAGAAATCTTATTAAAAAACGACTGTTAAAATTCTTCAGTTTTCTCAGTAAATTGTGAATAAAATCAGAAGTTGAGCACCGATTTATTTTCAAAAAATCAACGATATCTCTAAAACTACATGGCAAATTTAAAAACAATGTTCTACTCTTGACAATTATGACTTCATATTCGGATTCAGCGGACAATTTTACATAAAGAGAAGGTGTCAGATTCATTTCGTTACGGCTTTGTTGAATATTTGTGACACAGTGTAATATAAGAAAATTTTAATCACTCAAAAGAATTAAAATATTATATTTATTAAAAACGCATTAATTTTTTTTATTAAATGTAAAGCTTTAAAATTAGGCTAAAAAGCTATTTGTTAAAAAAATTTTATAATTAAATCTTAAGCAGACTTTTAAGGAAATACTTTTTATATAGAATTCATTCTTTCTAAGGTCTGCAAAAATTAAAAATGTTTCAGGTTTTTTTTTTTAATATACTTTTAATTTTCAATTCTATTTTAATTTTAAAAGTTCCTGGACAAATTTAAAGAAAAGGACAAATAAAAAAAACAGTGAATTTTTCGGGACGGCAATTTCCAAAGCGCATTCCCTAATTGTAATAAATACTAGAAATCTTGACGCATTGTTTTAGTGTAATTTGTGATGCTCCCACCTATAACTTTTAATAACAAGAAAAGTCTCATAAGAATCCTTGCTAAGTCCTTTAATGTACGTGTTTGTTTTACATTTTACTCAGAAATGTCAAATCCAAATTACAAGTTGTAAAACAAAAGTTGTTCGAATATTTCTTACAACACATTACAAATCAACATCGCTGAACAAGAAGATTTTAAAATTCTAATTCAGTCAATGAAGAACATTTTTTTTATAAAAAATTTACCATGAGAAATTTTTCGAATTAGTGGGTCGATTACGGATGACAATTGAACTGAAGTTAAGTTGCCTGATTTCGCTGCTGGCAACTGAATTCAGTTGTGTTGCCATCCGTAATCAACAAAAAAGTTTTCCTTACCCTGCGGCCGCACAATCAAGTTGTTTTTGATACACAAATTGAAAGCTGTGATGTAGGCTGGAATCAATTTGTAAACAATTTACTTTCCTGATGTCATCAAAAAAACAATTTATAAAGAAAAACATGTTATCAGCTGTAAAATTGAAAGTAAAATTGCCAAACAAATGGAATTGAAAGCCATCTCGTGGTCAATTTAAAAAGTGAGAATGTAATGCAAATTGAAAGGAACCCTGTAGTTCATGTGGCAGCCTCCGAGCTGGTTATAATACTAGCCCCTTTATGACACAACCAGTCCGAATGCTAGCCATATGACTGGCACCTTTAACAAGGGGATATCCTACGAGGGGCTAAATTGTTACTAAGAGGCCACAAATAGACAGTTCATTAGCCGGTTCTTCTTGGCTTACCCTTAACTGTCTCCTTATACCAACCATAAATCTGCTTTTCTGATTGTGTTGTCATACGTTCTGCTTCTCTCTCTCTCTCTCTCTCTCTCTCATAAAATGAACGAAATGCTTAATGACATACATTTTTTACTATCAACCATCTGCGACACAACTTTGTGCCAGCACAAAGTAGCAGTGAAATTTACCACAGTTTTAGAACCAGTCTTCCGAGTATAGGATCAATGTGGATAGTTTTATAACCAGTCTACAGTGTAAAGTTCTGCCACTTTTGGGGTTAATTGTCACGAAAAACTACAGGGAATTGAAAGGCAAAACTTGATCGTGTGGCCACCAAGTTAAGTAAGCTTCTTTAGGCGATTTATTGTTTTCGTATTTTTTTTTTATAGAAAATGAGTGTTTTTATAGAAAACTTTTTCTAAGGTCGGGTTTTTGAGCTGTGGATTAAGTTTAAACTTAGTTTAACGTAGTCTGAAACTCGGATTATTCCGGCGAAATGTGATTTTTTTAAAAATATTTCTTTAAAGACCAACGTTTTAACGTTAACATTTTGCACACAAACTTGGTAATGGCGGCAAAAATCAGTTTTCAGATTGACTAAACCTAGTTTAACTAAGATCGCAAAAGCCCAGCCTAAGGGGTTTTTTTATTAAAAGTTTCGAATGTAAGTTTTTTTTTTTTAAATTTTTTAAGTTCCTTTATAACCATTTTTTTTTTTTTTTGCTAAATATTTTTGTTGAAAAGTTTTGGTCGGCAAAATGCTTTTGGTGGTTAATTTGCTAATCGAAAATATAACTTTTCAATGGAAATGGATTAAAAAAAATTTAGCCCAAGTAAATTTCTGTTAAAAATTGTTTGACAATGTATTTATAAAGAGAAGAAACTCTACTTAATACTAAAAATAATTTTTTCTCTAGAAAACTTTTTAATGACAAGACTAAAAATAAAAACTTAAGCCCAATTATACTTAAATATTTAAAAAAAGCGTTCTGACAATATATTTATAGGATAACTAGCGGGTCGGCCCGGCTTCGCTCGGTTGCTGATGGAGCCGTTTTCTGATTTTGGGTAAATCGAAAAAAGTGGGCGGGGCAATATTTTCTTTTCGTAAAAACCTAAGTTGGACCATGGCGATGATTTTAAAGAAAAAATCGTCCAAATCGGTCAAATAAATAGAAAAAGTGGACGTAAAAGTAGGCGTGGTAAATTTTTCTTTCGATGAAAACTTTTAATGGATTAATACGAACATTTGAAAGAAAAATTAGTCAAATCAAAAAAGTGGGCGGGGAAAAATTTTCTTTTCGTAAAAAAGTTGAACCATGGCGATCATTTTAAAGAAAAAATCGTCCAAATCGGTCAAGCCGTTCTCAAGTTATGCGATCAGCAACACACAACATTTCATTTTTATTATATAGAATTTCTACAAGAATCCTTTTCTACAGAAATTTTTACAAAAGCATTATAGCGTTGTGTTGTTATGCTATATAAAACATTTTAAATATTTCTATGCAGTTATTTTTTTAAATTATATTAACCCATTAGTGCATATGGTGCCTTTTAAGGGACGCTCTTTTTTCCACTTTACAGCAGCACGAAGAATTAAAAATTAAGCTTTCATTTAGCATCTTATTCTCTTGTGTGTCTTCGTCAAAACAACAAGTGTTTTTATTCAATTTTATTCTATTGAGTGCGTTATATTGCCCAAAAATTGTATAACGGGAATAAAAAAATTCGCGCCACACGTAAAGGGTATGTAATAACGTGTGTTTATTAAAATGAGATTAAGTAACTGAATTGTTAAAGTTGTAAAATATAAATGATTTTAAAAATATTAGCAATTGGCGTTTTTTATTAATGTCTCTTTTAAGGGACATTATGCTGTATGGTAATATTCATTGCTATTCTTATATAGACTTACTGTTGCTGAAATATTGGAGCAGTTAGAATATATAGACGACAACTTGCAAAATACTGACATATTTGCAATACCTCCTTTGGGTGGAAATGATTAATGAATTATTTTCATACATTTTTTTCAATTGAAAATTTTAATTTTTCTTACATAAAGGTTTTTATTGATAATTATCTCATTTCCGTGAAGCTTTTTCGGCATTTGTCAGCTTCTGGAATATGCTCATTTGGTACAATAAGCGATAGTCGAACCGAAAAATGCCCACTCCGTCCCGTTTAGGATATTAAAAAAGATCAAAGAGGATCTACGGCCCAATAAAAAATTTTATCATTTTGCGAAACACTAAAGGTACATTTAAAAAATTAAGCGCACAAATATGCGCTACGCAATAAGACATACAGAAATGCAGTAAAGTAAGTGAAAGAACTCTCAACAACTTTTATTAAAAAAAATAACATTTCAAGTGCTACGGTATTCCCTTACCACGAAGCAGGTTTGTAAGGGAGAATACTAAAAAATAACGGTATCAAAACATTCAGTGTGTAAGGCTGATCGTTGCATCCAACAATTTTTATGTGCGCTGAATAATGCGCTTTATGTGTCAAAAATGTATTGCTTCAAAGTGGGAACTCCCCATATAAAATTCATGTCTTCGGTAAGCGCAATGGTAAGCGAAACTTTTATGTTTCTCCCTTACAAACCTGCTTCGTTGGAAGCTCCATTTTTTATTGGTGGACTAACGTTTTTCTGATAATGGCAATATACTCGTCGTACGATGGAAAGACAATAACGTAGTTACTTTAGGAACTAATTTTGACAAAAATGAAATTGGAACGTGAAAGCGTTATGCAAGAAGAGAAGGCGCCATGCAGATAGCCAACCAAAAGTGTTTCAACATTACAATCAAGGCATGGCTGGTTTAGACAAAATGGACCAGATAATTGCTGTTTATCGGTCATGTATAAGACAACGTAAGTGGTGGTGACCAATTTTCGCATATCTGTTGGATGCTTCCGTTGTAAATGGTTGGCTACTAATGAGAAAGCTGCTTTTAAATGATCTAGATTGCTCAAACTTGTTGCAATTCCGTATATATATAGCCACTTCTTACCTAGAAACGTACGGTGTGACCTCTGTAAGAGGTTACAGACCATCGATTTTCAGTGCTGTCAATCGATATGACAGTAGAAATCACATAATAGACGACTCCAAAACGGATAAAGATGTGCAAACTGCGGTAATATTGCATAATGTCCCCTATAAGGGACTCCTTCTAAAATCTTTAAAAAAAAATTTATTCAAATAAAACTTCTGAAAATAATTTTAATAGTTCTTTTTAATTACGTGTTCAAAAAGAATTTTGTTAAAAAGTACTTGGGGACTTCATGCACTAATGGGTTAACCACTTTTTCGAATGTGCTTCCATGAGTCAAATTTTAATTTATAGAACTTTTTGCAATAGCGATATTTCCTAAATACTTCACATACTCTTTGCTTAAGCCAATCTTTGGTAAACATTGAGGCTAAAGATATGTATAGAGTCAGTCCTAGGTATAAGTACATATCTATAGCTTCAATGTTAACTAAAGGTTGGCTTAAGCAAAAAGTATGTGAAGTATTGGGGGAAATGAGACTATTGTAAAAATCTTTGAAAATTTGAATTTGACTCATAGAAGTACATTCGAAAAAATGGTTAATATAATTAAAATAATTTATGAAAAAGAAATAATTCCCACGTTCTTTTTTTTAAACTATTTTTATGATTTTCTTTTTAATTTTAATAAAACGCTTTAGAGTATTTCTCGTATGGCCCACAATATTAAAAGCTTTTTTGAAAAGTTGGTTAATCTTAAAAACCATTTGCGCACCATATTTTATCGTCCCTGCCCCTGTTAAATGTGTCAATGAGATGATTATTTAAAATAGTTTTTTTTGTGCACTACTCGTTATACTTGTAAAATATTCAAGGATATTTTTGTGTTTATTTTGTTCTTCTTTTACGGTTTGCCTCACGCATACATGTACATTTACCCTGGTCCTTTCGGTTTGGTTTCAGTTTCAACTTTTGCTTTTTTATGTTCATGTCCGGCCTAGAAAACTTGAACTAAAAGCTGTATATTGCCCTATAGTTTTTCATACAATTGTATGTGTGTACAAGTGTGAGTTTTGTATGAGTGTGTAGTAAATATTTTAGTTTTTCTTCTCATTGCCATTTGACAGTTGTTTGGGTTAAAAATGCATTTTTCATAAAAATCTTTGTTCAGTTCTTTTGCTTTCTTTTTTTTTCTTTTCAACAGATTGTTAACATGTCATAGTTTTAGCTCTTAGTTCTTGTTGCTTTTCAAGTTGTTAAATTTGTTGTTGTTATTTTTCTTTGTGTTACATTTTTTATAACAATTGTAGTTAATTTTTTATATCCTCCGGCTGTTTGTTCTAAGATTGACTACATCCTTTTAAAGAAGTAAATTGTTTTTTTTTTGTTTTTGTAAATTAAAAAATAAACTCTGTTGTTGAATAATGAGCACAAATTTATGGTGCTAACTAATTAGGTTGGATTAAAATGCATTTTTGTTATATTTAAAAAAAAAAAAATAATTTTTCAGAGCGAAAATTAAACATGAAAGACCTTTTAAAAAAGATTTTTAGTTAAGTAAACGAAAATATATTTAATATGCATTTTTTTCAGTTTGTTAAAAAAGTTTGGCATCACCCTTCCAGGAGGTTACCACCCTCGCCTGGGTAACAATCTTGTCGAGATGCGAGGGCTTAAGTGCACTCTACGGTTCTGATCTCTTGGGATGATGTATGTGATGAATACGTCTTCGCGGGAGGTCGAGAACACTGAAGGAGTGTGCAACTAAAGGTTACTCATCTTGTCAAGATAATGAGGCGGTGGTGAATGACATACTTCCGGCCCATTATCAGTACAGATATCATAGCGCGGCAACCCGTGGGTTCGCTCCTTGTAAGGTGGGGGCTTTACCAGTGGTTGGGGCGCGAAAGATGCACTTTTAAGGACAACGTGGTTGGTAGCAGTGCCGAGGTCCTGTGTGGCTAGTTAGTGCGTAAAGAAACTAGTTGTTAACAGCTCCCCTCAGCGTCAGGGCAAAGCGCTGTTGTATGTTAGTTGCCTAGTCCACGCACGCCGTCACTGCGTGGTACGGTCCGTCTGTACGAGCCTACTCGTGGGAACAAAAATGAAATCCTTTATAAATAAAAACAAACAAACCATAACAAGTAACAAAAATATCACGGAAAATGAGGACACGACGGACGAGATTGACAAGGGTCAGTCGGACGTCACGGTCTCTGAGTCGGAGAGTACCCTCTCGACTGTTCATGAGAACATAATTGAGCAGGAGAGACAGGTACTGACCGACCTTTATATGGATAGTTTTCTGGTTCAATCGGGGGACTCCTGTGGTGAAACCGGGGCTACTCAGGGGTTAGAGAGGTTGACTCTGCTCTCCGACACGGAGCTGGATATTGATATATCAGCCCACAGTCAGACTGCAGAGCCTGCCACTCTCATCTGTGAGGCCAGGGGACATCAGGGGGGTCACCCGGGAGAAGACTGTCTACAACTTGTTCGGCAGGACGCCGTGGAGGACGGGCCAAGTGCCCCTCCACGAGATATTAGGAATCCCAGCCGAACGAAGGAGGAGAAGGCGCAGAACGGGACAAGGAGCTCTCTTGCATATCTGGATAAGATGGCGAAGAGGGATCCTTCAACGTTCTCCGCGAGGGATAGGCACCTTCTGAGAAGGCACCGACAAAGCGTCGCTAAATTCGAGAGAATTTACGGCCCTGTCAGTACCGTGCTCGGTTGGCCCTATCCTTGGAGAAAGCAGGAGGATGAGGTCGTCGGCCCGGAAACTACTCAAAAGAGTACAGGGCCGGTGGCGCCGTCAACCTGCCGTAGAGAGATAGACAAAGGAGGGGTTGCCCCGGTGACCAAAGCGCTCATGTCTTCGGAACGAGCTGCGGAGGATAAGGGGGCGATACCCAAGAAAGGAGGCAAAGTGGCTAAGGTAGCGAACACGGGGAAGAAGGCTGGTAATCCTCCGTCCGATTCCTCTAGTGGCTCTCGTAAGGGGGTCATTGGGGGAAAAGTTGCGGGCAGGAACGGGCCTTCGAAACCAGTCGTACCGGAGTCACCGAGCATAGTGAAGAGGGCTGGTACATCTCCGGCTGATGCTCCTAATGGCTCCAATAAGGAGACCATTAAGAGGGTCAGATCTGGGGATGATCAGCCTTCTTCATCGCAGAAAAGAATGAAGAAGTCGACGAGCCTGGAGGGTCATCTACAGGTGGCCGTCATAGATCGGAATGATCCGGATGGGAAGATCAGTACCGAGATATGGCAGCTAGTAGAGGCTAGGCTTATTGACGAGCTGGCAGTTTTTAAAGGCAAGGAGGAGGATGTATCCTTCAATGGTGCGGACTGGGTTAAGGGAGTCAAGGTTGTCAACTGTGGTAACAAGAATTCACTGGAATTCTTAAGAACCACAATTGGCAAATGCGGCGACATTAATCCGGGGGCAAGGTTTGAAGTCATACAAGCCTCCGACTTGCCAATTAGGTCCATAGTGACAGTGTGGATTCCACCTCCCGTACGCAAGGTGGAAACTATACTGGCAGTGTTGGGCAACCAAAACAGTAGGCTTCTTACTGACCAATGGAGGCTAGTGACCTCACTGGTGTGTAAGGAGTATACCGGCAAGGACTTCCGTTTCGCAATCGATCGGAAATCCATGGAATTCTTGGAGGAGGTGGGGGGGGGGGGTTGTTAGGTTCGGTTTAGGTAACGTTAGGTTTCGGTATCCGAAACATGACAGGACCAAAGAGGCTGTTAGTGGTGCAGATAAACCTGCACCATTGTGAATCAGCCTCGGCCGAACTTGTAACCTTCCTCTCCAGTACTCGGACGGACGTAGCCCTTATCCAAGAACCTTGGATAAATAAAAATAAGGTTTGCGGTTTAAGGGTTGCGGGATACACTCTGTTTGTCCCGTCCACAGAGGACAAGGTAAGAACGTGTATACTAGCGAGAAGTGAATTGGGTTTTCTCATATCTCATTCTTTCAGGTGCGGTGACTTGACCGTGGTAAATGGAGAGGCCAAAGGGAAGCGTACGCTTACACTGGCCTCGGTATATATGCCATATGAGGGGTTGGACCCACCGGGTACGGAGGTACGGCAACTCACGGCATATGCAAGGAGGAGAGGTGCAATCCTTGTGTTGGGCTGCGATGCAAATGCTCATCACAGCCAATGGGGGAGTGCCGATATTAATAAAAGAGGTGAGTTAATGTTTGATTTTATAACTACTAACAATCTTATTATCTGTAATATGGGTGACACGCCGACGTTCAGAAATAAAGATAGGCAGGCAGTGATAGATCTGACATTAGTAAACCGTGACGAGCAAATTGTTGTTGATTGGAGGGTGGCAACGGACTGTACTTTTTCAGACCATAGTCGTATTACCTTCACACTGAATTTTTACCTACCTAGGGCTCCTCCTTTTAGGAACCCGAGGGGGACAAAATGGGACTCCTTCAGGGAAGGGGTCCGAACTGGGTTGGCGCATCAGGCCTTGGGCGACTTGCTGCCGACGGATCTGGAGGGGGTGGTGAATAGGTTCACTCATCTTCTAAGGGAAAGCTATGAGCAGTCCTGCCCGGTCACGTTTCCGGGTAGGCGAAAACAGCCTAAATGGTGGACCAGGGAACTTCATGTTCAAAGGTTTACGGTGAGGAGACTGTTTAATAGGGCCAAGCTTACAAGAGCACCAGATGATTGGAACAATCACAGGGTGCAGTTCAACAGGTATAAGGCGGATCTGAAGAGAGCAAAACGACTATCGTGGAGACAATTTTGTGCGTCCATCGATAATGTCAACGGGCTGTCAAGATTCCGACGGATTTTATCTAAGGACCCTAAGGCCCTGGGTTACATCCAAAGGAATGACGGCTCATGGACTGAGTCTAGCTCTGAGACCCTAACCTTACTCATGGAGACGCACTTTCCCGGGTGCAGGGAAACCGGTGGTATGGGGGACGGTCAGTGGGACGTCATGTCCGTGACATCTGATCATACTTCCGCTCGCGTCGATGAAATGGTCACAAGGGAGAAGCTGGCGTGGGCGGTCAATACTTTCGACCCATATAAATCACCGGGTCCGGACGGTATTTTTCCGGCTATGCTTTGCAACATCCCGGACGATGCATCATTTCTACTGGTGGATATATTTAGGAAATGCCTCAGTAGGAGGTATCTGCCTAGGGGGTGGAGAGAGGTCAGGGTGATTTTTATACCCAAGGCCGGTAAAGCGGGCCACTCGAAACCGGGGGATTTTAGACCTATTAGTCTGTCTTCATTTTTGTTGAAGACTCTTGAGAGGCTGATAGATTTCTATCTCAGGAGTAATATTGGGACCAGCCTTATTAGCAACGCTCAACATGCTTACCTGAAGGGTAAATCTGTTGAGAGCGCGTTACACGAGGTGGTGGGTTGTATTGAGCACGGTCTGAGGCATAGGGAATATACTCTCGCCGCGTTTCTGGATATAGAGGGAGCCTTTAATAACATTAGGATAGAGGCGATTAGGGATTCTTTGTTGGAGTTGGGAGTTGAGGACTTTCTGGTGGAGTGGATAACCTGCATGCTTGGCAGTAGGATTATAAGCTCGAGCCTGGGGGAACATGTGATAAGGAGGAAGGTTACCAGGGGGACACCACAAGGGGGGGTATTATCGCCTCTACTGTGGTTACTTGCGGTTAACGGGATCCTTAGGTCATTTGATTCCATGGGCAGGAAAGTTGTTGCCTATGCGGACGACATAGTTCTGCTGGCCAGGGGAAAATTTCTATCCACGATCGGGGAAATTATGCAGGTGATGCTGGGTGAACTCTCGGCATGGGCAAAGGATAGGGGACTGGGTGTTAACCCTGCGAAGACTGAGCTGGTGCTATTCACCAGAAGGTATAGGATAGAGGGTTTTAGGGGGCCAGTGCTAGATGGCGTCGAGTTGCCTCTATCGGACGGAGCAAAGTACTTGGGTAACTTTCTGGACCGCAAACTGTCTTGGAAGAGAAATACTCAGGAGAGGATGAGAAGGGGACTCAATGCATACTACACATGCAGGAACTCCATTGGTAAGAACTGGGGTCTTAGACCTGATATGGTAAACTGGATTTACACATCGGTCGTTAGGCCTATACTTACCTATGGATGCACTGTTTGGTGGGGTGCGTTGGGAGTGGATAGCTATAGAAAGATGCTCAGCAAGGTTCAAAGGAGTGCATCTCTTGGCATCACAGGCGCAAGGAGAAGCACTCCGCAGGCAGCGCTGGACATCCTACTATATCTATCCCCTATCGAGCATTATGTGAGGAGTGTGGCAGCTAGGAACCTATTTAGACTTTACGAGTCTTCTTTAGTTAGACCTAGGCGGGATGATCACACAAGAATTTTGTACGAAATGGGTCTGCTTGATCAGGGTATTATTCTCGAGGGAATTTCGGATCATAGGACTATGACCCTGGACTTCGGTGCAACACCACCAGTGGAGTTCCCTGGTAGGGAAATTTGGAGTGGATCCAATGGACTGTTTGAGGGGTGGGCAGTATTTACGGATGGATCCAAGATGGAAACCGGCACTGGTGCCGGTGTTTATATCGCGGACACCGAGGTAAAAAGGTCATTCAGACTCCCTGATGAGTGCAGTGTCTTCCAGGCTGAGATCCTAGCGATCTGGAGGGCGACGGAGGTGATACTGGATCACATCGTGGGTGGATCTGAGGTGACAATTTACGTCGATAGTCAGGCGGCGCTTCGGGCATTGAAGAACCATACGGTGCGATCATGCCTGGTTGCGCGGTGTAGGAGCGCTCTTAGGGAACTCATGGGTGCATTCAACGTGAGGCTGTGTTGGGTACCAGGACACTGCATGGTTGAGGGAAACGAGGTGGCGGACGAACTCGCGAGAGAGGGTTCGGGTCTCGACTTAGTGGTAAGGGACAGGGGGGTGAAACCCCCCCTATGCTATTACTATGGGGTGATACGGGAGAAATTCCGTGATGACGTTGACCGATCCTGGAGGGGCAGAATGGATTGCAGGGTGTCTAGGGCACTATGGCCCAAATTGGACGCGGGGGCAACCAGGGTTCTACTGGGATTGGATAAGGGTAGTCTCGGAACACTTATAGGGTTCTTGACGGGTCATTGTCCTGTCAGGGCTTTTGCGAGCAGATGGGACAACGCCATACCGGACTTCTGCAGGCTATGCGAGGATTCGGAGGAGCTAGAGACGATCGAGCATGTACTGTGCCATTGTCCTAGGATGCAGGGTCTCAGACTGAAGTGGCTAGGTGATAGGTTTCACGACGAACTGGGGTGCATAGCTGGATGTAATCCGGCCGATCTACTGGGGTTTGTCAGGGAAATAACGCGGCTGTTTCTTTTGAGGGGACTGTAAGGGGGGTATTGGTCCTACTTTCTAATTTTCTGTCTTTATCTTACTTCCTTTTCTCTATTTCTTCACTTCGTCTTATCTCTATCTCTCTAACTTCATATTTTCATTGAAGGGAATCACAATGGATCGTATTCGGTCTCCGAGTGGAGGTGTGCCTGTGGGCGCACAACCCTTCTTAACCTAACCTAACCTTCCAGGAGGATTGTGGTATATTTGGATTAGAAAAAATATGCATGGATATTAGGGCGGGTCAAATTGTATGGAACGATTTTTGTTGATGAAGCGTATAGCAAAAACATAATCTATAGGTGTTTCTGAGAAATTTTGCTCAAGAGACCATAGCTCTAAGTCGGGTTTGGAGCCCCTCAAATTTGCAAAATAGATATTTTCCATATATACATAGAAAAAATAATTTAAATTCGTCATAAAATAGGATTGAATTATAGTAGA